>CM055265.1:127782376-128100080 GCA_029237695.1 Conchocele bisecta
GTTATGCACCTATTAATAGTGGCATTGGCAATAGTACAACCGTGATAGCAAAATGGCAATACAGTGGAACCTCTCTAAACCGGACACCTCTCGAGGTCCTCAGGGTTTCCGGTTTATAGAGATACCATTGTAATTAAACACTCGATGGTCACATCTTGTCATTTTCTGTTATGAACAGACAGGACAATGACATACATTACATTGAAACCCATCTAAATAAGACACATTCGGAGGGTGTTCGGTTTAGAGGGGTTCCACTGTACTATATGGTGGCTCGTTAGGGACATTTCGTTTCTTCGTGACGCCGGAACATAGATTAGCGTGGCGAAGAAACGAAGAAACGAAGTTTAATAAATAAACTTCGTCTTTTCACCACGCTATTTATCGTCTTTTCGCCCTGAAGGGACTTTAATTATCGCCCTGTCAGATCGATAATTTGCAAATTTACACCTGGCAAATATAAGCGCCTTAACCTTCGTTTCTTCGTTTCTTCGTTTCGTCGCATTGTCTCATTGTTTTACGCCTACATGACGCTATTTATCGTTTCTTCGCGGTTTCGTTCCTTCGTGGCGAAGGAACGAAACCGCGAAGAAATCATAATTATCGCTTCTTAATCCTCGTCTTTTCGCGCGAAGGAACGATGAAAGAGACGAAGATTAGCGCGTTCCGGTCACACATGCGCAGATGCGTACTAACAATTAAGACTGCCATTGTATGAATAATTAATAATATATCCATGTTTTGTCTCTCTTTTTTTTTATGTCTACCGTTTTATATATGTACTGTATAAGTAAGAATAATAGAATCAGATTGGATATCAAATTACTTGTGCATTAAATTAATTATATTAATTGCTACTTTTGATTTTCAGATTTAATTCATGTAAACATGGTAAACCCGAAAGTAGAAACTAATAGAATTAATTGAATCCACATGCACTTTGATAGCCAAATTCAATTCGTATAATCACATACACAGTAACATATTTAAAACGTCATACATAAAAAAAAACCTCAGAGAAACAACACGGATATATTATTAATTAATTATAAAATGGCAGTCTGCTTGTTAGTACAGATCTGCGCACGTGCGACCGGAACGAGCTAATATTCGTCTCTTCTCCTTTCGGGGGTGAAGGGACGAAGAGACGATAATTATCGTTTGGGACGAAAATTATCGTTTGCTCGTGGCGAAGAAACGAGGAAACGAAGATTAAGGACACTAAATTTCGTCTCTTGACTAGTTCCTTCGTGACGAAGGAACGATAATTCGCGTCCTGCAGGCGTTAAACAGCGTCGCGACGAAACGATGAAACGAAGATTAAGGGGTGTTAATTCGAGAGGCGCAAATTTACGCGGCGCAAATTTAATCGACCTTATAGGGCGATAATTTTCATCCCTTAGGGGCGAAGAGACGATCATTAGCTTACCGAAAAGACGAAGTTTAATTATTAAACCTCGTTTCTTCTCTTCGCTAATCTTCGTTCCGTCACCACGAAGAGACGAAATGTCCCTAACGAGCCACCATAGTATTATTACAGTTCCTCCACTATCACAATATAATAGTTGCATAGTTTTTAAACGGGATTTTTGTGTCGCCCACACATGCGTGAGGTAGACGTATTCACCTATTCGCCAATATATTTATACATTCTTTAAAGTTCCCGCTTTCTCTGGGCTCAGGACCATCAAACTTCATCCATGCCTGTCTGGCATTGATGGTTCACTACCCTGGGTGTTCATATTTGATTCCCCAAGGTCAAGGTCACTGAGGACTTTCACGTTTTTATCATTTGCATTTATTTCTTTTGTTTTGCAAATACAATTTTACCCTTTGTCCGATTGGAGCAGCTGTCATCTTCAGCACTCAATCTCATTGTCAATTGTGTTTTAATGTGTTGCGTCTGTTCTGCAAATACATATTTTCTCTCGGCCAAATGTAGTATTTTCGGGACAAAATAATCCCGTACATGTAACAGTATCGAAATGCACAACGAACCAAAAATACAATATTCCCACATGTACATTTGTATTTTATGTTTTGCTATAAACATAAAATCAATTCAAAGTTGAGTTGCAAATACATTGTATAATAAATAATGGAATTATATTATTAATGCAATACATGTACTATCTGTGTATACGCCCGTTCGAAACAAAAATAGAGGACGTATTTGTATTCACCATGTACGGGCGGGCCGGCGGGCCATGGACACAGCTTGTCCACGAAATAATATGTGCTACTCGACGGACCGTGACCAACTTAGGCATATATGTTTATCACGGCAAGACAAAGACCCTATTGATTTTTAAAAGTTGCAGATGACTTATCTCCCCTTGGTGGACAGTTTTTTAATTTTCGCATTATGTAACATTTTCCACGCAATAACTCAAGTTCCACTTGACACATCTGAACCACCAAATTCAGCATACATGTTTATCACGGCAATACGAAGAATCACATTTCAAAAACTATCGAATTATTTATGTCCCTTGGTGGCTATTTTTTACGTTCGCCTTCTATGTCATTTTCCATGCAATAATGCAAGTTATGCTTCGGTATACATATGCAAGAGGGAATTGATCGATTTTCCACACAAAATAATGAGCTATTTCCGCGCTTATAATGGCTATTTTTATTTTCGCGTCTGTATCTTTTTCCTCGTGATCACAATGTATACTTGTTTATTATGGCAAGAAAAAGAACCCTATTGAGTTTCTTATTTTGTTGTTCCAGCGTGTTATCTCCCCTCGTTTACTGGCTATGCTCGACGAGCGTATATTATGACCTACGGCACTCTTATTTTATGTTATGTATTAGCCGTAACATATTGGCTGGTATTGGTAGACCAGAACATAGATGGTGTTTCATTTGACTGTACATGTCTGTATTTTACAGGAGAAGATGAAATGTGCGAGATTGACCAAGAACCAAAGAAGGACAAGACTACGGCACTACGTAGACAACTTCTGCCAGCTCTGCCTAAAGTTCCATCACTTCATGGGATTCGACCCCGTTAACCCGACCTAAACTGACAATAGCTGTTGACAAGATTGTCACAATCAATATTTTGTTGTAACTGTATTTCTGTTCAACCGAGATAGTAATGTTCTATTCTATTGCTGATGAAAGCAATACCGTTTTACTCCAAATGCTGCTGTTGTGTATAGAAGCATCCTGATGCCAATGCTAAAAATATATGCACTCCTAATTAGGAGATACTACATGTATCTCCTAATTGAGATACTAACTCCTATTTAGTAGATATAACTCCTGATTAGGAGATACTAAGTCATAATTGGGAGTTATTATCTCTAATTAGGAGACACTAAGGAGATTTTGTTAGCATTGACACATATAGTAATTCCTAATTAGGAGATCGTAAGTCATAATTTAGGAGATACTAGCTCATAATTTAGGAGATACTAAGTCCTAATTATGAGATAATAATAGGTCCTAATTAGGAGTTGCTATCCAATTAGGAGATACAATACTTCATTTGCACCAGGACGCTTCCATAGTTGTGTCATGCCGATTAAAATAAACAAATCACCAAATGTGGCTAAGTTAATGTTTTTACATTCCAGCAACGTTCTCTCGTTGTAGAGTTCATGTAGCACTATTTTACATTGTATGAAAACGTGGTCGTAATGACGTTGTTTAGGAACATGTTCTTGACATGCAGTGTGTGATTTTACGTTGTGATCTGTACTTCAAGGAAACTTTGAACATATGTGACATAAAAATCACTACGTGAAATTGTATGTCAATGAATGTTTTCATACAATGTAACATCACTACGTCAAATCTAGCCAAGAACACGTTTCTGGATAACGCTGCACCAACGCTAAAATTATGACAATGATACAATGTAAAATCACTACGTGAAATCGACGACAGGAAAACTTTCTTAAAATATGTTGTACCAACGTTATTATGCCAACGCTTCAGGAATGTTGTTGCACAAGGTAAATTCCCTACGTTTGTATCAATGTCATTATGCCAACGTTTTCTGAATGTTGTCTTAAAACGTAAAATCCCTAGTGAAATCTACGTGAGAGGAAAACTTTACCAATGTTGTACCAACATCAGTATGCCAACGTCTTGTGAATGTTGTATTAAAACGTACAATCACTACGTGAAATCAACGACAGGAACTCGTTACTAATTACGTTGTTCCAACGTCGATATGCCAATGTTTTGGGTATGTTGTCTTAAAACGTAAAATAACTACGTGAACTCTACGACAGGAAAACTTTCCTGAAGTACGTTGTACCAACATCATTATGAAAACGTAATGTGAATGTCGTCATAAAACGTATAATTACTACGTGAAATCTACGACAGGAAAACTTTCCTGCAGTACGTTGTTACAACGTCATGATGAAAACGTCTTGTGAATGTCGTCATAAAACGTAAAATCACTACGTGAAATCTACGACAGGAAAACTTTCCTGACGTACGTTGCTACAACGTCATTATGAAAACGTCTTGTGAATGTCGTCATAAAACATAAATTCACTACGTGAAATCTACGATAGAAAAAACTTCCCTCCCCTGAAGTACGTTGTACCAACGTCATTATGACAACGGCATGTGAATGTCGCCATAAAACGTAAATAAAATCACTACGTGTAATATACGAACAAAAAAACTTTCCTGAAGTACGTGTACCAAACGTCATTATGAAAACGTCTTGTGAATGTCGTCAAAAAATACGTAAAATGACTACGTGTAATATACGACAGGAAAACTTTCCTGAAGTACGTTTGTACCAACGTCAATATGAAAACGTATTGTGAATGTCGTCATGAAACGTAAAATCACTACGTGAAATCTACGACAGAAAAAACTTTCATGAAGTACGTTGTTACCACGTCATTATGACAACGTCTTGTGAATGTTGTCAAAAAAGGTAAAATCACTACGTGAAATCTACGAACAGGAAAACTTTCCCGAAGTACGTTGTGCCAACGCCATTACTATAACGTCTTGTGAATGTCGTCATAAAACGTAAAATCACTACGTGAAATATACGACAGGAAAACTTTCCTGAAGTACGTTGTACCAACGTCATGGTGAAAACGTCTTGTGAATGTCGTCATAAAACGTAAAATCACTACGTGAAATCTACGACAGGAAAACTTTCCTGAAGTACGTTGTATCAACGTCATGGTGAAAACGTCTTGTGAATGTCGTCATAAAACGTAAAATCACCACGTGAAATCTACGACAGGAAAACTTTCCTGAAGTACGTTGTTACAACGTCATTACTAAAACGTCTTGTGAATGTCGTCATAAAACGTAAAATCACTACGTGAAATATACGACAGGAAAACTTTCCTGAAGTACGTTGTACCAACATCATTGTCAAAACGTCTTGTGAATGTCGTCATAAAAAATAAAAATCACTACGTGAAATCTACGACAGGAAAATGTTCCTGAAGTACGTTGTACCAACGTCATTGTGAAAACGTCTTGTGAATGTCGTCATGAAACGTAAAATCACTACGTGAAATCTACGACAGGAAAACTTTCCTGAAGTACGTTGTACCGACGTCATTGTGAAAACGTTTTGTGAATGTCGTCATAAAACGTAAAATCACTACGTGAAATCTACGAAGTACGTTGTACCAACGTCATTATGAAAACGTCTTGTGAATGTCGTCATAAAACGTAAAATTACTACGTGAAATCTACGACAGGAAAACTTTCCTGAAGTACGTTGTACCAACGTCATTGTGAAAACGTCTTGTGAATGTCGTCATAAAACGTAAATACACGTGAAATCTACGACAGGAAAACTTTCCTAAGTACGTTCTGACCAACGTCATTGTGAAAACGTCTTGTAAAGTACGTTGTACCAACGTCATTGTGAAAACGTCTTGTGAATGTCGTCATAAAACGTAAAATCACTACGTGAAATCTACGACAGGAAAACTTTCCTGAAGTACGTTGTACCAACGTCATTGTGGCAACGTCTTGTGAATGTCGTCATAAAACGTAAAATCACTACGTGAAATCTACGACAGGAAAACTTTCCTGAAGTACGTACTACCAACGTCATTGTGAAAACGTCTTGTGAATGTCGTTATAAAACGTAAAATCACTACGTGAAATCTACGACTGAAATCTTCGACAGGAAAACGTTCCTGAAGTACGTGAAATCTACGACAGGAAAACTTTCCTGAAGTACGTTGTACCAACGTCATTGTGAAAACGTCTTGTGAATGTCGTCATAAAACGTAAAATCACTACGTGAAATCTACGACAGGAAAACTTTCCTGGAGTACGTTGTACCAACGGCTTCATGGCAACGTAACTGCAACTTTCATAAAACGTTGTAACAACGTTCCTACAACCGAAAATTGTTAGCTGAGCAGGACCTTCGGAGAAAACAAAATGGCAGCCTTTCGATAAATTCGCTCCACACCGATTAAAGAAGTTAAATGTTTTTACTTCGATTCAGCTTATATTTAATGGTGAGAATTGGCTCGAACACCTTCCATACCAGCATTGATAATCTAGTTATACATGATCCAGTTGCATTATCGGTGTGACATCACTATAACAGTGTCGCATACGTGTTAACTTCAGTACACACGCGCGGTAACGACACAAATTGAATACACGCGATCAGTGGCAGTGTTTTAGAATTACATTGATTGCTTGATCGCGTGGTTGTTTGGTTCATTGTTTGACTGATTGATTGAATGATTGATTTACCTGCTGATGTGGGCAACATACAGTTTAATACGTTGTAGCTCTTGTATCGGCGTGATGTAGGGTGGGATGCAATAACTACGAGAACACAGAATAATCATTTGTTGTAATACATGGTACCATGATTGACTACATGTAATTGTTCAATGATTACAAATCGATACCATACATGTTCACATTTTTATTTTCCATGTATGTAATAATCATACCTCATTTATCCTAGAAATGTCATGGAGATCTGATCTATATACATATATATAAACAACATCGATGTACATTCCGTTAATGATATCAAAAGTCAACACATTTCTTAACAATACATGTGCTATCAAGATCATATCCGTCCTGGACATGTTCGCCTTCCTTCTGCCGTGTGGTTCTGAAACTATTTAATATTATTACACTCTTGCAAAGTATTTGCATGGGTTTCGCTGTGAGAGAAAACCCATAATCAACTCTTACAAATAATACACCGTGAAGAGAACACCCGTAATTGCGCGCTTGTTTTCTTGGAAACCACGAGCTACCATGCAAAATGTAATTTGTATTACAGTCAAAATAAAGTTATTTGAAAACTTGGAAAGGGTCTCGACTAATCTAGAATGTTAATGTGATTGAACACATTCCAAACATGCACTCAAATCTATCAGGTTCATAGAAACAGCTGCGTAATTTGGATTTCAAAAAGTTTACATAACGTCACATTTGACGTTACACAACGTAACGTCAAAACACGGGAAAACACGTCATTGTATAACTATTCATGCGCGCATCACAATTCATTGATTATAATCCCAAGAAATAGGCTAACTGCGCATATGTATCCGCCGTGGAAGTGTAATTAATAGGATATTCCATCGTACATGTTTGAATAGCGGAAATAAAACACTCGTGTCCGTCGTCGTCCGTGCAAGCAACTCGTTCGCTACGCTCACTCGTTGCTTACGCGGAAGCCGACGCACACTCGTGTATTATTTCCCGCTATTCAAAATGTACGATGGAATATTCTCTATTTAATATATATATAAACCGGGGTGAAACGAGACTCCCATACCCAACCATACATATAGCGCTTTTATTCCAGGGCGAAATGACCCGGCTCGAAACGACCCGGGGCGAACAGGTAACCGGGGCGAAACGACCCGACACAGTCAGTTTCATGGAGTTTATGGCTGATTCAGTGCTTGTAGAAGCTGTTCCCGGACTGTCAACTTTAGCAGCTACAACTTATTGTTGTTAATGGACATTATTTACGTTCGTGGAATTTGAAAACCTTACACAAATTAGTATTATATGCCACGACGACATGATGAACTATCATGAAGCATAGCCGTGGGCCATGGCTGGCAGGCAGTGTCGATAGCCCAGGGATAACGTGGAGATACGCAGATTCACATTGAAATGGCGTGAAAAGTTGATAAATAGCATGAAATATAAAGTGTCTGGACAGAAGAGCAACAGAGAATTACAAAGGGCAATACTGTATACTGCACAATACTATCATTATAATATCCTTTGCCAGAAAAATCAACAACTTTAATAAAATGAAACAAAGGTTTTTGCTCGCTACAGTATTGCAATAGTCGATTAAGATTCACAGTGAAATGGCGTGAAAAGTGGATAAAAGGCATGATAGTCTCAGAGAATATAATTAAAGTTGTTGATTTATTTTTATTTTTGGTAAAGGATATAATATAATGGTAAAATTGTGAAGTAAACAGTATTGCCATTTGTAATTCTCAGAAGAGTAAAAGAGAATTACAAATGGCAATACTGTTTACTGCACAATACCATCATAATATCCTTTGCCAAATAAATAAACAACTTTAATAAAATAAAACAAAAGTGTTGCGCGCTACAGTATTGCAATAGCCGATTCAGATTCACATTGAAATCACTAGTTACAACAATTCGCCTCCGATATGTTATCTACGGCTAAAATTTGAAAAATGTGAGCAAACGAAGCGCATACCCAAACCTGTTGCATGTAGGTCAAAATTTAGTAAACTGTATATTTTATACCTTTAAGCAAATACTATTTGATGTAGAACTAGTAAATTTCCAAAAATAATAGAACAGGGAACTCATTTTCCCATGGAAGCAATTTGTTCTCTTCTTGTTGCTCAACGTTCAACATAACGAAATGAAGCTTTCAAATTCACAATATATACATGTAAATGTCAGATAAACACATTGACACGGTAAAATGACAACATTTCTGCATGTGTATGTTCTTTATTAATAATTCATTGATACAGCTTTGCCAGTTTTACATCGTTAACATATCAAACATGCCGGATAACCGATTGCAAACAAATCACTTTTCCATGTGTTACATTAAAGAGATGGGGTTAAATTGCTACCATCGCGAGAGGTATGGAGCGGGTTAGTAATATTATTTCTATGAAATCACGAAAATCTACAACTTTAATAAAATGAAACAAAAGTGTTGCGCTCTACAATATTGCAATAGCCGATTCACATTGAAATTGTGTGAAATGTGGATAAATAGCATGAACTATAAAGTCTCTGGACAGAAGAGTAATTGAGAAATACATATGACAATACTGTTTACTGCACAATACTACCATTATACTAAGCTTTGCAAAATAATAAACAACGTTAAAAATATGAAACAAAAGTTTTGCTCGCTACAATATTGCAATAGCCGATTCACATAGAGATTGTATGACATGTGGTATTGTGAAGTAAACAGTATTGTCATTTGTAATGCTCTGTTCTCCAGAGACTTTATAGTTCATGATATTTATCCCCTTTTCACGCGATATCAATGTGAATCCGAATCGACTATTGCAATATTGTAGTGCGCAAAACTTTTGTTTCATATTATCAGAGATATATATAGGCTAACGAGATTTATAGCTCCCTCTTTGACCATACATTTTTTCATGAAAACTCGTGACATCTCGCGAGAGTTTGGAACCGAAATGTTTTCTGATTTGTCCGCCATCTTTGTTACATAATTTAACTATTTTCCGACATTTTAACCAGTTTCCAGATAATTTTCAGTGTGTTAGTTTTAATCTAACATCATTGTTTAAAATCGCATTGATAGACCTTTATTTAGAAGGGTGAAACTGCGCTGACGACGACCGTTGGAATAGCCCCATTCTGCATTCCCGGAACACGGAAGTGAAATCGAAAGTCGACTGGTCGAAGGTAAACAAACGCTGATTTTTCCTGTTTTTCCTTCTGTAATGCATTTTAATTGCATTAAACTATTAAATATATACTATTTTGAATTGGTAAATACTATTGTTTTATCTAAATACACGCGAAGACCATGCTTATTTATTATTGTGCCTCGTCAAAATTAACATGCAAATCAAGGTGGGTGGGGTAATTGTCAAATATATGTGCATCCACTGAAAAGTGTTTGCATCTTGCCTAAATCATTTGTAAGATGTATCACGCAAATGTAACATTAGTTGTGTCATATATAATCAGTAGCAAAGCTTTGTATTGAGCAGTGTTGAGTTGAATTCTACTTTCTTTATTAAACATCGGCTCAAATTATATTGTATTTTTTTGCCGACAGTTCACGAATACTTTACTGGTATTTGTATTGTTTTTTTACGTACAACTGGTTGTAACCGGCTGTTCTAATGCTACAACTAATATGTATTCCTTACAAATAACTGTGAAAGCATCATAGTTTGCAGAAAATAACTGAATGTGGCTTTATAGTTACAAGATGCATTTGCATTCACCACACACTTGTATTTCAATCTGTCCGTTTTTTAGTCATGTTGTGACGCGAAAAATTTTTTTTCTAACCAATGCACTGGTGTTTCGCTTGCTTTTTACGCCTTATATGTGTTAGTTTTAACGCGTAATCATGCTTGATTCATATATATTTAACATTTAGTCCAAAAAATTATACTTCAAAAGAACTACATATATAACATATAGTTTGTTAGGATTGGTACGGCAAAAGAACACAATGTACGTGATACATTTTATTGTTTTTACGGCATATAAATTATTTATATATGAGTTTTTAGATTGTTTTCCTCCAGTGGTAGCTCCTCCACTCACCCAACACCACAGTTTCTTTGATACAGTAATGGTAAACACTGTTTTTTTAAGATTTTTTGTTTAGTATATTGTTTTAATGTTATGCACAAATACGTTGAAAATAAACAGTCGAGATTGAAATTTTTATAATCTTGTGACGCGAAAAACTTTTTTTCTGTTCATTTCATGTGAGAACGGCTTTCATATTATGAAAGATACCCTATATCTTTCATGTTAAATCACATTGTATTAATGTTTAATCTAATAGGTTATGCCAAAAACATGCACTAAAGTACCTATATGTTTTTTCTCCTCGCAATAACTTGTTATTAAACAAACAAAAAAAAATCTCGCAGGAAACATCGGTTGACATATGCCAACAATATCTTTTTCCTCACTATATTTCTAAATTGTTAATTGCACATGATACTTATAAGAAACTAAAGGATATTTTTGTCATAATTATACCCCCGGCATATTTTGTATGCCGAGGGGTATATAGTTTTCGGCATTCCGTCCGTCCGTTCGTCCGTCCGTTCGTTCGTCCGTCGCACTTGCGTTAAAGTTTTTGGTTACTCAATATCTATGTAACTGTAAGTCCAATTGACTTCAAACTGTAAGTCCAATTGACTTCAAACTTCATACACTTCTATATCATGCCCATGCGGCCTTCAGGCCCAAGGTCAAGGTCAAATTACTTAGAAATTTGTGTTAACTTGAAATATTTGTGTTAAAGTTTTCGGCTACCCAATATCCATGTAACCGTGAGTCCAATTGACTTCAAACTTCATATACTTCTTTATCATCATCCATATTTTCATTCTATATCATGCCTGTGTCACCTTCAGGCCCAAGGTCAAGGTCAAATTACTTGGAAATTTGCATTAAAGTTTTTGAAATATTTGCGTTAAACTTTTTGGCTACCCAATATCTATGTAACCTTAACTTTGATTGACTTCAAACTTCATGTATTTCTTGCTCATCTTCCATATTTTCATTCTATACAATATCCATGTGGCCTTCATGCCCAAGGTCAAAGCCAAATTACTTGAATATTTGTGCTTCCATTGATTTTGCTGTGTCCAGGAGGTGGCCGGGGTATACGTGAGCCCCCGCTCACTGATTGCTCTAGTTGAATATATGCTCAATTATTCCTTGGTTAACCTGGTTTATGTGAATGGGACATTAAACATCATTTTAATTTTCTATATTTCCATAAAAACATACATTATGTGCCGGAATATGCATGCATGTATTGATAATTATGAGTCATAGGCCTACCTACTGGTATAAATTGTTGACCTCTGTACAGTTTGTGTCAGTGCAGCCAGTACAGCTTTGGATTTAATGCCCATAATTGGCCCGCAGTCCTTACATGTTGATAAAATCCTAACGGTCAATGGCCGTTGACCCAACTTTTTGAAATAAAGTGGGTAACAATGTGAAAGCTTTAAATGCTGCTAGAATGTGAAAATGGTTTTAACCCGACTGCTGCATGTACAACAGCAGTTCTGTATGAACGGCATGTGCATATAGTATATGCCTACATGTACTGGTCACAGCCATCATCAGGTCCCTTTTCCCAATAGTCTGTTGTCCAACGTGTTCATTCCGACAGTGAGTCTACTCGGGACTAAATTGTTGTGTAGTGGCGTACTCCGAGCAGAACTACATGTATGACTGGATCAGTTGTAGAGACGGTTGCTTCTCAGATTCCTAGAATAGTCCGCAGTAACTCCGGCTTGTCATAAAACAAAAATGTGGACTGTTTTGCAGCTTATTATTCCACAAATGTGGCGATGACTGGAGAAATGGGGATTATGGGTTACGCGACCAGTGTAGCCCCAGATCAGCCTGCGCAGTCTGATCAGGGCCTACACTGTTCGCCATTCAGTCAGTGAAACATTCATCATGTTTCTATAACATACATTACTTAGGCATTTTACAAATGTTCACCTTGTGCGTTTAAGTCTATTTTACACTACCTTTTACACCTACACTCACCAAACTTGCACACATTCATCGCCCAATGCTACTTATCGGAAACACACCAGCATATGACCTTCATTTGACGATCACCTACATTTCCGCGGAATTTACTTAGGCATTTTACATGTTTCCTTATTTGTCTAATTTCAGAATGCCACGCAAACGCAAGTCCAGTACCGGTGCCCGGAGAAAACATGATCGTGTGCGACCATATCCAGCACCGTCTCATGAAGCAGACGTATCAACCGACAATTCGGAGCTCCGTGGAACTGATCAATCAACCGACACGTCGGAGCTCCGTGGAACCGATCAATCAACCGACACGTCAGAGCTCCGTGGAACCGATCAATCAACCGACACGTCAGAGCTCCGTGGAACCGACCAATCAACTGAGACTTGCGACCTTCATGGCGCATATATTGGAAATTTTGATGTATTGACCGAGTTTGAAACTTTAAGACAGCAGCTACAATCTTCAGTGGAATATCCGTTCACATTTGTCACTACTGGAAACTGTCATAGATGTATACAGATTATTCAACTAAACCAAAGTGATGATAAATCAGCAGTACGACTGAAGCTCGAGATCGACCAATATTTTGTGCCAAAACTTCATGTTCATAACAAGGAAGTGCCAAAATCTCATGCAGTGTGGGACTCTGTACCTTTCCAGTTAAACAGAGAATGGCATGTGTTGAAGCTACTTGCAAATATCAAGAAGTTCCATGTATGCATAGGTAATCCAGATGACGAGCTTACTGCTATTACTGCAGTTGGAACATCCATCCGGGACATTTTCTGCACATTTGGGTGATCTGTGCTCTGAAGCTGAAACATGTTTAATATGCATTTATGTATGGCACGCCGTTCTTATATTTATTCCCGAAACAAGTTATCTACTAAACTTTACTAGATATCTTATATATTATATGAGATCTACTAAAGTTTATAAGATATCTTATATACTTTTTTATATAAGATATCTACTAAAGTTTAGTAGATATCTTATAAACTATGTGGTGGGTGGGAGCATGCGATGGGTAAATTTAACGATCGGCGTTCATCTTGACTTTACCGAAATGCCGATTTACATGGTTTGGCCCTCATTTACCTACATTTCGGCCCCCTGGTACTTGAGAGCTAAATCCTGTTATGTCCCATTAAGAAAGTAATATGATTAAAAGCTAATCGTATTGCTTTTGGGGTGAGCTAAGTGATTCTGGTGTGGCATGGACCTGGCACCAGGTCAGGATATTCTAATTTCAGGGCTGAATATATCTAAGGGTCCCAGGTTCGAATCTCGCAACACCCATAATTTTCGGTTTCATTGAGCATCTTTAAGACAACTTGTGAAAGCCTAGTCCTATAGTCTCGACAAGCAAGGTCCTTGAGCCAGTGCCGTTGTTAAATACAAGCAATTGGAACTCTGGGGGATGCCTATCCTATGTTTGGAATCAAACCCACACAAAGTTCCCTACTGTACATGTACGTCATCGTGTCTTTCATATGCATCATGTCATTTATGTGTCCAGTGTGATAAAATATTTATATGTAAATGTCAAATGAGAATGGTAAACACAATAATACCTTGTTTTCTTCTAATAACAATTATTGAAAGATGCATACCACACATAAATATTTTTTTTACAGAAATTAAATGGATACCTAATTTTGTAATCATTCCACACGTTGTGTTGTGTAAAATACAGTCACTTCTGATGTTGGAAACGTGTGAATGATTACAAAATTACGTATCTGTTTAATTTCCGTAAAAATATTGGTTTGCATAATGTGTGGGTATCCATCTTTAACACAAAATTGTACAATTGTCAGAACATCGTCTTTGTATCCACCGTGAATTATCGTGTATATATATTTAATAGTAATATGATAAATAAATATGTATTGATACACCTATATTTTTGTTTGTCACTTTAATAAGGCCAGGTAACAATAATGTGTAGATGTGAGATGTTTCAAATAAATAAGTTTCACAATGTACGTACCTTTTACATGCAGTCCATGTTTCTTTGAGACATGGCCTCTGAATCCAGATATAGATTTTAGTTCCTTTGGACATTTTGGGCATATATATATGCAAGTACTGTCATCAAACTTTGCACCTTTAGATTTGCGTCTGTTGCCAGTCTGTGTTGCAAAGTTCTCTGTCTCATAATCTGTATACTCCTCCAACAGTAAATCCAAATTTATGTCATCATCATCCCATAGTATAAAGTCTGAAGAAGCCATATTGAAGCACAGCAGTCTATACTTGTGTGAACAAGATACTAAGTATAAAATGTACAGTAGTGTCAGCCTTCCTTGTGGTGTCCACTATATGACTACTTGATAGTATGCTGAAATTGTGCAGCCTACCTCAGTAACCCAGCATATGCCTGGAGATAATTAACACAATTGAGAGTTAATTAATCCAGCCTGTATTGACCATATGTACATGTTGAAATGTACATATACATTACCATGAAACATGCTTGTCACCAGATTGTACAATTAGAGCTATATAGTCACTTGAAATTACAGCGTATCAGCCCGGCCTTAAATGACCTTGGCTGATGATGGGCGGTTAAACAATTTAGAATCATTGGTGTTGGTGGAGAAATAAGTAAATGCCCACCAGAGTTGATCAAATTACGCAGGTTAACTGGAGTTCTGAATGTAAATTTCACCAAGTGTCAAGTTGGGAGTGCTTTAGAATCGTCTCATTTGAGGCCTACCGACTTGACATGTTGGTGAAGAAATAAGTAAATGCCCACCAGAGTTTATCAAATTATGCAGGTTTCACCAAGTGTCAAGTTGTGAGTGCTTTAGAATCGTCTCATTTGAGGCCTACCGACTTGACATGTTGGTGAAGAAATAAGTAAATGCCCACCAGAGTTTATCAAATTATGCAGGTTAACTGGAGTTCTGAATGTAAATTCGTACGTTCATAAATGTTGTCACAGTTGGTTGTTTATGAAATAAGTATTGCTGTTAATGTGGATGTGATTTAAACTACGAGTCGCTCACGAAACGCAGTTTTACAGTCGTGCAGCCGACTATTGGTATGCAACGTCAATTGGTAAATTGGTATGCCGTGTTTTTTTGGGGGGTTGCATCATTGTATGATTTTATTTGTCGGTACGAAGTCAATTGGTTGTTTAAGAAATAAGTATTGCTGTTAATGTGGATGTGATTTAAACTGCGAGTCGCTCACGAAACGCAGTTTTGCTAATCAAAATTATTTATGCGTCCTAGCAACTGACAGCGAGTGCGTAATCTCGCCGAGTCTCGCTACAGGTTTGTCGACAGGAAGTGGCCACGAGAAAGTGCGTTATCTTGTCCAGCTTTCAATCTCCGTACGGCTATTTATATCTCTGATATTATTACAGTTGTTGTTTGTTTGGCAAAGTATATTATAATGGTAGTATTGTGCATTATACAGTATTGCCATTTGTAGTTCTCCGTTACACTTCTGAGAATTACAAATGGCAATACTGTTTACTGCACAATACTACCATTATAATATCCTTTGCCAAAAAAGAAAATCAACAACTTTACTAAATTCTCTGTTACTCTGGTGGATGGTTGGTCGGGAGCACGCGACGGGTAATTCAAAGATCGGGGTTCGTCCTTACCGGACTTCCGACTGGATACCTGGTTTTGCCCTCATATACGTCTTTGGCATTTGTTATGTGGCAGGTGAATCTGGTTATACCTCTTATATAAGTATTACGATTATTCGTAATCCTATTTTAGGGGAAAGGGCCGAAACTGTTACTCTTCTATCCAGAGACTTTATATTTCATGCTATGTATTCACTTTTCACGCGATTTCAATGTGAATCTTAAACGACTATTGCAATACTGACTGTAGCGCGCAAAACTTTTGTTTCATTTTATTAAAGTTGTTGATGTTTGTTTTGAAAGCATATTTATTATTATAATGGTAGTATTGTGCAGTAAACAGTATTATCTTTTATTCCATATATATTGTTGCATTAAACCAGTACAACCATAATAGCGCTAAACATTTGTACACTCTTTGTTGTGGGAATCCACATATTTATTAATATCTCTTAAAATAAATTGTGTCCAAATATTTAGGGTTATTACAGTTGTCCAATTCTGTAGGGGGGAAATGGTTAAACCGTGTTAATTCTTGTCGTTTCCAGGAATACCATGAAGAAAACTTCTAGTAGTATTAACATTAGGGTTTCTGGGCCACATACCCCCTGGAGCCCGCCCCACCCCCATGGGCGGGCACAACGCAATGATAACCATAATGAAATACGCCAATCCCCTTTCCCAGTCGCTTGCTCGGAAATCGACAATACACTGGAGAGCCAGTGGTAAACCCACGAGGCGAGCCCACGAGGCGAGCCAACACCCCGGCCCCAAAAGAGAGCCACGAGGGCTACGTGCTCGGGACCAAGCCAAATCCCAAGTAGACGGTAACGTTCCTTTTATACAATTACACCGGTTATGAACATGTGTGTATTTATAGCAGAGTGTAGTTCGACTTATCGAGGTTACATATATAGTTTACCAATGTATGCATGATATCTTCCGGGTTTGTTCGTTGTTTTAATTTTGTTTAATAATTTAAAACGGAGCATCCCCTATTATTACATAGAAAACATAAATTATTATAAGAAAACACCTTTCCTTAGCTGGGACGCCAGCTATGGTCTCGGCGCACCGAGAACTGTTGCCACGTGTGTTCACTTCACAGACTGCTCTACTGTTTCGAGCGGATGAGAAGCAATGAGTATACCTCTCATCCACCTTAATACATACGGACCAACATATTTACTTCCATGTTTCAATAAGAAAGAAGAAAATACGCCTGGTCAGTTTGACTTATCACACAAGTATTCCAATTCGTGACATATTTTAATCCGACGCGTTTAGTGTATTCAAACTGAGCAGGTGTGCACGTTTCCGCATTACGTCTAACATCGCTATATCATAGTTAGATTTGATATTTCCCCAAATCACTCAACGGAGAACATTCGAGAAAGAACAGGTTCCCTGGCATATGAGCAGGGAACCAATCTTTAAGTGTCTATATTTACGGTCACACCAAATTTACGGACTGAATGCCTATATCGGGGTACCCAAAAAAATAGGCTTGTCATATCTAACCGGGTCTTTATGTTTGTCTCTATCAGCAGACGACAATGTTCATCTCCGCGTAGCGACTACATGAAAAGAGAGTAACTTCCTGGTGCACATACATCTTTAGCGGTGTGTGTATGCTAACGATAAGTATGATGGCCGGTGTCTGACATAATCACGGTGGTGTACTTGGAACGGGGAAACTTGCCAGAAAGTTTTGTGCTTCGTAATGTGCCGCCGACGGAGCTGCCAGCCAGTTTGGTGGCGGGACCTTCGCAGTCGTCCCGATTGGCAGACACGCGAATAAGCATATCACGTCCCGAGGCGGGCGAGGAGAGTCCTTCTCTCGTCGGCCTGTCCCTCCATGACGAGTTTTGTTACGTCTTCGTCTGCAAGAATTTGTGGTCGGGCCTTGGACCGGATCACGCCCTTTAACTCCTGGTACCTGGCCATGTCTTCGACGACCAGTTTGAACTCACTACCTGATATATCGTTGTCGGCTATTGCTTTCGACACGATAACGTCAATAATGTTTTTCTTCGACCACGCAAGAACTACTATTCTGTCATGCTTGCGACTCTTAGCCTCGAGCTTTGCGGGCCAGCAGTCTGCTCGTCATGCAAAGCAGGCCTGCCCCTGCTGCGACCACTGCGATCGGCGCGGCAACGACAGTTGACAATAAAGACACACTCCCCATCCCGCTCACAACGGAAGCAAAGGTTAGCGTGGTGTTCACCCCCTCGACGACATTAACTGCGCGCCTATATTTTTTGGTATGACCTGTCCGTGTCTCTCCCTCATGCTGGAGAATCGGTTGTATCTCGACAATCCTGGTCATCCTAAAAGATGCCTGGTCAGCCGCCCCGGACGGCAATTCAGGATATAGTTTTTCGGCATTCATCATAAATCTAGCTCGATTAACAGTGTCACCACAGTGGAGGAGCACGATTGGTCGGTGATTTTTGTAACAAAGTTAATAACACTCCCGGCGTAAGCTTTAAATGGTGTGTCATCGAATATCGTAAACCCTGACATCTGTCTCGCATGCTTGGAGACGCCAGACTTCTGCTCTACCCCGTGCAGGACGAGATTCACTCGTACTACGGTAGTAGCATGTTCCTTAAAGTTGACCGAGCAGACTGACATTCGCAGAACCGTCCCGGACGCTGCCATGGTGTATCCCGTCTGTTGCTCGCGTTTGCGCCAAATGAATATTCGTGTTCCCCCGCGCGCAGTGCGCCCCGCTCCTCGGCCCAAACTGATATGACAGGATTTAATAGCTGCATGTGTGCAAGCGCCCTAGCCGCCTCTATGCGGGCCTGCACTACGCTCCCCTCTATCCTTCTCATTGCGGCCCCATCATTGTTGTCTGTGCCCGCGACGGGAACGTCCTGTACTGCGCTTGCGCTGGAACTGCCTGACCCGTATATGCTCATTATTCTGTTATTTAGAGAATGGCTGAAATCAGGTAATCGTTCTTTAACTCTTGCGCTTTATCATCTAGAATAGAAATGTTCAATTCGTGGATGTGTCCCGATTCAAAACATTTCATCTCGGGGGTTGGGAAGTCTAAGCTCAGGGTCTCACCGTAGAAACGGTCGCTGACGTGCACAGCATTAAGGACAGTACTGGGGGCTCCGTCTAACGTGTTGTATGATGTGTTCAGTTGATCCAGGTGCTCCCTGAGCGGTTTCGTGAAGGCGACGCCGACGGGGTCGCCGACGTGCTCGCATGGCCCAAACCATCCCCTATTGTCGGAGTATGTTGTTGTAAAACAGAGCCGCCGCACGGCCAATGCCGGGGTGATAACTACCCGGTTTGCGGGCTCACCTGTCAAGGTCGCAAGTCCGGAGGCTTTCGATAATTTGAGGCTGGCTCGGCCAGCAAGCTCCGACGCTACAAAAGTTTGGAAAGATTTCGAACTCCAAAGAATGTGGGTCAGCTTTGCGCCTAATGCGCGGCCGTCCTTCAGGTAGCCGAACCCTTCGTCCTTTTCAACGTTGCGCCATCCGACCGTGAAGGTGACCGATCTGAGGCCGGCGCGGCGTTCCCCGCAAGAGTTGTCGATCGGCTGCTGAAGCGGGTAAGCCCCGCTTTGAACATTGGTAATCGTAGCAAACATGATAATATCTTTTTTATATCCATGGATACCAAGTCTGATGTGAAATACCGGTCCGGCGGGGTCTACGCCGGTAAGGCGGGCGCTCCCCAGCTGGTGAACTATCCAAGTTCGCAGCTCCACAGCTGTCCCAGCTGAAAAGGGCTTTCAAACCAACATTTTTGAAAAATATAGGCTTTCCAAGATCCAGACTAACGATACCGTGAACTGGTGGATGCAGTTTTGGCAAAACCAGTTGAACTTCGCCGTGTGGTGCAACAGCAAGAGCATCCTTGTGGCCATATGCCAGGCTGTCCACCCCATTTTCATTGATCTAGCGCTCGCTGGCGAATGGGGACAATGACACATTGTTCAGTAACTGGGCGTAGACGCGGTGACGGTCGGACCGCAAGACATCCATCCCGTGGGGGAATGTCTACTTGCCGAAAAGGGCCTCCTTGTATTGCTCGTGGAGGACTCTTCATCATTCTTCATTCCTTTGGCCTTCTTGATATTTTTTTCCACCGGCCTCCAGGATCGAGTACATCTTGGGGCGCAAACCGACGGATTCAGCGATGGGGCGCCCGGCGCACTCATCCTTCATTTTGCCTAGGACCTTCTTGTTCATCATGCAGTGGAGCGAGTGGTCCTTTGGTTAGTCGGACGTGTCATAGAGGTGGCTGTGTGTCGCCATGTCCTTGTACAGGTCCTCGGTCTGGAGCCCGAGGAGGAGGGAGTCTGTGTCTGTGTAGTGGAGCTGGCAGCTGTCCCCATACCGGGCCTTCAAGTCGTTGTAGTAGAAGTCGTACATTGAGTGCTTGGAGATGTCGAGGATGCTCATACCCACATACACAGGCCGATTGAGCACCAGGCGGCTCTTGTGCATTTGGATCGCCGCAAGGTCATAATCGAAGACGTTGGCCCGTGCGAAGGCTCGACTGGGGATAAGGCGCAGCAGTCGGCCTCCGATGTATGTTCGTCGGACAGCTTGCTATATTATGTTTCCTTCGGTGGGAACTTGGGTTCAGCGAACCGCTCCCAAGAGTCCATGTACTCGTACGGGCAGATGCCCTTGTGCAGCAGGAGATCGCGTTTTTCTCGGCTGTGCTCGAACCTGGTCGTTATTCGAAAGGCTTCTGACGGGTTGGTTTCGATAAGCTTGTTCAGGGAGGCCAGCAGAAACTGGGCGCTGTCGGTGAACCGGAGTTTCCCGAGGGAGAAGTAGATGTACTTCTCCGTGTTGTTGGGGATGACAAACAAACATGACATATAGTGGCTGTGTTATAGGCTTGCCAATCCTCACTGGTCATCCGCATGGGTGTGGGGTTGGCCAACACAACATTGATCCTGTGCTCCTCTTCCTGCATTGCTCTGAGGAAGTGCTCCGCCGCGTTGGGTCCTCGATATTCCACCGGGGGCTCTGCCCGACCATCACAGCGGATGAGCACGCAGCAGTAGCTGTACGTCTCGTGTTGCTGCGTCTTCTGGGTGTTGCTCTTCGTGGGGTCGAGCTCGGGCCCATCGACCTTGGTGGTGAGGACCTCGAAGTCCGCATAGATGACGTAGGGGGCTGGGAGCTTTCTTTTGTTGTTTTTGTTGACCAGCTTGTTGTTCCCCTGCGCTTGCATCTCCATCCGCCATATTCCCGATCACCCGGCACTCGGGTATGTGGTCCTGCATGAGGTCTTCCCTTGCGTAAACATGGATGCATCTCTCACAGTGTAGACCCAGATCAGCCTGTGTATCCGCACAGTATGTTCAGGATCTGCACTGTTCGCCATTCCATCAGTGAAACACCCATCATGCTTCTAACAAGCATAATATATCGTTATCATGGTACAGAAGTGTGCTATTTGATCAGGAGCCACACTGTTCGCAAATCCCATAAGCCCCATTTCTCCAGTCACAGCCACATACTAGTTATCCACACACATTTCAGATACAGAATGAATGTATGTTCGTCTCTCTATATGTCCATTTCATATTTATGTAACCATGATAATTACCATGTTTACTATGTTGTGTATTCCAACATGAACGTCTCTGATACATATAAGTATTACTCTCAGCTGTTGACATCCCTTTAAACACCATTAAGTAAAATAAATAAATAAATATAATTATTACTGTCAATAGTATAGGTCGTAGGTACTAATTTGCAAGTTGGATATAGAAAATATACCTTTTCTACCATGCTGAATGAATGATGTGTAGCACATATTACTCCATGCATGACACAGTAAATACTAAAATACAGAACACTAAGATAGCTGTACATAATACGAGCAATCTAAGCTGGAGTAAAACAGGACACAAAATATTGTTATGCACTTTCAAGATGACATCCAGCAAGTAAATGAGTTTGTGTGACATAAAAAAAAAATTATGTAGTAGAACCTATGAAACTGAGATATATCCCGGTTCCACATAATGTACACATTATTTATCGTGCATTCAAATAATATTCCTTCAACCCATTCCGAGTCATCAGCAGGAACAGGATTCAAATGTGTAGTTGTTACCTGTACTTATAAAATCATGTACATGTATATAGTAAAAATGTATACTGTCATACGAGAAAGTGTCTGTTCCAATGTGTATGACCGTCATCCATTACCAGTGTAAGTGCACACCAGTGCATACATAATGGCCATTGCCTAATACATGAAGGTATATTGCTCAATTAGTCTTATTTGAGAGGCACCCATGACGATATTGTATTTTGTAAGTGATGCGTTGTAAGTAAATATTTAACCATGATTTCATAATATTGACATTTGATAACCTGTAAGGTTGATATACCATTTCATACTTTTCATATAAACAAAGACATTGAAGGTGCATTATCTTTCTAAAAGCATGCATACGCTCTTCAAATATATCCACTATATTCATATAGTTGTTATGAACGCATACATAAACTATTTTGCCCACTATATTTCAACATGTGGTGTTTTTAATTATAGAACACGTGTTATTCTACACCTGTTGTGTCAAATTACCAATATTTACTATACACTGTATATAAAAATCTAAAAAAAGCCATTCCGGGGTATTGAAACATCAATCTAGTCCAGTGTCCGAAGTATTCATCTAAACAATATCACATAGCCTCTATTGAGACATATTAAATTTTGGATTTTACTATGCAATTGAACTATTGTCTACATGGCATTCTAATTATTTACGCAGGCGGTAAGGATCAGGTTTGTGGAAGGTGTTTTCTGCCGCATTGTACCACAGTTGTGTACTTTTCTGGCTCTTTGGTGTCGTCGGAATATATATTTCTATAGTTGACAACAGGTAATGTCATTCTAATGATCAAACAACTCTATAATAATGTACCATTTGTACATTTATTTACTGAATGCATAATTATATTTACATTGTACCTGTTTAGCACATACATATCACATGTAGTGTGTAGCTAATAGACACATCTTTGCCTCAATATACCCCTATGTGGCATTGAATCCACGCATGACAATCCCTATGGTTGTCTTTCAAATTGATTACACCGCTGATGGACAATCATATTCCATTACTATAGCAACCAGTGACATATATTGGAGTATATGTCATTGACTAGCAGAGTTTGGAGTCATCGCAAGATGCAGGACCTCCTCGGGCTAAAGGTATTATCAACTATTTTATAGAAATTTAAGCCTTATTCAAAGTTTATATATATATATCCGTAAATATCATATCTCCTAATTGCAAAAGCGACCATGTTGATGGTCATCTTGAAACTGATCGACAGTCATGGTGACACTGTATATGATTAGGTGTTTGGTGTATTAGCTTCAATAATGTTTAATTAGAAGAATGAATACAGCACATGTAGTGGTTAATGTAGAACTGATTACACCAGTCACTGCATGAATTACATATCATTACCATGTATTGTATTTATTTTCCAATACCACTCACGACCAAGGGTTAATTTAAATTATTGTCACATGTGAATACATATGCGGGATGCTCAATGTGGCAGAAAGCCATGCATGTTTGCAATAAGCATACCCATGCCATTCATCATACCACACTACATACTGCCTTGGCCAATGATCATCATGCTCGCTTAATTGTCAGAAGTGTACTCGTTAACAATAATAACATTGTATTCCTTGTCAACAGTCAATCCATTTTGGACACACTTTGAAACAATACTCAAACTGATTGAAATACATCCGTATTTGTCTTTGAAAATTAGAAGGAGAATATACATAACAATGTTCGTGTTGTTTAATTACTGAAAACTGCAGCTTCATCATCAATATTATTGAACATCTGATCATTTTGACTGCCATTTTGAATAGATAATTATAGCATTGTATACCTGGATATGTATATGTTATCAAATGATTTGATTTGTATACCTACATCTGGTATGTATACACATGTAATAGGTGCATGAAATGCTGTTTATAACAAATCCATACAGTAAAGAATAGAACAAAACAAGAACATTTTGGCGGCCATTTTGACCGTTCTGACAATTGTGGAAGGCTATTGCATCACTATATCTCCTGTATTTTCAATTTGTTTGTGAGGGAAAGCAATGTACATGTGTTTCAACTTTATAAATATCTGTATTTGTTCGTAACAGCACACGACTCGCAGAAAAAATGTTGTAAAACAGCCTATTTCGGCAGCTATTGTGAAATATATTGCCATTTACGGATGCAATTAAATGTAAGATGTATTTTAAATTATTTTACATTCACATTGTGACTTAATTATAACAATTTACCCGGTTAATATTGATCAGACTGAAAGTTTTGTAATTTCCTTTTTTATTTCTCTTTGTTACACATAATATACACTTATACATACGTGCATTATACAATTACAATTCAGTTGTACAAGTATTCAACCGATCTGGCTATATTCTGGAAAAAAACTATATATGTTAAATTATTGTCAGAGTACCGCCTTATCGGCACGATAAATGGCATACAGGAGTGTACCAGTATCTATGAGGGCAATAGTGAGTTTATTATAGTATAGTATACACATATATATATATTGGGATAGGGGTATATTATAGGGCAGTTATTGGACTTAATATGATCACAGTGGAAGAAAAACAATAAGGTAATATTAGGCAACCTCATTAAATATGCACTATGTTACTTATCTAGTTTAGTTATAAATAGCCATTCCATTTTGACTTAAACTGTTCATGTTTGTTTTTCATAATTGCTATTGTTTCTTCAATTGAAATTGTTTGTAGAAGGCAGAGATTAAATGAGTTTAAAGTAGGTATTGTTGAAGAACATTTACATTTGAAAATAAAGTATTTTGCTAACAGAATAATGAAACTAATTAATATAGATTTCTGTTTGGATAATATGTTAATATTGCAGAATGAGATGTATTCGTAAGTTAAATTAATGTTATATCCCAGTACTTTTGATTTTATCAGTTGATTTATATCCGTCCAAAATGATTGAATGATTAAACATTCCCAAAATATGTGTTTATTAGAGTCCACTGAATATGGCAAAATTCACACAAGTTGCATGGTTTTATCCTGCATTTGAATAAAAAATAATTGTTTGGAATGATTCTCATTAGGTATGTATACTGGAATGCTCTCAGTTTGGTACTTGTAGTACATTTGTAAGGTAGCGAAAAGATATTTTTCCAATCAATATTCTGAACGTTCAATTCATTTCCCTATTTTTGAACGTGTTTTAATGTGTTTAATCTCATCGATTTTATCTGTGTACTGTATACTATTTTATTGAGGTTTTCAGCTGATATGATTTTCGAAATTAGATACTCAGGTGGGTCCGTGTTTATAGGTTCTGTTTTAAGTTTTTCTTTCCAATCATTTTTAATATTACCTATCAATGTGTAGAACCGCAGAAAATCTCCATTAGGTAGATTATATAAGTTTTTTAAATCATGGAATTTGTAGAAGTCCTTTATTCTGTAGTCATATATGTTTTTAATATATCGTATACCTTTATTTTACCAATCTTTATAGAATATGGTATTGTTATTGTTGAGTTTTATGTTTGTATTGTGCCATAAAATTTCGTTGGAAATTAGAGGGCATGTTTGTTTAAAATTAATTTTACTCCATGAGATAATAATTTTGATTAAAAATGTATACGTTTTGATTATATTTTTTGCATCACATTGATTTAAACACTAAGTCACCACCATGATTATTTAGTTCGTTATTATAAGCTGATTTCCACTGATTTTGTGTACTTTTAGTCTTTTTATCCACGAGGTTTTTAATGAATTTATAAATGCATGAATATTTATAATTTTAAGTCCACAATTTTTATAGTTCTGGATGATTACTTTCCTTGATATCTTATCTGGTTTGCCGTCCCAAAGAAATTCATACATGCAATTATTCATTTCCGTAATTATTTCATCTGGCGGATTTTCTAGTACTGTTAGCGGATATACACGATTGGGAAATGCGAATGTTTTTTGTGCAGTTATCTTTCCAATCAATGTTCAATTCCATTTTTTCCAGCTATGTAGACAGTTTTGGAATGACTTAAGTTTTGGCATTAGATTTAATACATGCAGTTTCGCTTTATCGTTTGTAAATATTATACCTAGTGTAGAGGCTTGGTCATTTGACCATGTATATACATTGTTGTTGCACCATTTATTCGAGTTATTTCTACTTATTCCTAATTTTAAGATAGTACATTTTCCTTTATTTAATTTTAAACCTGAAATTTTGGCAAAATGTTCCAAAGTTTTAATCAATTCCTTGAAAGATTTTTCTGAACCATCAAGTGTAAAACTTGCGTCGTCTGCGAATAATGTTTGTTTTATATCTTTACCACCAAGAAATTGATCTTTTATGTTTTCATTGCTGTTTATTTTTCGTGACAGAAGTTCTATACATAAAATAAAAATGTAAGCAGACAATGGACAGCCCTGTCTTACTCCCTTTTTAATTTTGAAATAATCTGATACATGACCATTATTAGAGATACAGCTTTTTGCGTCTTTGTAGAATAAAGAGACCCATTGAATAAGTGATTCCCCGAAGTTAAGATGATTTAAGCATTTAATTATAAATTTTTTATTTAAGCTGTCAAATGCTTTTTGAAAATCAGCAAAAAATATAAGTCCAGATTTATTTTTTTCATTTGCTTCATCAATTAATTCCATGAGTGGTCGTACATTTTCTCCAATATAACGGCCTTTTATGAATCCAGTCTGATTGACATTAATTAGTGAATTTAGTACTTGTTTTATTCTATTGGCTATTACTTGTGTGGCTATTTTGTAATCTACATTTAAAAGTGAAATTGGTCTCCAATTGTCAATGTAAAGCGTGTTTTTATCTTTTTTGGTAATACAGTAATTAGGTTTGAGGCGGCTTTCGGCTGTGCCGAAAACCTATTGTATTCGTTGGTTTTTTTTTGGTTTTTTTATTCAGCCGTTCAGTCTACAGCCCAAACCGCTGGTCGGATCGAATTTTGCATGCCGATTCGGATCAAGTGTGAGCAGAGACTCAGAGATTTTCAGATATCTCTTAATGCCACTTTCCACGAAACGGAAGTGACGTCATACTTTCTATAACTTCCTTATTTTCCAACCGATTTTGCATTGGAAAGCTGACAAAATTCTCTATCTCGGACTCGCTGACAGTTCTCGACTATCTGGTCAAATAAGAGAGCTATAGGCATTTGAAGTTGAAAAATGTACATACTTTTCAACGATTTTGCCGAATTTTTTGCCGAATTTCGGCTGATAACGGGTGGTCTTTACAAACGTTTTCCAATTTGTACAGTAATGTCAGCAACATAATTTCTTGCCAGTGTGATAGGGGAGTGTCAGGCACATAAAAGATGATAATTTTCAGAGCTCTATCTTGACTACTTCCGGTTCTATTGGATGTCAAAGATGAACGTCTTTTTTTCAAGTTTTCAAAATAGAGCAAACGGATGTGACGTCAGCTTTGTTATTTATCAATAGATTTCAAAATGTCTTGCTGCGGTCGATATTTCAGTCCTTTAGCTAAAACTTTCCCGCTTTGTGCCCGGCCTATGGTGAAAAACAAACGAAAACTTCACTGGCGGAATATTGCACATATTTAATTTCCGTTTTATTAGGTGTATTTACAAATGGCGTAAACTGCAATTTAAGGGCGATAACTATCGAAAAATAATCATCCGCTGACTTACGAGCTCCCTCCATCTACACCAAACCGCTGGTCGGATCGACTTCAAATTTTGCATGCCGATTCGGATCAAGTGTGAGCAGAGACTCAGAGATTTTCAGATATCTTTTAATGCTACTTTCCACGAAAACGGAAGTGGCGTCATACTTCCTATAACTTCCTTATTTTCCAACCGATTTCAAGAATTCTTTTTGCATTGGAAAGCTGACAAAATTCTTCATCTCAAACTCGCTGACAGTTTTCGGATATTTGCTCAAATAAAAGAGCTATATGCATTTGAAGTTGAAAAATGTACATACTTTTCAACGATTTTGCCGAATTTCGGCTGATAACGGGTGTCTTTACAAACGTTTTCCAATTTGTACAGTACTGTCAGCAACATAATTTCTTGCCAGGGTGATAGGGGAGTGTCAGCCGCATGAAAGATGATAATTTTCAGAGCTATATCTTGACTACTTACGGCTCTATTCGATGTCAAAGATGAACGTATTTTTTCAAGTTTTCAAAATAGAGCAAACGGATGTGACGACAGCTTTGTTATTTATCATTCGATTTCAATTGTTTTTGCTGTAGTCGATATTTCAGTCCATAGCTAAAACTTTGGCTAAGGATCGAACCCGGTATCCCTCGCTCCGAGTCCATCGCTCTACCTCTAATCGGCCCCACATCGGTGTGATGATGCGAACACAATAATGTTGGACTGTTCATTCTAAAACTTCAGAAATTCTTTTTGCAACCGATAGTTTACACCTTGGGCTAAAGCTTAGTTACACATGAAATCAATGTTTGAGGCTCAAACCGTTGATGCAGCTCAAGCTGCTCTAGTTTTTCATTTGCATTTAGCTTTTTTTTTTGTTGAATTAAGAAAACTACTATCTTCATTATCTATCTTTTGGTCTTCGCTATAAATACCTTCATAATATTGCTTCACGTGATTTAAAATAGTAATATGATTTGTTTCCATGTTGTTATTTATTTTTAGTTGTTTAATTGTGCGTTCTTCTGATCTTTTTTTTTTCGAAATTGGAGAAATATTTTGCATTTTTTTCAGCGGCCTCCACCCATTCAGCTTTTGATCTGAGGAGCAGGCCTTTTGTTTTTTCTTCAATTATATCATACAGCTTACTTTTTTCGTTTCTTATGTTATCTGCTATATCTTGGTTGGTTGAATTTTCAATTACTTGTTTCTCTAATGGTCTTATTTCCTTTTCAATGTTCGCTTCATTTTCTCTTTGTTTTTTCCTTATTTTACTTGAATATTTAATTGCTTCATTACGTACTGAACCTTTTATTAACTCCCACATAGTATTTGGGTTGCATCCGGAATTATTTATGGTTGTTTCTCGGATTGCGTTTTTTAGTTGTTGCTTAAACTCGGTTTGTAATAATATGCTATTGTTTAGTTTAAAATAGCCAGGTCCTCTAGTTGTTTCAGATAAATTTAAACTTAATGTAATTACGGAATGATCAGATAGGAATCCTGGTATTATATCACAGTTCGTAACCGTGTTTAATAAATTAGATGTTATTAGAAAATAATCTAATCTGCACAAAATTGGTGGTCTGTGATTTGAATGCCAAGTAAACCGTTTTGTGTCTGGATATCTTAGCCTGAATATATCATATAAATCATTATTACTAATAATGTCATTTACTTTTCCCGAACACCTTTTGTTTGTATCTTTTTTTACCGTTTATCCACTTCAAAATTTAGTACATTGTTGAATGTGAACAAATCTATGTCATCTGTATTTGGTCCATATATATTTATTAGCGTTATAGTTGAATCCAATATTTTAATTTTTAATAGTTGTAATCTTCTTAGTATTATTTCTTTGTGTTCTATTATTTCGTACGTTTAGGTTAAATTTAGTAAAATTCCAATACCTTTACTGTTAGAGCTATTTCCACTAATAAATATTTATTGACCTCACTGCTTTTTTCCTTTTTTCCATATTTCTTTATTGTCTTGGGTACAATGTAGTTCTTGTAGAAAACATATTGAAAACTTATTTTGTTTCATCCAACTAAAAATCTTTTTACGTTTAAACTGATTCCCAAGCCCATTGACATTAAAACTACATATTTTTATATCCATGACATTTTATTGTCGAAATAGATCCGATATATTTTCAAAACTGCGTGCACAGTATTTTATTGGCCCAATTTGCTGTTGCCATATATATCTTACTGTGATTACATATATGGGATATGTCATGGGGTATTAAAAACTGAATATGAGGGACGACTATTTGCAGATTGGGGGTATTAAATGTGTGATAGGTGAGGAGGTGAAAAAGACTGAACATGACGTGTGACTATGTTGCGAACGATATGCACATTCGGATAGGGCAGGTTGGATATCAGGTTGCTGTGATATTAAACATAATATATGGTAGGGGAAGTATAACTTCAGGTTGTGCTTGCTCACTCGTTGATCCACCACTGTCATTTACTAGCAATAGTACATTCAAACACGTGTCAATAGGTCTTGCAAAGTAGGACCTACTATGATGTAAAATGGATATGAAACCGGGTATTAAGCTGATCAGTGTAGTTCTTATTTAGCAAGCGCGCACATGTCTTATTACATAGGTATATTTTTAACAAACTCAAATAATATTTTAGACTTACTGCTAAGAACAGCATATAAAACAAATGTATTGATATGTAGGCTCCCTTTTGAATAATACCCCATGAAATAGTAAAAGAGACTTATATCCTCTGTGTAGTTCCTACTTTGCACACATTTAAATGGACTATTTTTATATGATATAAGAGACTTCGCTGAAAACAATATATGTATCACACGTATTGATACGTAAAACTCGCTATACAATGATATATAGGCATATATGCTGATCAGTGTAGTTATAAGTCAATCAACGCACCAATGCACTCTTACATGGACAACTTGGAAAATCTTGCATGGGCCAAATTTGTCTTCGAAGTACATGATTTACTAGTGTTAGACCAGTATAACATATTATGTCAGAAAGTGTGCTAATATAGTATACAGTTATGAAAAACATCCAGCATAGCGCTCAGTGTAGTTCATATTCATCCGGCGCACACTTTCAATCTTGCATGTGTACATGTATGGACCTGTGTTCTTGTTATGAAAATATGTTTTACTGACTTATTAAACAATACATGTTAACAGGTATAAATAAGTGGAACCACTATGGTGTTGAACAATAGATGTATATCGAACAGTGTATACCTTACTTTAATCCAATGCTCTCTTGTCATCTGTTACTGTCCTACGTTTTCTTGTACCGTTTCAGCATTAAGTAGCTGTGATAGCATAGCGCTCAGTGTAGTTCATATTCATCCGGCGCACACTTTCAATCTTGCATGTGTACATGTATGGACCTGTGTTCTTGTTATGAAAATATGTTTTACTGACTTATTAAACAATACATGTTAACAGGTATAAATAAGTGGAACCACTATGGTGTTGAACAATAGATGTATATCGAACAGTGTATACCTTACTTTAATCCAATGCTCTCTTGTCATCTGTTACTGTCCTACGTTTTCTTGTACCGTTTCAGCATTAAGTAGCTGTGATGAATTGTTATATGGTCATGATCAATGGTGACTTCAAATTAGGCCAGTAATCAAAAGTGAAAAACATTTTTGTTTAAATAAATAAAATGCTGAAAGTGATAGGTTCTGGTGAGATGGCTTGATTCGAGCATACTCATCTGTATCTACACCTTTACAAATGTTATTAGTATACAGGGCCCGGTTGCTCAAAGCTTCAGTTAGCTTAACAGACTGTTAAATCCTTAGCAGCTCAAAGCTTCAGTTAGCTTAACAGACTGTTAAATCCTTAGCATTGCTAAGGATTTAACAGTCTGTTAAGCTAACTGAAGCTTTGAGCAACCGGGCCCAGGCTTGTAGTGGTGGAAGTGTTACATATAACATGACAATAAAGGGAGGTGCGTGGTAGCGACCAGTATAGTACTCCGCTAGGCGGTCTAGATTATATCAATTTCATCATTGAAAATAAACTACATGAAATTTTGTATCCGGCAACCAGCATAGCCTCAGATCAACCTGCGTCCTAGTGCATTCTGATCACGGTCTACGCCATATTCGCCTCTCTGTCACATAAAAGTTAATACAGGCACTCAGTCTATTTGCAAGAGTCACATGTTCACAAAACCGATATGGATTGTCTGCAGGATATCCGCTGAGAAAATGACCTTACGATTTCGATAACAGGCTCCCAGCATAGCCCCAGATGAGCCTGCGTCACGGAGCAGTCTGCTCAGGGTCTACACTGTTCACCGCTCAGTCTCGGAGATAGTTACTGCACGACAAACACAGAATGAACATCTGACCAAGGATATATCCCTTTTTCAGCGGGTGGCTGTTGTTCACTTATGAATACAAGGCTCCCAGTATATAATCATACTCAGTCTGGATAGATTACATATACGTGAGAAACCACTTGACATTCGCGGTCCTTTTCCAAAAATAAAAGAGAGAAGGAACCACAAACATCAATGTTTTCAATTACGTGACTTCTATTTTATGTAATACGATATAGTGCACATTTTTAGAATGCTTGCTATGTCTAAAAACGAAAGTTTAGCAAGCACCTAATGTGCATGGTGGTTTTCTCATATTTCATATAACAGACATTAAAATATAAGTTTATTAGTTTACATGTATGGTGCGCGTTTTATGTCTGTGTGTAAGCTGACTGTCTGGCGTTATTTTGTAGTGTTTAAGCCATTTCATTTTAACATGCCTGCTTCACAGAATACAGTCACAGTAAAAATGCTTAAAAGCATGTAAATGTTTGTCCGTAAAATGGTGTTGATAAGTTTTATATCTAGTAAATTTAAAGTAAAGTTCACATATATGTATATTAACAATAAATAAGCCAGTAACCATTTTTCTGTGGTTGCTGACTGTGAAGCATACATGCAAAATTGGGTGTATGTGTATGGCAGACAATTTCTACACCAATACTGTTATTTTGTCGTGCCTGTAAACTTCCAATAATAGTCAGCTGGTATTCATATATAGCAGGTAGTGTGAATATGATGTGTTTCCGTATGAGATTGTCAACGTCAATTTCTGTTCTGCTCCTGTCTGGGACGAGTGGCGGGCTTGGCTCGGATTGGCCATGGTAGGTCCAGCCAGTGCTTGTAGTCCGGATATAGTACCGTTTTTATTTGGTTTGTGTGTGTTGCGTATTTTATAACGCCGTTTCTCGTGAACACGCTGCTGACTTCGTCCGGCATTTTCCTCTTTATAGACATAAACACCTGCTGATTTAGCTGGGTTAAATCCTCGTTTATGAAGATACCCGTGTCTCTCAGGGAACGCCTATTTCTGAGGATTGTGTATTTTACAAGTCTTGACTGTAATCGGACTAACACATCCATATCTATGCCCGTGTTCCGTTTGACTCTGTGAGCCATGTCGATGTCTTCGGTGCGTAATTGGTAGTTTAGTTTCACTTTTAGAGTATTAATCACAATCTGTGTAGACAGACTGAAAGTTAACGGTCCTGAATAAAACAATGTAATACTGTTCGGCGGCCATCTTATAAAATGACCGCCATTTGTTCACCCAGCAGCTTTTTGAGCGCAGACATTGATAGACAATAGGCTACTGAATCCGAAAATCATACTCACCAACAATCCCACATGGGGGGGGGGGGGGGGGGGTTGTTATTGCTGGCTCAAGGTATATAAATCTAACGACGAATTTATTGCTTTTATTATTGAAAAATAATTAAATCAGCAACATAAACGTATAAACATTCATGCAAAAATTTCAAATATCTTGTAATTGTGTTGGAACTATTTTCGTCATAGAAAATATTAGTTGTGTGATCCGTCCGGTACGACATGTTCAACCAGCTTGCAATCTGGTATGATTTTCAACTAGACTCGATAAAGTTTGCAAAACAGTAAAGGAGCGCATTAGAAATAGGTTAACGCATTGTAATTTGAACCCTATAACAACTGTACTGTCAAGTGAATTGTCTGAAACAAACAGAACACCAAAAACATGCGTGCATAAACAAACATCATGGTGAACATGTTCTGCACACTCAAGTTGGACTGTTTGGGGTAGTTCCAAGGTCATTCATAGGTCAAATCAAGACAAAAAGCTCAGTTTTTCTGCATTTCGCTATTTGAAGGCATACGTAACTCATACATGTAAAAACAGTGTCGAGCATGACCTGTTATAAATTGGCTATACTATATATTAAGTTAATCAGACAGGTAATGTAGAAATATATTCAAGATGGCCGACAAACTGCAAAATATGCAATAAAATGTGAAATGTAATCTTGCTACGTAGAATAACCAGTTCTAAATATGTCTTTTATACCATTTATGTATGGTATGATATGTAATTTACTAGTATACAATGACATGCCGTTTACTAATTTAAAATAAAAAATGGCCGCCGTTAAACACAAACTCACAGTGTTCAAATGGTTTCATTGTGATATTTCCTGGGATGTACATGTACATGTAAAGTGAAATCCGTTTTGTTCAAGTTGTGTGTACTACAATGATACAATATGGGTCATTGTGTTTGATCAGTAAATCTACCCATGATGTAGTACCTCAGACTACATTTGATTTGAAATGAAGCAAACATAGTGAGGCATTTTCACAGCTATAGTTAGAGAAATTTGCATGATATATATATATCTTCTATATGGTTGTCAGACCAGAATTGTGAAAATATCATTGAATCATTTGCTAACAACAATTCAGTTATTCACCTACCAATGTATTCACCATCAGAATGCTCGGGGCAGTATTAGATAACAACATAGCAATATGGCATATGTATAGAAATAAACACGGTTACCACACTCCTCTGGATTGGACAAATATAAATTTGGAATACGTGAATACACCATTTAATCCTAATTCACACCTCTAATTCCATAAGTGGTAAATACATTGCCATGTGCATTTGCTCAACAATGTACTCTCACCATGGCTTCTACTGTTCGCATGTCGGTTAATTCCCATTCATTACAATGATTGTACTGTCCAACACACATTCACTTGTGATTAAAATGAAGTCGTGTTCATTTAGCAGAGAATCTTAAAATTATATCTCACACGATTACACACAACAAAGAACATAATTATGTTTTCAATATCAAAACAAAGATCATTACGAATTACATGCAAATTACTGTATTGTGATATTGAAGATAACGACGCATTCAAACATATCGATTAACAGCATCACCATGAATGTGACGTACTGATTGAGTCATTTTGTGTGTAGATATGGCTTGTTTCTCGTTTTGAGCATGCAATTCAAGGATGTGTGAGCGTAATACGTTGTCAGTTGTATCATTCGGTGTGATCCAAATAATTTAAATTGATATCTTACATACCCGGTTTAGCCTTATTGTATTACAGTTTACGTGTACCTGATATTACAGCTTAGTGCTTCGTTCGACTAGAGCGTTTCCTAACATGAACTGTGCATGATATGCGGAAGCCGTCGTAGCCACTTCATGCATTGAAGCGAAGAAGAAAATTTTCACCGGGCTTAGTATGTGTAATAATTATATGAACATCCCAGGGAGAATGGCATCGTATGTATATTGCCTAGAAGAATGCCAATTGTTTATGCAAAGTTCTATCAAATAAGGAAATTAGGTTTTATGCTTCACTATTCTTCTGTCAAATTGTGACATAATTAATCATGTGAATGAAACTCCAGACAATTATAGATACAGCCTAGCTCTCTGACATAGCGGCAACAAGCTATCTATATAGTGTTTAAACACTTTTACTAGTAATACACACTGCTAAAAGGATCATAACACTCTGTCATCATTCATCATAATCCTGTGCTAATCTGTCCAAGAAACCACACTATACACAGACACGTACCATTCCTGCATTTTAAAGTTGCCTGACGTTCACTTCTAGGACGTGAAACAATATGTATCTATCTCCAAGTAACACATACACATTTCTATATAATGGAATTTGTTTGCAATAGTTAATTTATTGTATTTTACAGCTTTTTTACAACTACAAGTATATTTAGTTTATTTGCAGAACATAAAGAGATATGTGTACCTTCATATTGCCAATAGAGACTGCAAAACAAAAAACACAACAAATGAGACATAGCGAACTATGAAAACGGGTAAAACGGTGTACAGTCCCCAACAAAAACGCAATCGTATATAAAACTGACAATTAAAACAATAACAGCAGTTGGTATTGTTATCTGCAGATATCTAGAGAATCTGGTTTTATTGAAGAAGATCAATTCTGCTGATTAATTGGTCAACACTAAAATATAACAAACAGCATATGTGTCTTCATTGCTGATTTTGATACAGAACTATATCATACTTTGCGTTATTCTATTCTACGCTTTCAACAAAGCTTATTTCTAACCTTAGCCAAAAGAAATCGTCAGAAATGTCGGTGATTGTTTGTCCCTATTGGAATACTATTTATGTAGTCGCCTTCATCTAGTCCATAATCCATATTATATATCCAGATATATCTTAAAGATCAGAGATGCTGGCCCTTGAGTATCCGTGATGTGTGCCAATTTTGCATGTGATTTGTGCTGTCATGTTACAATTTGTATAAACTGGAAAGTAGTGTCCTACTGTTTATTCCATGACACCATGGTGAAATGAAAAAGTTCTATCAAATGGTCATGTTGAGTGACTTGATTATCAGCCTGTCCAAGGCCTACATGCTTTGCTTTCTTCCAATTGCATACTATTCCCTATAAATACGCACTATCATATTACATTGTCTATTAGATACGTTCGATGTGTGGTTAGTGGCAAGCACGCGAATGATAGTGTATAAATGACAGACGATAATAAGTTGCTGGAGGTCACTCGACGAGTCCAAATATAGGTAGACCACGTGTATTATCATATCCTAGCCTCGTTTTCGTGTATAATAGCTACATGATAAAGTGCACGTGCATTCATGTCAATATAATAGTGTATCTAGGTGCGCAAAATAGACATGTAGTGTGGCTCAGTGGTATCGAAGCGGGAGAATATCCATGCGTTTGCAGAACTTTTGTTCATTTTATTTGGTCGAGAGTTCGAACCTCACAAACACATTTCTTTTGTCGATATAATTCTGTTCTTTTTTATGACCGCTTTCTGGAGAAGGGAATAAGTGAAACGGCGAGGTTTATCATATATACATATACATATAGCATATATTACAATATGGTGCTAAACGTTAGAAAATTACCATTTATAAGGATTGTCATGCTGGAATTAGTGGTAACACATGGTGTGTCAGCTAATTTCGCATACATATATTATTATATGTTCATCAAGAGTGTAGATGTCAGCCATATTTGATTTTAAAAGTATGATTAACTCAACTCTAAATTGCCACATACCATGCAACAATTAGCGGGAAACTTCTTACAATTTATATTTTGACCTTATCTGACAACAGAAACATTGCTGTTTTTTTTTCTTCATTTTTCCAATATGGCAGATCTTGAATGTGAAGGCCTAGACCAAAATATACGCATTTCAGTGAGAATTGTGTACCGAAAACTACCGAAAACTGTAAAAATATTTTTATTTTTAGTTTGTGTTCGTCTGGTTACAGAGATATTTCATTTTATACTTTTCAAAATTGAATGTGGGGTTCCAGGAAATGTAGCTCCAATTGTCCCAATTTTAAAATAAGTTCTGTTAGTTTAATCAATAATACAAAATGAAGGATAATATTAGTCACACATTCCATGAAAATGACATGCTAGCGGGAAATCTCTTCAAAGTCACCAATATGCTAAATGAGAACGAATTGAATACAACATACTGTTTTGGCGGTCATCTTGGATTTACGAACAGTAACTTCGAGAAAAATGGTAACAATGAATTTATCTATCGACAAATATACATATTATCATTATAGCTATTAAAATGGCTTAAATGTCAACAAAGATATGACGTACAACATGATATTGTCTTGTTTCTTAAGACGAATTGGCAGCCATACCTAATTTCAGACCATTTTGTTTCTCTCAATAATTCGGCATTTTCAGAATCCTTATTTATATAACTGCCAAAATAGTTCATCATCAGACGGCTATCAATGCTGTTATAAATCATATACGTGCATTATACACCCATGTCAATGAGAAATGTTGGGTCAACTTGACCTCTAAATGACCTAAAAAATGACCCATAAAGGTCAAATCTACGAGGGTACCCACCCCTATCCAACAACTCACATATCAAGTCGATCAGCATGGGTACCCATTTGTAACAAGAAATGCCATCACAACTTTATTGGAGGCCTTTTATTGGCCTTGGCGGGCCGTCTAATACTGCAGTGTGTCCACAGACTTGAAATGAAGAGATACATCCGTAAAGGGGGGTGTTTGGGTAGAAGGCCAGTACAATGTGGAGGACCAGTAGCCACAGGAAGGCTGTACAACTGTCTTCAAGTGTTTTATGTTGTGCAGGAAAAACTAGAAAATGTGTTCATAGAATAAGGATGCCCTACATACCGCTTTAATAGTAAACGAGGCAAACTTCTGAGTAGAACAAGAGTTGTCAGAAGACAACGAAGCTCGCCTGTTGGCAGCCTTCACTCAAACTTGGCACAGTTGCATACAAAAACATGAATATTATATAACTTGACCTTGGGTTAAGGGGCGTGCGGTGGACCTCGACATTGGGGTCAGTGGTGCAAGGTGGGTCGTGGGTTTGCTATAGCATAATATAGCATATTAAGATGAATGCATGTATGAAATATCAATGCGCTCCCTGAAAACAGAAGTAAAACAAAATTTAACCCAACGTTAAGTTTATGAACGCACTAAGTTGGTGATTGTCTACAGCATGATAGCTATTCACATGAGGAATGCATGTATGAATGTGCTAAGTTTGTGACCTTGGGAAAAGGGGTGGGGGTGTCATGGATTTGCTGTAGCACAATAGAGGATCATCAGATGAATGCATGTATGACATATCAAAGCGTTCCCTGTAAAGAAACAGAAATTACACAACATTTACCCCAACGTTAAGTTGATGAACATGCTAAGTTTCTGACCTTGACCTTGGGGAAAGGGTTGGGTGGTGGGTTGTGGATTTGCTACAGCATGATAGAGGGTTATCTGAGGAATGCATGTATGAAATATCAAGACGTTCTATGAAAGGAAACAGATGTTATAAGACATTTACCCCAACGTTAAGTGTATGAATGTGCTAAGTTTGTGACCTTGACCCTGGGGTAAGGGGTGTGCGGTGGGTCGCGGATTTGCTATAGCACGATAGAGTATCATCAGATGAATGCATATATGAAATATCAAGGCGTTCCATGAAAGGAAACAGATGTTATAATACATTTACCCCAACGTTAAGTTTATGAATGTGCTATGTTTGTGACCTTGACCTTGGGGGAAAGGGGTGGTGGGTCATGGATTTGCTATAGCACGATAGAGTATCATCATATGAATGCATGTATGAAATATCAAGGCGTCCCTGTAAAGAACAGAAGTTATACAAAGACATTTACTCCAATGTTAAGTTTATGATGTTGATCTTGGGGAAAGGGGGGTCATTGATTTGCTGTAGCACAATAGAGGATCATCAGATGAATGCATGTATGAACTATCAAAGCGTTCCCTGTAAAGAAACAAAAGTTACACAACATTTACCCCAACGTTAAGTTTATGAACATGCTAAGTTTGTGGCCTTGACCTTGGGGTAAGGGTTGGGTGGTGGGTTGTGGATTTGCTACAGCACGATAGAGGGTCATCTGAGGAATGCATGTATGAAATATCAAGGCATTTCAAGAAAGGAAACAGATGTTATAAGATATTTACCCCAACGTTAAGTTTATGAATGTGCTAAGTTTGTGACCTTGACCTTGGGGTAAGGGGTGGGTCATGTATTTGCTATAGCACACTAGAGTATCATCAGAAGAATGCATGTATGAAATATCAAGGTGTTCCATGAAAGGAAACAGATGTTATAAGACATTTACCCCAATGTGAAGTTTATGAATGTGCTAAGTTTGCGACATTGACCTTGGAGAAAGGGGTGGGAGGTGGGTCATGAATTTGCAGTAGTACGATAGAGTATCATCAGATGAATGCATGTATGAAATATGAAGGTATTCCCTGTAAATAAACAGAAGTTATAACAAGAGGGCCATGATGGCCCTAATTCGCTCACCTGACTCCATGAAAACCAGAGGAGAATGTGACATTGAGTTCATGTGTTTTAAAAAAATTGTGTTATTTTTAGATGGCGGTCATCTTGGATTAAGCGATGACTCTCATTTTACAAAATCTGAAAATGCTTCACCCAGCATCGGCCATGTGGTTCCTGAGAAAAAGACGTTAAAAATCTTGAATAAATGGATCTTTTGGTGGCCATCATGGATGACATAATCATCCGATTCCGACAAATATTGCACCAGAGTGATCGCCTCATTGATACCTTCAATTTGATATATGACATGACCATATTCAGTCAAAAATAAAATTTGACCCCAATTTGACCCCACGGGCCACGCCCATTTTTGACCCCGGGGTCACCATTTTAACAACTTTCAAAGAGCAATGTACATCGATCATTCCTACCAAGTTTCGTCGAAATCCGGCTAGCGGTTCATGAGAAGATTTTTTAAGAATTTATGCTATTTTAGATGGCGGCCATCTTGGTTATTAGCGATGACCTCCATTTTAACAAATCTGAAAAGGCTTCACCCATGGACCATAACTTTTAAGTTTGGCTACCATGGGCCAAGCGGTTCATGTGAAGAAGAATTTTGAAATCTCTAATAAAAGAACGACCTTTTGACATTTCGGCGGCCATCTTGGATGACATAACAATCCGATTTGTACAAAAAATGTACCAGAGTGATCGCCTCATTGATACCTTCGATTTGATATATAACATGACCATATTCGGTCAAAAATAAAATTTGACCTCACGGGCCACGCCCATTTTTGACCCCGGGGTCACCATTTTAACAACTTTGAAAGAGCATTGTACATCGATCATTCCTACCAAGTTTCGTCGAAATCCGGCTAGCGGTTCATGAGAAGAAGATTTTTTAAGAATTTATGCTATTTTAAGACGGCGGCCATCTTGGATTAGCGATGACCTCCATTTTAACAAATCTGAAAAGGTTTCACACATGGAACATAACTTTTAAGTTTGGCTACCATGGTCGAAGCGGTTCATGTGAAGAAGAATTTTGAAATCTCTAATAAAAGAATGACCTTTTGACCTTTCGGCGGCCATCTTGGATGACATAACAATCCGATTTCGACAGAAAATGCACCAGAGTGATCGCCTCATTGATACCTTCAATTTGATATATGACATGACCATATTCGGTCAAAAATAAAATTTGACCCCAATTTGACCCCACGGGCCACGCTCATTTTTAACCCCAGGGTCACCATTTTAACAACTTTGAAAGAGCAATGTACATCGATCATTCCTACCAAGTTTTGTCGAAATCCGGTTGGCGGTTCTTGAGAAGAAGATTTTTTAAGAATTTGTGCTATTTTTAGACGGCGGCCATCTTGGATTACGTAATGACGTCATTTTAACAATTTTGTAATCCCCCTACCTAAGGACCATGACCATGAAGTTTGGTGACCATAGGCCCAATGGTTACCGAGGAGAAGACGTTTGAAAATGTTCACGGACGACGACGGACGACGGACACATTGCGGTAACAATAGCTCACATGAGCTTCGCTCAGGTGAGCTAAAAAGACATTTACTCCAACGTTAAGTTTATGAATGTGCTAGCTTTGTCACCTTGGGAAAGGGTTGTGTGGCGAGTCGTGGATTTGCTACAGCATGATGGAGGGTCATCTGAGGAATGCATGAATGAAATATCAAGGCGTTCCATGTAAGAAAACAGATGTTATAAGACATTTACCCCAACGTTAAGTTTATGAATGTGCTAAGTTTGTGACCTTGACCTTCGGGTAAGGGATGGGTGGTGGGTCATGGATTTGCTATAGCACGATAGAGTATCATCAGATGAATCCATGTATGAAATATGAAGGCGTTCCCTGTAAATAAACAGAAGTTACACAACATTTACCACAACATTAAGTTTATGAACATGCCAAGTTTGTGACCTTGACCTTGGGGTAAGGGTTGGGTGATGGATCGTAGATTTGCTACAGCATGATAGTGGGTCATCAGATGAATGCATGTATGAAATATGAAGACATTCCCTGTAAATAAACAGAAGTTACACAACATTTACCCCAACGTTAAGTTTATGAACATGCTAAGTTTGTGACCTTGACCCTGGGGTAAGGGTTGGCTGGTGGGTCATAGATTTTCTACAGCATGATAGAGGGTCATCTGAGGAATGCATGTATGAAATATCAAGGCGTTCCATGAAAGGAAACAGATGTTATAAGACATTTACCCCAACGTTAAGTTTGTGAATGTGCTAAGTTTGTGACCTTGACCCTGGTGTAAGGGTTGTGTGGTGGGTCATGGATTTGCTACAGCTACAGCATGATACAGGGTCATCTGAGGAATGCATGTTTGAAATATCAAGGCGTTCCATGAAAGGAAACAGATGTTATAAGAAATTTACCCCAACGTTAAGTTTATGAATGTGCTAAGTTTGCGACCTTGACCTTGTGGTAAGGGTTGGGTGGTGGGTCATGGATTTGCTACAGCATGATAGAGGGTCATCTGAGGAATGCATGTATGAAATAACAAGGTGTTCTATGAAAGGAAACATAAGTTATAAGACATTTACCCCAACGTTAAGTTTGTGGACGACCCCGACGACGCCGGCGGTATGCCATATAAGCTCTTCTGCACTTCGTGCAGGCGAGCTAAAAAGGGGTCGAATGAAAAATCGAAATAAACTTTGCGCATCTACTCATCATAAGGAAGCTACATACCAAGTTTCAGGTCTATAGCTAATACGTTTTAAAAGTCTTACAAGGTTGACGACAGATGGAACGACGGACGGGACGGATGGAACGACGGACGGGACGGACGGACAAAGGCAACACTAAATGCCCCCTACACCATCGTGGTGGGGCATACAAATCCAATGCTCGGTGTGGCCTCTTAGGCCACCGTCGATGCTCTGATCCCATTGGATATATATACTGGCCCTCTCTACCTGTAACAATCCTGCACAAGGCTAATGATATAGCTGGCATGGGCAAGGAAGCTGATCTTGAAGGCCGTTATCCTGATTCAGCCCTGCTTAAAACCTAAGGACTGGTGGACAGCTATCGTGTTACACCATAGATGGAGAGCTATACACTTATAATACAGAATGAATGGGGGAAATACACTATAGGCCCTTATAAACCAGTGTTGTATTGCAGAAAGCTAAATTTGAAAGTATAAAGTCACTTGAATACAATTACACTCAATTGTAAGGAAATAAGCCAATAAAAATGCATAAAATCTTCTTTTTTCCAAGGAGATTTGTCCAAAAAAAAGGAGCAAATAAAGGATATAGTAGAATAATGCAATAAAGGAGATTCTTTGAAATAAAGGAGACATGGACACACTGTACCGTCAACGCATCAACATGTTCGACTTTATAGCTCAATTGTGAACGTTTTCGAGAATTCGTCGACTGCTGAAAGTTGTTTTAACAAAATACACAATGCACATGTTAGCACTGCAGAAAGTCTTGGGGAAACTTGTATATTCGTGATTTTGAGGGCTTGGAAAATAAAAATACATAAAAAAATCGCTTCATGGTCGGGCATGTCCGGTAGTTTTCTCGAATGATCTGGGAAATTCGCAAGAAGTATGAATATCCTGTAGAAATCGGAATCATTGGTGGTCCGGATAAGCATAGTGTCATATTCATTGGACGTCTCTACAAAAATATACCTACCTGTGTTTCCCCCATTTGAAATCACATTGAACTGCCGGAAGTATTTTTATCGAGCCAAATTCTCACTTAAAATAGCGCAGCAATCATTCCTATTCTTGAACTTATACAGGGGTGCTGTCAGATTGCAGTGTGCATATAGAACATAAAAATTAAAGATTACATATTCACAGTACATAACACTAAACAGTCTCTATTCTGAAGTCTGCAATAAGAGCAATAAGACTGTTGTACAGTCTGGTCTGGATCTACACTTATTGCGACATAATCATGTAAAACTTAAACATGTTTACAAGAATCCATAATACTAAACAACTCTATTCCTGACAAGTCATCACCATTGTGCTGTCTGATCAGGGTCTACACTGATTGCGGTGTGCATATAACTTATGATTGATTTGATTTATTGGTGTGTAACGGCCTATCAACAGCTATGGTCATTTAAAGCCGAGCAAACGGGTTCGATCCCGCAAGTAACATGCTGCATTGAGGAGAAAATCCCAAAATCAGAACGGAATATTTACATCGTAATAAATATACATTCAGCCCTGAAATTAGAATAACTGGACCTGGTGCCAGGTCCATACCACACCAGTCACTTGGACCCTTCCCCTAAAAGTAATAGAATTAGGAATAATCGTATTACTCATACAAGGGGTATAACCAGATTAAATCCTCACATACAAGAATGCCAAACCAGGTGGCAGAGTTTTTTTTTGAATTTATACTGATACTACAATCAAATTGTATCCCGATCAATCGTCGAAACAGAACACAGGTCTATCGCTATCACCTTTGTTAGAAATGCAGATAGAAACAAAATCAAATAATACAATATCATAATTTTATTCACGACTAACAACAACCTCGTGGACTGAACAATCCCCTTTATATAGGTACACAAAATGCATGGATAAATCATGATGCATAACAAGCACGAACAAGACATGGCGGGTAAAATCCCCGTGATGGTTGGAGTAGTTTAGCGAGCAGATGCTCTACTGGAGCAAATATATGAATATAAAAAATCATCGTGATTCACGACAGCATGCTCCGACCTGTAACCCACATAGAACTTAGGAATGTTGGCAAAAATTATACAGGGTGGTCCAAAAATACTTGGACACTTTTTGTAACCTACATATCTTTTGATATTCTGTTTGAATCTAAATAAATGGTGGCATACATATTGGTGAATGTATGTGTTATTTGAACGATACATAATGCTTACTGTTCTCAGGCTTATTTTGACCTTATTATAATTATGACGGCACTGGGTCATACTCCAGAATTTCCATAACCGAGAACGTTGTGAGAAACAGTTGAAAAGCTGTACTGTATTCATTATTTTCATTGAAACAATGAAACAAATCATATAGTAACATATTAAATGTATATATAAATGTTTGTTAATAGTACAATACGCTTAACAACAAATAGTACACAAGTTGATAAATGTCAACAGCAAACATCCCATGCAAGACTGGGTAACTGAATGTTCAAAGTTGACTGTGTCTGATGTCAGTAATTCGTTTTTTGAGCAGATTTTCAGACAAACTTGCATCTTATTTAAACCGTGAATGTATGCCTGTAATAATGTAATTGCATTTTATTACTCTATGATGAATTTAATGTCCTGAATGCAATTTTTCATCCGGAGAGTGGTATTTTATCACTTTAATGTAGTTTTCAAGCTTTAAATGCAAATGTAATTTTTTAGATTTTGACTTAGTGACGTCATAATCGCCATGACAACAGTATACGTGCAGTGTCAACAAAATAAATATACAGTTCATATGCCAAATGTAATAACCAATATGTATGCCAAAATGTGTGAAGATTGAAAGATCATAGAGATAAAAAGTGTCCAATTTTTTTTGGGCCACCCTGTAGATTGAATTCACAGTACATAGCACTAAACAGCCTCTATTCTGAAGTCTGCAATACAAGTATACTCCAACCAGCATGCACTGATCAGGGTCTACACTGATTGCGACATGATTGTATAAAACTTAAACATGTTTACAAGAATAATAAATATTCACAGTCCATTATACTAGACAACTCTCTTCTGAAGTCTGCAATCAGAGTATAGCCTGACAAGTCAGCACCATTGTGCCATCTGATCAGGGTCTACACTGATTGCGGTGTGCACAGAACTTAGGAATGTGGGCAAAAACTATATATTACATATTCACAGTACATACATGCAACACTAAAAATTCTCTATTCTGAAGTCTGCAATAAGAGCATACCCCAACATGCCTGCACTTGTGTACAGTCTGATCAGGATCTACACCGATTGTGACATAATTGTATAAAACTTAAACATGTTTACAAGAATGATGTATTATTCACAGTCTACAATACTACACAACTCTATTCTGAAGTCAGCATCATTGTGCCGTCTAATCAGGGTCTACATTGATTGCCGTGTGCATAGAACTGTGGAGTGTGGGCAAACATTATAGCTTGAATTCACAGTACATACATGTAACACTAAATAGCCTCTATTCTGTAGTCTGCAATAAGAGCATACCCATAGAGATTGCGACTTGATTGTGTAAAACTTAAACATGTTTACACAAATGATAAATATTCACAGTTCATAATACTAAACAATTATATTCTAAAGTCTGCAATCAGAGTAGGTATATCCTGACAAGACACAAGCACCATTGTGCTGTCTGATCAGGGTCTACACAGATTTCGATGTGCATAGAAATTAGGGATGTGGGCAAAAATTACAGATTACATATTCACAGTACATACATGTAACACTAAACAGCCTCTATGTTGAAGTTGCACTAAGAGCATACCTCAACGAGCCGGCACTTGTGTACAGTCTGGTCAGGGTATACACCTATTGCGACAGGATCGTAACCAGATTCGGTATACATGTACATGTTTATCATGGCAAGACGAAGAAGCATATTGATTGTCAAAAACATTACGATGACTTATCTTCCTTTGGCGGCCATTTTTAATGTTCGCACTGTGTATCTAATGTATCCTTGTCCACACAAGAACTCAAGTTCAACTTCATGGATCGTAACCAAATTCAGTATACATGTTTATCACGTCAAGATGAAGAACCCTGCTGGTTGTCAGTGCAGGTGTTAACTTTGGTATGTATATTCTCACATGGGCGTTGTTTGACAACACGTGTGTTTCGACTGCAAGGTGTTTTATGTGAATGACATTTAAACATATGTATATTGTCAATAATGCTGCATAGTGTGGGTTTTGCTACATATACTTTTGTTACGATTGTTTTTATATTTGTAAATTATACGTTTTTGGATGGTGTATGGAAGCAGTTATCAGAAAATAAATTTTGCTATGTTGTCCAATCCATAGAGAGCCGCCATCTTGAATATCAAAATGGCCACCCAATCAAAAATATATTTTACAATATCATTGTTCACTATTGTGATATAGAACTAATTTTTAAACATCAGTGTGTTATAAAAGCCAGCAATGAGTAGTGCTAACAGATTAGCATATAGTTGGTAAGTTTTTTAAAAAAATCTGTGTTTTTCATTACATGAGTGTACATATTTGTATATGACTACCAGCACAATCACCATGTATTTATGTTATTATTATTATATATGAAATATATTACTAAGTAACAAACATGTAATATGAAACAAATCAAGATGGCCACCATATTAGCCGGTTTTTAGTTAATGTTATTGCATGTTCAAATGTCCCAACTATTACTTTGCTGTTGTTTCAAGTGCATCTATATGTGTCATCAATCAATAATATATATATTATATTTATTCTATCTGTAACTATTTTTGCCAATCTATGTTATAGCACACACATATACATATATATATATTATAGGAATGAATGGCCTTTTTGTGGAATTTATCGAGGTATAAACTTGGAAAAGTCGCGGGAATACTGGACGAAGGCCGGAAGGCCTCGTCCAGTATTCCCGCGACTTTTCCAAGTTTATATCCCCGATAAATTCCACAAAAAGGCCATTCATTCCTTATAATTCCAGCATTTGAAATAAATTCATCAAGAAAATGTGATTATTTTCCGTTTACTTAAGAATTATTTTAACTGCACCTGACGGTTACGGAAAGTTGTTCGGCGTGGGAGTTTACTGGGATATAAATTTTGGACAGAGACTTGCTACTGGCCAATCAAATGTTAGGGAATTGTGTAAATATTTTTGTGCTGGAATTATATATATAAAATCAATGAGACAAAGTATGTAATGATGAGTACCACAATCATTTGACAGCAGATATATATGCAAATCAATACAAATATATATATATATACAGCAGATATATATTTATATTTATTTACATATATATCTGCTGTCAAATGATTGCGGTACTCATCATTACATACGTTGTCTCATTGACTTTATGCTTGAAACATGAACTCTATACCTTTAATAATACCGCCATTTTATAATTTCCTCGTGCTATTTATTGCAGCCAGTCTCATATAATACAACTGGCAGAAAGAAAACTTACATAATGTACATAATATGGCAGAATATTAATTTATTTTATGGTGTTTACGGCCTGTCAACAGCTAAGATCAGGTTAGGCTAGGTTATCGGTTCGTTTCCCATATTCCACCGGTACAAATATATATGGGAGTCCCGGAATCAGAACTGAATAGTTACAGGAAAATATATATTCAGCTCTGGAATTAGATTAATCTGATCTAGTGCCTGGTGTCCTCACCATACCAGTCACTTAGCCCCAAACCCAGAAATGTAATAGAACTAGATTGGTCAGTAAGCGAGGTTTACGGAATACCCCCGCGTGGGCCCAGGTACCCCTAAATATGTAAAATTTTCCAAGAGTGTGGGCTTGTGACCTCGACTCTGGGCTTAGCGGGGGCGGCACGAACGTGAATGTGAAGCAGATCCGAGCAAGGAAATAGAAGTTATAACCGATTTCTCTGATGTTAAGTTTTGTAAAGAGACTAAGTATGTGATCTTGACCTTGGGATCAGCGGGGATATGTCACAGTTAAGTTTTGTAAAGAGACCATGTATTTGACCTTGACCTTGGGATCAGCGGGGGTTGGACGGTCGTGGAATTGGCACAGCATGGTAGTAGAGCCTTACAATAATGCATGTGTGAAATATTAAGCATTTTAGATGAAGGAAATAGAAGTTATAACAATATTTCTCTGATGTTAAGTTTTGTAAAGAGAGTAAGTATTTGACCTTGACCATTGGATCAGCGGGGATTGGACGGTCGTGGATTTGGCACAGCATGGTAGTGGAGCCTTACAGGAATGCATGTGTGAAATATTAAGCATTTTTAGATGAAGAAATAGAAGTTACATATATTTCTCTGATGTTAAGTATTGTAAAGAGACTAAGTATTTGACCTTGACCTTGGGATCAGCGGGCGTTGGACGGTCGTGGATTTGGCACAGCATGGTAGTAGAGCCTTACAGGAATGCATGTGTGAAATATTAAGCATTTTAGATGAAGGAAATAGAAGTTATAACAATATTTCTCTGATGTTAAGTATTGTAAAGAGACTAAGTATTTGACCTTGACCTTGGGATCAGCGGGCGTTGGACGGTCGTGGATTTGGCACAGCATGGTAGTAGAGCCTTACAGGAATGCATGTGTGAAATATTAAGCATTTCAGATGAAGGAAATAGAAGTTATAACAATATTTCTCTTGATGTTAAGTTTTGTACTAAGTATTTGACCTTGACCTTGGGATCAGCGGGGGTTGGACGGTCGTGGATTTGGCACAGCATGGTAGTAGAGCCTTACAGGAATGCATGTGTGAAATATTAAGCATTTTAGATGAAGGAAATAGAAGTTATAATAATATTTCTCTGATGTTAAGTTTACGGAAGGACGGACGGACGGACGTTCTTACAGTACTATACTTATGTGGCTTATCACATGTTAAATATTAGCCACATAAAACGATTTTTAGCCACATAAAAGGATTTTTTAGGTGGCTAATTGTAACCAACCCTATCCTTTACCAAGTCCATAACCCTGTGGGGCTAGCCACATAAGTACCCTAATGTGTGCCCGGACGGACGGACGGACGACGGATGGACAACCTGACTCCAGTATACCCCCCCACTTGTTGCGGGGGGTATAATTAGTACTAATCGTACTACATTTATAATGAAATTCAACTCTCATCTCAAGTAACAATGAAGTCAAAAACATACCGGAGTGCCACTTAAATTACCCTTCACATGCTCCCAACACACCGCCCTTAGAAGACGATTCAGACGTGTCATGAAAATAGTTTACATTGGCGATTATCTGTATTCGACCAATTACCCAATGTGTTGCAATTATGTAACATTGTAGCCTCCATCAGTATATAAAGGACGTATCTGAATATAAAAGGACGTATCTATACGGATGTATACAAGAAAGACACAGACAAGCAGCTTTATATACAGCAACATTCATGTCATACGGCACATACATGCAACCGGTGATCATGGGCCCCGGTGATCATGACGTGGGTGTCCTCCAGAAGCTGTACAGCGAAGGACGCATATTTCGTATTCTCACGGAAGAAAATTGGATAAACAGACTGGGAACGAACTTCCCACATGGGTGTAATGTGAAGTGTAACATGTGAATTGGTGTTTTGATCCGGACGTATTCAACCTGCTCAACATGATACTAGAAATGCGAACAATCACGTTACTGGTGTCAGGTTGAAAGTTTTTTTGTTTTTGTTGTACTACATATGTCACGGGATGGGTTTGGCGTCGTACGGGCCTGGACTGTGCGTCGGATCGCGGGATCATGATGCAGAAGTGGTGTTTCGTGGTTTAAGTGGTGCAAGGCCTGGGCTCGCGCGACGTCATGACGTCCGGCTCATAACATCCGGTTTACTGCTATACTATGGACGTCACATAGGACTGCCGATACATTTTCACACTATTTTGATAAAAACCATGTGGTTGAAAATTTAATAAAAAGAGTGACTTTAAAACAATGTGTATTAAATGTGCTTCCCTTCGGAGGTTATTGGAAATTAAATAATTCTAGGCATACTATATCGGATTATGATACTGACAGACAGGAAATGGTTACAGCTAGGTCAGAAAATAAATCACTAATTAGAAAATGCAAATATCAACATGACTTGCAGAGAACAATTAAATTAGAAAAAGCTCGCTCCAAAAATGCTAAAATGTATTGGAACATGCTAAAAGAAACCGCGGGTATACAGACATCAAATATTTCTTTGGATAATTTCGCTGCTTACTTTAAAGCTGTCAATAACCCAAGTGATCCATTTTGTTCACCAGATGAAGATGTTATACATTTCAACGAAATATATTTAAATAATGAATTGAATGTAATGTTTTCTGAACTTGATTCTCCCATTATTTGCGATGAAGTCAGTATAGCTATCAAGCAATTGAAAGCTAGTCGGTGTGGTGGACCAGCCATGTTACTGAATGAATTCTTTATACATGGGCACCAGTCATTGTTACTAATAATTACAAAATTGTTTGATAAAACGTTTAATATAGGATATACTCCCCGATACATGGTCGGAAGGTTATATTATATCACTATATAAAAAAGGGGAATATAAACGAGGTGGATAATTACAGAGGTATTACCCTATTGAGCACACTTGGGAAATTATTCTCATGCTACAGTGGGGTCAGCGTGTAAGTGCACACACGAATGGGCTGAAAAATAGCATCTGTATGTGGAATCACAAGCAGGGTTCAGGAAGGGAATGGGTAAACAGGATAACATATTTATTTTGCATGGTCTCATTACACATATGTTAAATAAGGGTAAGAAATTATATTGTGCTTTTGTGGATTTTTCAAAGGCTTTTGACTATGTGGTGTGGTGCGTGATAATCTATGGTTAAAATTAATAACCAGATGGCCGCGGCCCGCATGTCGAGCCCGACGATGCATTTGATGGTCTCCGAGTGTATTTATTTGAAGTTTGAATTAAGGCTTGTGGATATATAAGGTATGTAAAAGCTTTAACGCAAATTTAAAGTCATTTGACCTTGATCTTAGGCATGTGGGCCGCATGGGTGGGCTATAGAATGAAAATATGGATGATAATAAAGAATTATTTGAAGTTTGAAGTAAATCAGAGTAAGTGTTGTGGAGATATAAGGCATGTAAAAACTTTAACACAACTTTAAAGTCATTTGACCTTGACCTTCGGCATGTGGACCACGTGGGCAGGCTATGGAATGAAAATATGGATGATGAAAAGTATTGAAAGTTGGAAGTAAATTGGAGTCACAATTGTGGAGATATAAGATATGTAAAAACTTTTAACACAGATGTTATAATAACGCAAACTTCTAAAGTCATTTTGCCTTGACCTTGGGGCACAGGGGCCGCATGAGTGGGACACAGAATGATTATATGGATGATGCCCAATAAGCATACACATTGTCAAGCAAATCTGACTTACGATTACAGAGATAGTAGGTACCGGTATGTGAAAACTTAAAAGCAAATTTTGACAGAAACTTTAACGCAAACTTTAACGTCATTTGACCTTGACATAGGGGCACAGGGGCCGCATGAGTGTGACACAGAATGAATATATGGATGATGCCCAATAAGCATACACATTGTCAAGCAAATCTGACTTACGATTACAGAGATAGTAGGTACCGGTATGTGAAAACTTAAACGCAAATTTTGACAGAAACTTTAACGCAAACTTTAACGTCATTTGACCTTGACATAGGGGCACAGGGGCTGCATGAGTGTGACACAGAATGAATATATGGATGATGACCAATACTCATACAAAGTTTCAAGCAAATCCGACTTACAGTTACTAGTATATATTACTGTGTAGTTTAGTGAACTTTTCATATAGATTTTGGAAACTTGTTATTTTTTACTTCCTTATATCATAAGGGACCCAAAACAAGTTGTTTCCAATTTTTTCATTCATGGATATTGGCAAAATCCAAGATGGCCGCCGTACGGAACACACAATCTTACAATTGTCATATCTTTGGCACTACATAACATATATACCCAAACAAACTGTCTTTTTGTATATTTTCAAGGACAAGGAAGCAATTTCAACCATCAATTATTTGAAAAACTGAACAGAAAAAAAGAAATGTAGTCATATATACCTCAAAATGTCGCCCTCGGACAACAACACAATTTGAATTATTTTAGATTTCTGAAAAAAAATGGAAACAACTTATTGATAGTCTATTGGTGTCTAAAGAAGCATATGTACATAATTACATGTTTCCAAAACCATATGAAGTCATCTACTTCCAGGTACTTCAGGATATACACTCATATGTGTGCACGGTCTCGGGGTATCACAATTAACAAATGTATTGAAATTGTATGGTGGGTATCGGTTTGTTCGACACAAATCTATACCCACCATACAATATCAATAATTCTGTTTTGTGACTTTAATGTTGTTAGTTTCATTGCAGATTGAACATGGCTTCAGATAATGAACCAAAGAAGAAACGTGCACGTCCAGAAATAAACTTTGGTCTGTGCATAAAATGCCAGAGTGTGAACCAAGATCCTTTGAAACAACCACCAGTCTAAAGATGAATATTCCACATACGACAAATTCTTGAGAACGTTAAGGCCAGAGCTAGTTACGGAAACAGTGACTTTGTTACACTAAATGATAAACTTGGGCACCAGACTGCAGCTGATCTAAATGACAAACGAGCAATGTGGCATAGAACATGCTATGCATTGACAACAAATACAGCGCAAATGAAACGTGATGAAACACGCTATAACCGGGCTTGTGACAAGTCTAATGTTAATTTTCTAAGCCGAAAGGTTGGTAGACCTGCTACTTCATTGTGTACCACGAAACCATTACCATCGCATGGCAGGTTCACGCGATCACACTCAGCACAGTATGACAAAACTAAATGCTTCTTCTGTCAAAGCAATGATAAAGGAACTGTGCCTGCATGTCGGTCAGGGAATGTTGGAAGCCAAATACATGATATAGTACACAATTGAAACAATCAAGAGTGGAAAGTGAACTATGCTAGTGTGATAAATGAACATGATGCCCTGTCACAAGATAGTCTGTACCATAAGCAATGCCTAATTTCTGAGTGGCAAACTATGATGCATGCATCTGATAGAGACCAACACCACAGTTCAAACACACCAACAAGTAGTGACATGAATTGCAATGAAACAACAGTAAACTATATCGCTGCGGAAATTGAGTTCTTTGCTGAAATACAGGAGCGCATCGACGAGGGAGAGTATACATGTATTCCCATTGATGAGGCAGAACGGAGCTATGTCGCAAAGATGAAACAACACAATATTCAGTATGAATGAACATTTGCTAATGCTAAAACTGAAAGAAGGTGGTTGCGAAATAAAATTGAGGAAAATGTAAAACTGGTGCAGTTCACATCGCCCCAACAAAACAAGGCTACATTAATAAATTAAAAAGCTGCACAAAGTGCTGCAGTACGGGAAGCAGTGAACCGGTCTCAACTACAGGACAATATTAAAAAGGTGTTTGAAGCAAGTATGGGGCTACGTAAAGCTATTGAGCAGACCAAAAAGAATCCTTGGGTTTTCAATGGGTCATTAGAGGACTGTGGCGATGCAGGAATTCCACACGAACTCCACAATATGATATTATGGATACTAAAAGGGGTGCATACTGTCAAAATTGAAGCACGTGTACATGATTTGAATCGCTCAGCATCAGAATTCTCTCAACAAATCGTGCAAGCACACAAGTCAAATCGACAAATTGTATATGACCCTAAATCAACCGAATCTGCTGCATTCCGGTCTACAGTAGAAACGCCAATCACACTTGGCATGTCATTATATTGTGATCATGAATGGCAAAGTCACAAACTAGCCAAACTACTCTCACAAACTGGAATTGGCGTTCCCTACCGAAGAGTCAAACAATGTATTACACAGATAGCCGAGGGAGTACAGCAGAACATAGAGAAACATGATGGAATTTATGTACCACCCAGACTTCACAGACAAGGAATGCTTCGGTTCTCAATTGACAACATTGATGCAAACGTTGACACATCAGATGGCAAGAATTCCTTCCATGTTACAGCCAATACTGTGTACCAAAGAGAGCTTAATATGGAGGACAGCTCGGGTGATACAGTTACAGAATCAGTGACACCCACAGACAATAAGACATCAAGGTATTTTAAGGATGTCCCAAGCACAGTCATACCTCTCATACAAAGTAGAATCAGTGGAAGCCCCCAACCACGAACTAGTCCACACTATAAGGACTTCCAGTTAGGACGCAATGAAAATGAACTACCAACGTCAGAAGTACATGATTTAGCATGGTTATTGATACGGCACTACAATCGTGAATCTGACATGCTGGCCAGTCAAGCTCCTGGACAATCTAAAAGCTTGATAGAAAATAATAGTGACAATATGCTACCCCAACCCATACCAGTTTGGTCAGCATATAATTCAAGTTTGTCTAAATCCTCCTCTAGCCACGACACCCCTAATTTGGACAGGGTTCATCCACTCCCACTGATTAATTCACCAGCCCATGAATGGACAACCCTTACAACTGCACTTGTCCAACTCTGCGATCTCAATAAAACAGTTGATAAAGAACATGACAGCAATGAACCAATTCTCGTGTGGCTAGACATGGACTTGTACAAACGAGTGTGTAAGCTCTCATTCCTGCACCTACAGTTTGATGGCAAATTGATCCCTAGCCCTGGTCAATTTCACATAGTGGTGTGTGCCTTGAGATGCCTTGGTGCCACACTGGACAACAGCGGTCTGGATGAGGCATGGGTGACAGCTGGGCTCTACAGTAGCATTACTGTTGCACAAATCTTAAATAGCAAGCACCACAACAGGGCCGTGATTGCTCATCAAATAACGCTGCAAGTTTTGTTTGACTTGTGGATCGATACATTCTTTGAATATAAGCCAATGCTTCGTCAAAAAATGAAGACAGCAATCGAACAAGTGAGTGAAGCATGCGGAAACGGACTTGATGTAGCTCAGGTACATAGTGAACTTCTGAGATTGTTTGAGGATCTGAAACTAAAGGAACACTTGGCAGAGTTTGACAGGAACAGTGAGAAGTATCCTATGTATACATGGGCTTGAATGTACAGGAAACAAGTCGCAAACCTCCTGGATTTCATTCGATGTATGTGTATATACTTATTTGCCTTCAACAGGCATGAGTATGCACACAACGTTCCAGAATACATTGCTCACATGTATCAACTTCAGACCAGTCATCCACAAATATGACAGGAGCTCCAGAATGGCGAATTTACCGTTAACACAAATTCCATTCCATTCACATCCATAGGGATTGATCAAGTACAAGAGCATGTCAACAAAATGCACAAGAGTGATGGCGCCATCAGTGGAATAATGGCAGATCCACAGGCTTTACTGAAGTATAGTGTAAGCTCATCAGAACTCACACGGCTCGCTGGAGAGACTGAACACATGCTTAATATCACCGACAGTGGAACAAAAAAGCACCACCAAATGTCTTGTGCTAAAAGTACCCACCAGGAACAAGCTATAAACCTACCTAATGTTTGATGACTATAGTGCTTCAAATTCACTGAAAGACGGTACGAGACAACACAGGACAGCTGGGAGAGCACATAGTAGAAGATACTACACGCATCAAGGACTTAAAGACATTTCTGGCCAGTAATGAAACTTAAGGCAAACCTTGTTATGTACCTTGCTAATAAGGCTGTCAATTTGTGCAAACTGCCGATCACCACACACACACATAAGGGAGTTCAATCATCGAGACCAGACATGGTGACCATTGTAAGTAGGCAGGAAGAAGCAGATACACTCCTCATTCTGTATGCTGTGGCAGTGAGTCGCTTGGGTAAGGTTGTACACATTTATGCATGTGACACCGACGTGTTAGTGTTAGCTCTACACAGGGTCCCAGAACTGAGCCCATACAGTGCCATCATCATGGGCACTAGAGATCAGCGACGAAAGATAAAACTCAAGCCAATTTATGATTCTCTGGGTCCAGCAAAGGCAGCAGCACTGCCAGGATTTCATGCTCCCATAATCTAGCCTGTACAGAACTGTGCAAGTGTGAAGGAGGCGAGGAAACCTGCACTAACATTGCCACGGGTGATATCCAGAGCGATGAAGTGGGAGAATTTGAGAGTGATAGAGCTGACTAAACAATGCCGATTCGTGTATGCATATATACGAAATAATTATTTCATGCAATAAGAGTGATATCCTGAATGATGAAAAGGACAACTTTGAGGGCAAAAATAGACTAAACAACACACTTACTGAATTTATCAAATTAGAAACAGCCCATACAAAAATCTACAACTTGACGTTAGCAACCAGCATATTCCCAGATTAGCCTGCGCTGTTTGCCGTCCTTTGAACAGTGTCGAAACATGCTTCTAATAGTAAGGGTCGTTCCTAATTAAATGGGAAATAGGCGCATGTTGGTCTTGAGCTATGCTAGGTTTTCGCATGCGATGGCTCATAAGTGATGATTGTGATGAATATATGGATGATGACTGACTAATAAGCATATGAAGTTTCAAGTCTATGCGACTTAGGACTGCAGAGATATAAGGTATTTAAAAACTTTAACGCAGATTTCGGATGGACGGACGGACGGACGGACGGACGGACACCCGGACGTCATTGTGATCACTATGTGATCTCGCTTTCCGTAAGCGGGATCGACAAAAATAGGAGTGCGAGGGAAATTGTTAAATATAATTAAATCCATGTATAGTAATGTGACATCGCGCGTAAAGCATAACACCATGCTAAGCGGTGAATTTTCTTGCATATTGGGCGTACGCCAGGGTGATTGCCTATCTCCATTCCTGTTTAGCATGTTTGTAAATGACCTTGAGGCTGAATTCGAAACTAAGGGTATTGAAGGAATTGATATCGGATTGATAAAATTATTTATTTTACTATATGCTGATGACATTGTTATTTTCTCAGAATCGGAACACGGGATGCAAACAGGACTTAATCTACTTTCAGAATATTGTGAGAAATGGAAATTAACTGTCAATACGGGAAAAACAAAAATACTTGTATTTCGAAAAGGAGGTAGATTGCCAAGAAATATAGAATTCTATTATGGCAATTCTATTATCAAAATAGTAAGTAAATTCACGTATCTAGGCATAGTCTTTACATGTGGTTCTTTCATGGAAACACAATCTGTATTATCGGGTCAAGCACAAAACGCAATTTTCAAGCTTAACAAATATCTGTATAGATTTACAGACATAACACCCACACATAGAATACAATTATTTGATGAATTAATACAACCGATTCTTAACTATGGGGCTGAAATATCAGGATTTGTGCAGGGAAATCAAATAGAAAAAGTGCATTTACAGTTTTGCAAAAGTTTACTAGGTGTTAAGAGGAATACAAAAAATGATTTTGTCTATGGAGAACTTGGTCGTACCCCACTTGTTCATCGACGCTATCTAAATAAATTCTGGTTCAAAATATCTGCGTCAGATGATCACAAATACATGAAACATAAAGACAATGATGTTAGCAGACATGCAACAAACTTGACGTCACTAGTCAAAAAAGTGTTATCGAACCACAAATTTCTTGATGTTTGGTTGAATCAAGGGGTCAGAAATATAGAAGCGTTTCTGGTAATTTTCAAACAAAGATTGACCGATAACTTTATGCAGGAATGGTAAGTCAGAATTAACAAATCTAGCAGAGCATTATTTTATAGAAATGTATGCGACTTAAAAATGTAATATTCACTTAAAGGACATCACACTCACAATATTTAGGTACGCATTTGCTAGACTAAAAGTTTTGTACCATTGCCTAGAAGTAGAATCAGGCAGATGGAACAGAACTCCAATTGAAAACCGGAAATGTACATCGTGTGGAAATTTGGAAGACGAATACCATTTTATTTTAGAATGCACAATGTATATGGATCTCAGGAAAACATGTATAAACCGGTATTATTGGAACAGGCCAAGTATGATTAAATTCATAGAGCTGATTAAATCGGAACATTCACAAACTGTAAGAAAGTTAGGCCAATACATATACCAAGCGTTTCAAATCAGAAATGAAAATTTATGTATACATCACTGAGGTCACCTTCTCCCAAAACATACATAATTATACACAAATACAGCACATATATATTTGCAAATATTAACTTGACATTCTTGCATGATATTTTACGTGTTCAGTTTTGTAGTACTTGTATATTGCACTACTCTATAGACTACTGCTGCCACGCCATAACTTAATGTATTTTCATAGATTAACCAAAAGGTTTGTATGTGCTTATTGGGCATGCCATTCCACCGCAGGATATTCTCCATGGGCTATGGTCAATGGTCGACGGTGGCATAGCTGCATCGAATACAATACATAGTAACTTCATTCTTAAAGTTACGGTTTATACACAGGCTGTTGTCTTTGTCATCCATAAGTGTATGTTGTTACATGTGTATTGCTTCAGGGGCCATATGGCTTAAAGCGTATCTTTATCTGAATAAAAATATCTATCTTTTTGTTTATACACCATACATATTTATTTATTGAATAAATATATTAATATAGAATATTGCAATATTTGCCATGCCATAATGAAATAAGACAACTATAAACTAAAAAGTAATATGTTCCAGCATTATATAGTCGCAAGATGGTGCCACATATTTTAATAGTTTACATAAATTCCTACTGATGATCCAACCATGCTGTATTGACTGGACATATTGTCGAATTGTAATGTTAAAGGTACATGCCCACTCAGTAGGAACAAAATGTTCGTTATATCAGAGACATCATCTGAGACATTTTCTGGAAAAATGAAAATTCATTCACAATTACCCCATGTATTGATTGGCATTTATTATACATTTTATATCAGATGTAAATTTCCACACTGATATAAGAGGCAATAACCGTGTTTCCTTAAAGGTACATGCCCACAAAATGTTCTTTGTATATTCTGCAGATATGACATTTTCTGGCAAAATAAACATTCATGCACCATTACCCCATGCGTTGATTGGCATTATTATACATTTTAAATCAGGCGTAAACTTGCACAGTGATATCAGGAGCGATTACCGTGTTTCCTTAAAATGTTAACGGACATAACTATTTATTCTCTGTCTTTATTTTTTGTTGTGCAATGATCATACTTTATAATCTGTCGAAAATATTATTTTTTTCAGGTGACACATTTAATTAGTATAAATAATTAAAACATATCATGTCTAATTTGCATATGAAAGTAGCCAGTTTGTTGTTTATTGGGGTTTAACGGCCTATCAACAGCTACGGTCATTTAAGGCCGGGTCAGTAGGTTTACCCATATATTGCCTGTACAAGTAAATGTACAAGTACATGTACAAGTTCAAGTACATGTACAAATGGGGGGAGTGGGAAATCGCAAAATCAGAACTGAATATTTACAATAAAACGAGGATGGCCGAGGCCCGCATGTCGAGCCCGCCGAGGCATTTGATGGTCTCAGAGTGTATTTATTTGAAGTTTGATGCCCAATAAGTATACAAAGTTTCAAGCAAAGCTGACTTACGGTTACAGAGATAGTAGGTACCAGTATGTGAAAACTTTTAACGCAAATTTTGACAGAAACTTTAACGCAAACTTCTAAGTCATTTGACCTTGACATAGGGGCACAGGGGTCGCATGAGTGGGACACATACTGAATATATGGATGATGACTAATAAGCATATGAAGTTTCAAGTCAATGTGACTTCGGACTGCAGAGATATAAGGTATTTAAAAACTTTAACGCAGATTTCGGAACGCAAACTTCTAAGTCATTTGACCTTGACCTTGGGCACAGGGGCCGCAGGAGTGGGATACAGCATGAATATATGGATGATGACTAATAAGTATATGAAGTTTCAAGTCAATGTGACTTAGGACTGCAGAGATATAAGGTATTTCAAAACTTTAACACAGATTTCGGAACACAAACTTCTAAGTCATTTGACCTTGACCTTGGGCACAGGGGCCACATGAGTGGGATACAGCATGAATATATAGATCATGACTAATAAGCACATGAAGTTTCAAGTCAATGTGACTTAGGACTGCAGAGATATAAGGTATTTAAAAACTTTAACGCAGATTTCGGACGGACGGACGTCATTGTGATCACGCAAGTGGGCTCGACAAAAAATTATATATTCAGCCCTGAAATCAGAATAATCCTGATCTGATGCCAGGTCCTCGCCACACCAGGATCACTTGGCCCCTCCCAAAAGCAGTAGGATCAGGTAATCTTACTACTTTTATAATGGGCAATTGGTGTACTGTATTGAGAAACTTCTTAGTGTGTGAAAAAGTTCAAAGTTGTGAAAGTCAAAAGCTGAAGGTCATACTGCAGTATGTATGTGTGGCATTTGTCCACAGGTTTCACTGTACTGTAAGCGGTACGGGCCGGTATCATCAGACACCCACAATGATGCAATATTAAGTGACAGATTCAAAATTCATGCAGAAATGACCGTCTGCGAGCTCGTTAAAGACCGTTCTCTCGCTTCATTTTCAAAATGTTCACGTTTTTTTGTCGTTCCTGCTTATATTAGCGAGAGATGGACCCTGACAAGAGCAACCAAGGGTTAAGAAAACATTTATACACAGGATGACCACTTCAGTTAGTGATTTTTGCTAGTTTTAAAGCGGAAAACAGCAAAAATTGAAGCACTTACCTTTCACGTTTTTTACCGTCCGCCATCTTGTGGGTGTCTTATCATACCGGCCCGTACAGCTTACAGTACAGTGGGTGTATTGAAATATTAAAGTAATCCAACAAGGGATATAGAAGTTATGACAGAATTGAGAAACTTTGGCAAACTTAATACATGTATATGCAAAAATTAAACGTCAAGAGGTCAAGGTCATATTAAGGGCAGCATGAATGTGTGGTATTTGTCCACATAATGTAGAAACTCCGGCAAATTTCTTAATGTGCTGGACACACAGACGGACACACAGTCCAAACACTATATGCCTTCGGCTCTACCGAAACCAGGGGAATCAAAATAAACAGACAGATGGACAGTTTGATTGTTTGTTGGGGTTTAACGGCCTATCAACAGCTAAGGTCATTTAAGGCCGGTCAATGGGTTTAGTACTAAATCCCATATATTACCTGTACAAGTACATGTACATGTTCAAGTACATGTACAAATGGGTGGAAACACACAAAATCAGAACTGAATATTTACCCTGAAATCAGAATAATCCTGATCTGATGCCAGGTCCTCGCCACACCAGAATCACTTGGCCCCCTCCCAAAAACAGTAGGATCAGTAATAATCTTACTACTTTTATAATGGGCAATAACCCAATTCAACTCCCAGGTAACAAAAGAGCCGAAGATAAAAACGTACCGGAGGGCCAAACCAGGCAAATTGTGATTCCTATAAGGAGGAACCCCTACCGTTAATTTACACCATCGCAGATGGACAGTCGTACAATCAGTAGCGAGGGTAATTGTATTGATGATCATTAATGTGGAAGGATGTATCGTTACTAAGTAATGCATGTGTGCAATATGAAGATATTAGGTGAAGGCAAACATAAACTAGAAATTGACGCTTGTCGACAAGCGCATGTGTATCACCCTCCCCAGATACACAAGTAGTTTGAAAAAAGGGTGTTCGAGTTATGCTCCGGAGACAAAATCAGTGACGGAAAAAACAAAGGGAGATAACTAAAACATTAGTGATGCAAGAGTTGTCATTCTTGCGTGACACACCTTTAGGGTAGTGGTCTATGCATGTGTGAAGTTTCATGAAAATATTCCAAAGGGTGTTCGAGTTATGCTCCAGACACGAAATCAGTGCACGAAACAACAAAGGGAGATAACTAAGAAATTAACGACGCAAGAGTTGCATTCTTACGTGCGACATACCTTTGGTCGTCTTCTATGCATGTGTGAAGTTTATAAACTAGAAAATGTGGTTCATAGAACACGGATGTCCCACATATCGCTTTTGATATTAAATGAGGCCAAATTCCAAGTCAAAATTTTCTTTTACCTGAGGCGTTTAAAGTTTTTTGAAGCACCAAGTAGTGACCTTGACCCTGGGCTTGGCGGGGGTAGGACAAACGTGGATTTGGCACGGGCGGTAGAGGACCTTAGAGCAATGCTATATGAAATATGAAGCTGATCCGTGAAATTAAAATAAGATATTTACACTGAGCATTAAAGTTTTTGAAGCACCAAGTATGTGACCTTGGACCCTGGGATTGGCGGGGGCAGGACGAACGTGGATTTGGCACAGGGCGGTAGAGGATATTAGAGCAACCGCTAATATGAAAATATGAAGTTGATCCGTGAATGGAAAGAAAAATTATAAGATATTTACCTGAGCGTTAAAGTTTTTGAAGCACCAAGTATGTGACCTTGACCCTGGGATTGGCGGGGCAGGACGAACTGGATTTGGCACAGGGCGGTAGAGGACCATTAGAGCAATGCGTATATGAAATATGAAGATGATCCATGAAAGAAAACAGAAAGTATAAGATATTTACCCGAGCGTTAAAGTTTTTGAAGCACTAAGTATGTGACCTTGACCCTGGGCTTGGCGGGGGCAGAACGAACGTGGATTTGGCACAGGGTGGTAGAGGACCATTAGAGCAATGCGTATATGAAATATGAAGCTGATCCGTGAAAGAATACAGAAATTATAAGATATTTACCCGAGCGTTAAAGTTTTTGAAGCACCAAGTATGTAACCTTGACCCTGGGCTTGGCGGGGGCAGGACGAACGTGGATTTGGCACAGGGCGGTAGAGGACCATTAGAGCAATGTGTATATGAAATATGAAGCTGATCCGTGAAAGAAAACAGAAATTATAAGATATTAACCCGAGCATTAAAGTTTTTGAAGCACGAAGTATGTGACCTTGACACTGGGCTTGGCGGGGGCAGGACGAATCAGTGACGGAAAAAACAAACGGAGATAACTAAAACATTAGTGATGCAAGAGTTGTCATTCTTGCGTGACACACCTTTAGGGTTGTGGTCTATGCATGTGTGAAGTTTCATGAAAATATTCCAAAGGGTGTTCGAGTTATGCTCCGGACACGAAATCAGTGCACGAAACAACAAAGGGAGATAACTAAACAATTAACGATGCAAGAGTTGTCATTCTTACGTGCGACACACCTTTGGGTCGTCTTCTATGCATGTGTGAAGTTTAATAAACTAGAAAATGTGTTTCATAGAACACGATGTCCCACATATCGCTTTGATAATAAATGAGGCCAAATTCCAAATCAAAATTTTCTTTACCCGAGCGTTAAAGTTTTGAAGCACCAAGTATGTGACCTTGACCCTGGGCTTGGCGGGAGCAGGATGAACGTGGATTTGGCACAGGGCGGTAGAGGACCATTAGAGCAATGCTATATGAAATATGAAGCTGATCCGTGAAAGAAAGAAACAGAAATTATAAGATATTTACCTGAGCGTTAAAGTTTTTGAAGCACTAAGTATGTGATGTTAACCCTGGGCTTGGCGGGGGGGCGGGGACGAACGTGGATTTGGCACAGGGCGGTAGAGGACCATTAGAGCAACGCGTATATGAAATATAAAGTTGATCCGTGAATGGAAAGAAAAATTATAAGATATTTACCTGAGCAATAAAGTTTTTGAAGCACCAAGTATGTGACCTTGACCCTGGGATTGGCGGGGGCAGCACGAACGTGGATTTGGCACAGGGCGGTAGAGGACCATTAGAGCAACGCGTATATGAAATATGAAGATGATCCATGACAGAAAACAGAAACTAGAAATGGACGCTTGTCGACAAGCGCATGTGTATCCCCCTCCCCAGATACACAAGTAGTTTGAAAAAAGGGTGTTCGAGTTATGCTCCGGAGACAAAATCAGTGACGGAAAAACAAAGGGAGATAACTAAAGAATTAGTGATGCAAGAGTTGTCATTCTTGCAGGACACACCTTTAGGGTCGTGGTCTATGCATGTGTGAAGTTTCATGAAAATATTCCAAAGGGTGTTCGAGTTATGCTCCAGACACGAAATCAGTGCACAAACAAACAAACAAAGGGAGATAACTAAGAAATTAACGACGCAAGAGTTGTCATTCTTATGTGCGACACACCTTTGGGTCGTCTTCTATGCATGTGTGAAGTTTAATAAACTAGAAAATGTGTTCATAGAACACGGATGTCCCACATATCGCTTTGATAATAAATGAGGCCAAATTGCAAGTCAAAATTTTCTTTTACCTGAGCATTAAAGTTTTTGAAGCACCAAGTATGTGACCTTGACGCTGGGCTTGGCGGGGGCAGGACAAACGTGGATTTGGCACAGGGCGGTAGAGGACCATTAGAGCAATGCATATATGAAATATGAAGCTGATCCGTGAAAGAAAACAGAAATTATAAGATATTTACCTGAGCGTTAAAGTTTTTGAAGCACTAAGTATATGATGTTAACCCTGGGCTTGGCGGGGGCGGGACGAACGTGGATTTGGCACAGGGCGGTAGAGGACCATTAGAGCAACGCATATATGAAATATGAAGTTGAATCCGTGAATGGAAAGAAAAATTATAAGATATTTACCTGAGCATTAAAGTTTTTGAAGCACCAAGTATGTGACCTTGACCCTGGGATTGGCGGGGGCAGGACGAACGTGGATTTGGCACAGGGCGGTAGACGACCATTAGAGCAACGCGTATATGAAATATGAAGTTGATCCGTGAATGGAAATAAAAATTATAAGATATTTACCTGAGCGTTAAAGTTTTTGAAGCACCAAGTATGTGACCTTGACCCTGGGATTGGTGGGGCAGGACGAACGTGGATTTGGCACAGGGCGGTAGAGGACCATTAGAGCAATGCGTATATGAAAATATAAGATGAATCCATGAAAGAAAACAGAAAGTATAAGATATTTACCCAAGCGTTAATGTTTTTGAAGCACTAAGTATGTGACCTTGACCCTGGGCATGACGGGGGCAGAACGAACGTGGATTTGGCACAGGGCGGTAGAGGACCATTAGACCAATGCGTATATGCGTGTTCGAGTTATGCTCTGGATACAAAATCAGAGCACGAAACAACAAAGGGAGATAAGTAAACAAGAATTCCGCGGAATCAGATGCCTCGCCTTGTCCCGCCTTGACCTCGAGCCTGGGCCCGAAAGCAATTTTCACTGGCCCGAACATATTATACAATTATTGAACTAGTGAACCATAGAATATCAGATTATATTCTATGGCTCACTAGTCAATAATTGTTTTATTATATGATAATAGTCTGTATATAGCACTTACGACCTTATGCTACTAGACAAAAATTGAAAAAGAATTTGAAAAAAAAAAAATGAAAAAAAAAAATGGAAAAAAAGTTTAAAAATTAAAAATAATAATGCTCGCTACTGGAGCCCAGAATTTTTTTTAATAGTCCTATATTATCTCATATATCTGCACAGGTCCACATAATGCTACAATATTTTCAACACAGTTTACGGAAATGTAATATAATCATTTACCTGTATAAATTACTGTAAGTGGTCAGTGGTCAGTTGCACATGCTAGCACATGCACAGGTGAATAGTCTGTATATAGCACTTACGACCTTATGCTACTGGACAAAAATTGAAAAATAATTTGAAAAAAAAAAATGAAAAAAATAAATAAATGAAAAAAAAAAAAATGGAAAAAAAAAGTTTAAAAATAATAATGCTTGCTACTGGAGCCCAGATTTTTTTTCCCAGTCAAATTGAAAAATAATTTGAAAAAAAAAAAAAAAATAAAAAAAAATAATGTAAAAAAAAAAAAAAAAAAAATGACAAAAAAAAGTTTAAAAATAATAATGCTTGCTATTGGAGACCAGATTTTTTTTTAATAGTCCTATATTTATCTACATATATCTGCAGAGGTCCACATAATGCCACAATATTTTCAACACAGTACCCAATGTAGTGATTTACCTGTATAAATTACCTGGTCAGCAGTGGTCAAGCAGTGGTCAAGCAGTGGACATCTGCACATGCTAGTCCATGCTTAGCACATGGTTCTCCCAGTTTCTATTGTTCTCTCTACAGGTAAGGTGTACAGAGCACACGAGAAAAGGTATACAGAGCAGACGAGAAAACATTGGTCATTCATGCATTATTGTCCAGTTGTAGAGTGTGCAAAACAAAAAAGGGAGATAACTGAAGATTACTTGCTTAACGCGGAAGTGTTCATTCTTGTGCGCGGGACTACACCTCGTCGTGTCTTATTCTTGTGCGCGACACACCTTCGGGTCGTGGTCTATGCATGTGTGAAGTTTCATGAAAATATTCCAAAGGGTGTTCGAGTTATGCTCCGGACAGAAAGTGTCTACGGCGACGCACGGACGCGACCGCGGACGTGCGAAACGAGCTACGCGGACAGCGGCGCGCTGTCAAAATCATAGTATCTCGAACGGGTGGAGTCGGGGGATACATTATAGATACCAAAAATTACGAAGTTGTTAAAGTTTTTGAAGCACTAAGTATGTGAGTGTTAACCCGGTGGGCTTGCGGGGCGGAACTGAACGTGGATTTGGCACAGGGCGGTAGAGGACATTAGAGCACGCGTATATAATATGAGTTGATCGTGAATGGAAAGAAAAATTATAGATATTTACCTGAAGTTGATCTAAGTTTTTAAAAAATTGAAGTCAGTAATGTATGACCTTGACCCTGGATTGGCGGGGGCAGGACAAAACGTGGATTTGGCACAGGGAGGTAGAGGACCATTAGAGCAATGCGTATATGAAATATGAAGATGATCCATGAAAGAAAACAGAAATTATAAGATATTTACCCAAGCGTTAAAGTTTTTGAAGCACTAAGTATGTGATGTTAACCCTGGGCTTGGCGGGGGCGGGACGAACGTGGATTTGGCACAGGGCGGTAGAGGACCATTAGAGCAACGCGTATATGAAATATGAAGTTGATCCGTGAATGGAAAGAAAAATATAGATATGTACCTGAGCATTAAAGTTTTTGAAGCACCAAGTATGTGACCTTGACCCTGGGATTGGCGGGGGCAGGACGAACGTGGATTTGGCACAGGGCGGTAGAGGACCATTAGAGCAACGCGTATATGAAATATGAAGTTGATCCGTGAATGGAAAGAAAAATTATAAGATATTTACCTGAGCGTTAAAGTTTTTGAAGCACCAAGTATGTGACCTTGACCCGAACATATTATACAATTATTGACTAGTGAGCCATAGAATATCAGATTATATTCTATGGCTCACTAGTCAATAATTGTTTTATTATATGATAATAGTCTGTATATAGCACTTACGACCTTATGCTATTAGACAAAAATTGAAAAAGAATTTGAAAAAAAAAATGGAAAAAGAAAATGGAAAAAAAAAGTTTAAAAATTAAAATTAATAATGCTTGCTACTGGAGCCCAGAATGTTTTTTTAATAGTCCTATATTTATCTACATATATCTGCACAGGTCCACATAATGCCACAATATTTTCAACACAGTTTACGGAAATGTAATAATGTACCTGTATAAATTACCTGTAATAAGTTAGTGGTCAGTTAAAAAATTGAAAAAGAATGTAAAAAAAAAACGGAAAAAAAAAATTAAATTAAAAAAAAGAAAGAATAATGCTCCCTACTGGAGCCCAGAATGTTTTTTAATAGTCCTATATTTATCTACATATCATATATACACAGGTCCACATATTGCCACAATATTTTCAACACAGTTTACGGAAATGTAATATAATCATTTACCTGTATAAATTACCTGTAAGTGGTCAGTGGTCAGTTGCACATGCTAGCACATGCACAGGTGAATAGTCTGTATATAGCACTTACGACCTTATGCTACTAGACAAAAATTGAAAAATAATTTGAAAAACAAAATGAAAAAAATAAAATGGAAAAAAAAGTTTAAAAATAATAATGCTTGCTACTGGAGCCCAGAATTTTTTTTAATAGTCCTATATTTATCTACATATATCTGCACAGGTCCACATAATGCCACAATATTTTCAACACAGTTTACGGAAATGTAATATCCAATGTAGTAATTTACCTGTATAAATTACCTGTGGTCAAGACTGGACATCTGCACATGCTAGCACATGCAGCACATGGACAGGTGAATGGTTCTCCCAGTCTCTATTGTTCTCTCTACAGGTACGGTGTACAGAGCACACGAGAAAAGGTGTACAGAGCAGACGAGAAAACGGGTCTTCATGCATTATTGTCCATGGACATGGACAGGTGAATGGTTCTCCCAGTCTCTATTGTTCTCTCTACAGGTACGGTGTACAGAGCACACGAGAAAAGGTGTACAGAGCAGACGAGAAAACGGGTCTTCATGCATTATTGTCCAGTTTGTAGAGTGCGCAAAACAAAAAATGGAGATAACTAAAAAATTAGCTACGCAAGAGTTGTCATTCTTGTGCACGACACACCTCCGGGTCGTGGTCTATGCATGTGTGAAGTTTCATGAAAATGGGTGGTCGAGTTATGCTCCGGACAGGAAATCAGTGCGCGAAAACAAAAAAGGGAGATAACTAAAAAATTAGCTATGCAAGAGTTGTCATTCTTGTGCACGACACACCTTCGGTTCGTGGTCTAATTGAATATATGAAGTTTCATAAAAATATTCCAAAGGGTGGTCGAGTTATGGTCAATCAGTGCGCAAAACAAAAAAGGGAGATAACTCAAAAATTAGCTATGCAAGAGTTGTCATTCTTGTGTGCGACACACCTTCGGGTCGTGGTCTATGCATGTGTGAAGTTTCATGAAAATATTCCAAAGGGTGGTGGAGTTATGCTCCGGACACGAAATCAGTTCGAGAAACAAAAAAGGGAGATAACTAAAAAATTAGCTATGCAAGAGTTGTCATTCTTGTGCGCGACACACCTTCGGGTCGTGGTCTATGCATGTGTGAAGTTTCATGAAAATATTCCAAAGGGTGTTCGAGTTATGCTCCGGACAAGAAGTGTCTGCGGCAGACGCGGCGCGCTGTCAAATCCATAGTATCCCCCGACGGAGTCCGGGGGATACAATTATAGGTGATTCGAGAAAATGTTTCAAAAACTATCAACAAAATAAACAGACATACGGACGGATGTATGATCAGTAGCCAGGGAAATTGTATTAATATGGAAGGATGTATCATTACTAAGTAATGCATGTGTGCAATATGAAGATGTTAGCTGAAGGCCAACAAAATGATATAGGTGATTTGAGAAACTGTCACAAAAACTTTCCAAAAATAAACGGACAGACAGACGGACTGACAAATAGACAGGGCGAAATCTATAGGGCATCGTCGATTCTCGGCGTGACACTAAAAAAAACCATTGTCAAGAGAAACAACTAAGAACGTGAACAAGTGAATTGAACATGGATAGGCACATGTACATAAAGAATGTCACTTCATCACTGTTCACCATTCAGTAACTAAAGTCGCCTTACCATAGCTGGTAAACACAGTAAATTGTAAGCCTGTGCAAGATCAGATCTAAACTGTAATGTACCTTGCATGTCGGGACCGACTATTAGTTCCCATCTGATAGGACCAGGCTAGCACAAAGTTGTCTTGCCCAAGGACACACCGATTCGTCAATTCGCAGTGGGTCGAGGTGGGAATCGAACTCGGGGACTCCCGATCCGCAGTCCGACTCTATATATATATCCTACTGAGCTAATCTGGCCACCTTTGGGACACTCTTTGCTATGGAAAACATATATTTTTATACCGCAACCATTGCTCCATGTAGGGGTGTTTCACAGTTATATAGGGAATTTGTGTGTCACATTAGTCAAACAAGAGGGCCATGATGGCCCTAATTCGCCCACCTGACTCCATGAACACCAGAGGAGAATGTGACATTGAGTTCATGTGTTTTAAAAAAATTGTGCTATTTTTAGATGGCGGTCATCTTGGATTAAGCGATGACTCTCATTTTACCAAATCTGGAAATGCTTCACCCAAGGATCTTCACTTACTATGAAATTTGGCCAGCATCGGCCATGTGGTTCCCGAGAAAAAGACGTTCAAAATCTTGAATAAATGGATCTTTTGGCGGCCATCATGGATGACAGAATCATCCGATTCCAACAAATATTGTACTAGAGCAATCACCTCATTGATACCTTCAATTTTATATATGACATGAGCATATTCGGCCACGCCCATTTTTGACCTCAGGGTCACCATTTTAACACCTTTGAAAGAGATTCTACATCGATCATTCCTACCAAGTTTCGTCGAAATCCGGCTGGCGGTTCATGAGAAGAATTTTTTTTTAAGAATTTGCGCTATTTTTAGATGGCGTCCATCTTGGATTAGCGACGACCTCCGTTTTAACAAATCTGAAAAGGCTTCACCCATGGACCATAACTGCGAAGTTTGGCCACCATGGGCCGTGTGAAAAAGAATTTTGAAATCTCTAATAAAAGAACGAACTTCTGACCTTTCGGCGGCCATCTTGGAAGACATGACCATCCAATTTCGACAAAAAATGTACCAGAGCGATCGCCTCTTTGATACCTTCGATTTGATATAGACATGACCATATTCGGTCAAAAATAAAATTTTACCCCACGGGCTACGCCCATTTTTGACCCCGGGGTCACCATTAACAACTTTGAAAGAGCATTGTACATCGATTATTCCTATGGGCGGTTCATGTGAAGAAGAATTTTGAAATCTCTGATAAAAGAACGACCTTTTGACCTTTCGGCGGCCATCTTGGATGACATAACCATCCAATTTCGACAATAAATGCACCAGAGTGATCGAGGCGCCTCGTTGATACCTTCGATTTGATATATAACGTGACCATATTCGGTCAAAAATAAAATTTGACCACAATTTGACCCCACGGGCCACGCCCATTTTTTACCCCGGGGTCATAGTGGTTCATGAGAAGAAGATTTTTAAAGAATTTGTGCTATTTTTAGACTGGATTGGATTGGATTACGTAATGACGTCATTTTAACAATTTTGTAATCCCCCTACCTAAGGACCATGACCATGAAGTTTGGTGACTATAGGCCCAATGGTTACCGAGGAGAAGACGTTTGAAAATGTTCACGGCCGACGACGACGGACACATTGTGGTAACAATAGCTCACATGAGCTTTGCCCCCCCCCCCAAACCCCCCTAATTTTGTTGTTCCCCCCCCCCCCCCCCCACCCCCCCCCCCCCCCCCCCCCAATAATTCTGTAAATTTTGGATTTTTTATTCTAATATATTTGTGTAATCATGAGTACTGGGAACTTTGCTGAGAATGCAGGAAATGGCATTTCACACCACTTGGATTTCAAAAATTTCCGGGGTGGGGGGCATGCCCCTGGACCACCCTAGCGCTATCGGGCCCTTCGGGCCCTCAACTTTGGCCCCCCCACCCCCCAATAATGTTCGGCTTCCGCCGCCTATGGCATGGGCCTACAGACACTACATGTACATTTAAATGTATAACATGGGCTTGTACTAATGTACAGTGTGTATTTATGATGTTTATAGTGTTCTTGTAATACGGCAGAGGGGCTACATACACTACATGTACATTTAAATGTATAACATGGGCTTGTACTAATGTACAGTGTGTATTTATGATGTTTATAGTGTTCTTGTAATACGGCAGAGGGGCTACATACACTACATGTACATTTAAATGTATAACATGGGCTTGTACTAATGTACAGTGTGTATTTATAGAGAATATTAGTATAGTGTCATGAACGTGAATAAATATCTGTCGAGGCTGAGAAATCAGGATGGGCGAGGCTTGCCGAGCACATCCTGATTTCGAGCCGAGTCAGATATTTATTCACGTTCATGACACTATAATAATATTCTATTTATCCCGTTAACCACATCAAAGTTGTTCAAATGTCTCATAAGTTTGTCTTCTGAAGCGACAAGATTATCGTGTTACGTCATTCACATAATGACGTAACGTCATACATAATGACGTATCTACTAGACGTGAACGAGAAAAAATACACGTACCTGCTTTTCACGTCTAGTAGCGACATAGTTGACGGGATAAATGATGTTTATAGTGTTCTTGTAATACGGCAGAGGGGCTACATACACTACACATGTTATTATTATCTGATAATGCCCATTTTTACCACAATTAATTGTTTGCAATTAACTTGGTTATGATTTATTTCATGCTCAGGTAGTAAGGTAGTTATTAAGCAGTGAAAAAGCAATTACTTGACAAACATGTCTTATTTATGTTTTCGAACATCTGTTACTTGGACAAAATTGTCAATTATATGTGTTCCCAAATTGCAGTAATTGGCTAAAGTGAGTCAGTCAGTGTCAGAGGTATATAACTACAATACCATTGTATTATTAAGCTAATCATCTTTCTTATATGATAGTGAAAATGACAAGTAGTGCAATTTTGTGAAATCACATTATGGGGCTACAGACACTACCAATTGTACATGTAACTACATGTGGTGCGATATGGTACAACTATGCTATTATATAACATTTTTGTACAGTAAATTGTCACACATATTGTTGACAGACACTTTGTTTATGAAACAAGGCAACTTTTTATTAACAGTAAACTAGTAACACCAACAGTTGAACACTTTCACAATTAACACCATAAATGTTCAGTTGTTGTGTGCATAACATAGTGCTATTCTGTGAAAGTGTTTGATCTGGAAGAATGTCAGTCACACTATTAGTTGGTTCCCGGGATACATCGGGCCACGCGGGTGGTGGTCGGGCGAACGAGATGGCGTAAATTAACGGTAGGGGTTCCTTCTTAATAGGAATCATGATTTGCCTGGTTTGGCCATCAGGTACGTTTTTATCTTTGGCTCTTTAGTTACCTGGGAGTTGAATTGGGTTATTGCCCATTATAAAAGTAGTAAGATTATTACTGATACTACTGCTTTTGGGAGGGGCCAAGTGATTCTGGTGTGGCGAGGACCTGGCATCAGATCAATATATTTCTGCGAGTCGTGTGTTGTTACGAACACATACAGACATTCATAAAGTTGAAACACACATACATTGCTTTTCCTCACAAATAAATGGAAAATACAGGAGATAGTCATGCAATAACCTTCCACAATTGTCAGAACAGTCAATATGGCCGCCAAAATGTTCTTGTTTTGTTCTATTCTTTACTGTACGAGTTGTTATAAACAGCATTTCATGCACCTATTACATGTATACATACCAGTTTGAGGTATACAAATCAAATCATTTGATAACATACATATCCAGGTATACAATGCTATAATATATATTCAAAATGGCCGCCAAAATGATCAGATGTTCAATAATATTGATGCAGTTTTCAGTAATTGAACAACACTAACATTGTTATGTATAGAGTGTGATATTCTACCTATTTTCAAGACAAATACGGATGTATTTCAATCAGTTTGAGTAGTGAAGAACTGTTTCAAAGTGTGTCCAAAATGGATTGAATGTTGACAAGGAATATAATGTTATTATCGATAACGAGCACACTTCTGACAATTAAGCGAGCATCATGATCATTGGCCAAGGCAGTATGTAGTATGGTATGATGAATGGCATGGGTATGCTTATTGCAAACATGCATAGCTTTCACCCACATTAAGCATCCTGCATATGTCTTCACATGTGACAATAATTTAAATTAACCCTTGGTCGTGAGTTGGATTGGTAAATAAATACAATACATGGTAACGATATGTAAGTCATGCAGTCACTGGTGTAATCAGTTCTACATTAACCACTACATGTGCTGTATTCATTCTTCTAATTAAACATTATTGAAACTAATACACCAAATTGTACATGTAGTTGAAAACACAACACTGTTTAAGTACCTGATGCCAATTAAGTATTGTCACTGTTCTAATTTAACTACAAATATATATACATTTGTATATAATTTGCCCTGCCTCGTGGGCCATTGCAAATTGGTAGTGTCTGTAGCCCCTGTCACACTTGGTTAGAACATGATCATGTTCAGCCGTTTAAATGTGTAAACAGTTAATCCTATCATCATGATCATAGTTATTTAACAATAGACTGCTTATGGAAGACTTTAAGCCATTAATATGAGCTTAATATGTACACTAACGGATAACACGGTGATGATTTTGAATGATTTAAATTGTGCAAAATCATGGAATTACTGATTTTTCTTCTTTCGAATGCTTTGATAACTAATTCTGGTTGTTTATTCACAGTGGGGCATGATTTCAAAATGTAAAAATGTGAAGACTGTACATAAGGTCCAAATGGCTTTACTATACTGGGTATTAGGTAGGGGCTACAGACACTACAAGCTACCTAGATACATATTGATGGAATTGCTGCCACATGTCTGCTCCATAATCTAAGTTGGCTAGATGCTTGCATATCTGTTGTTCTTGTAGATCAGAAAAATGGAGCCAAATGATAGACATGAACTAAAATATAAAAAATAGCCCTAATTGCAAATGGGGGCTACAGACACTACGGAATACACATGTTCAGAATAGTTTTGACATTTTATATGCAGAATATTTGGATGTATTTAAGTTAATATTTTGAAAGTATTATATATGTCAGAATTGTAGTATATCATTTTTGACTGCATTCTCAGTTAAATTGTCAGTATGGGTATGCTAAAATATGTGAATAAAAATTGCAAAAATATAACAAAGACTTATTTTGAGGAAGCTATGACTATGTTGTGGCTTTGCTATATAGTGTGGAAAGAAATCGAATAAACTACAGAGCACATACCTCATTACCAATACAGACATATATATTGATGATAAATTATGTATATACATGTATCGAATAATAGCTCAGTAAAGTTTAGGTATACCGTAATTTTAAATGACACAATATAACGATGAAAAAATGCCATTTTTCAACATTATAATTATTCCTGTGTCAAAACCGCTCAACATACAGAACATTATTATATATCGTTAGAAAGCTTTCAATGAGTTCTATTCAGATAAAATATATACAAAGACTCACACACACAAATTAACATGTATTTAATACATAAACTGGAGAAATCTTGTTTTCCCTATATAACTGTGAAACACCCCTGTAGCATAATAAAGGGGGTTGAATAAATGCTGTTTATATCTGAAGTAACCTAATATACCTGAAGTAGCCTAATATACATGAAGTACCGTTTTTGCCTTTATTTGTTCACCTTTGACCTCTAATCGCGGCCTCTGATTGGTCAGTCTCAACAGCAAATTCAAGATGGCGGAGAATTATAAAATCGAAATCGCTGTAGATTCAGCTGAATTTTGTCCATTTCTACAGTATATACAACGTAACCAACGACACGGACATGTCCATTATGATTGTACTTCTTATTATGACAACTGTGTAGTCAAAAGCCAGCCAATATTGAAGCTCATCGCAAACAAAATCGGAGATTTAATCAGATACAATACCGAATCTACCTAGCATGGACGCCGCCAGTTTGCTTTGAATGACGTCGCTAGATTTGTGACGTATGACGAGGGGATGACGTCAAAACATGGTACTCTCTGGTCCATACAATTGGCTGTAAATGGCGTGTTCCACAGTCCAGCGTCTCGCGAGATGATTGCATAAAACATATTAATTAAAATAATCACTCGTAAATAAATAATTGCAATAGTTACTGGTATATACAAATCATGTGCAAACAGTTTCATAACTATAACAAACAAAATGTTTCATTGAAATGCAGATGCCAAATTCACAGATATCAAATATCCACAGCCTGCAGGAGGTAACCATGATTTTCTCTTCTTTAATAAATGTCATTGTATTTTCTTTCCTCCAATTCATTTGTTGAAAACAATCTGAAAATATGGGTATAAACAATAAACAATGACAATGATAACACTAAATGCATATGTTTCAGTTAATGCTGTGGAGCAATTTGCATAAAAATATATCAGCATTTGTGGCTGTAACTTGAGAAATTGGGCTTATTGGTTTTGTGTCTGGTGTAGCTCTTGATCAAATAGCACACTCTTGTAGCCTGATAATGATCTATATTGCTTATTACAAGCATGACAAGCGTTTCATTTATGGAATTTCGAACAGTGCAGATCCTGATCAGACTGTTCGGATGCACAGGCTGATCAGGATCTACACTGGACGCAAAACCAATAAACCCCATTTCTCCAGTCAAAGCCACATTTCTCCTTGTTCACCATTCAGTATAAGGGCGCTCACAGAAACCACATGCCTTCTTTATCAGTCGGTTTCAACTGCGGCGGGTTACTTTGTATTGAGTTTGGCATGTGCGCATTAAAATCCATTATATACATGATCATCGTTTGATTCAAAGATAATTGCTTCGCAAATGTGATGGAATATATGTGTAACATCCATGTGAACACTGCCTCGTTACCGTATCCTATACGGCCCATGTATGGCCCATGTAGTGGCGAACACGACCATCTTTGTGTGTTCAAATGATCAGCCACTTTCACCTCTTCTGGCGCTCGACACAGAACACAAAATGTGAAGAAGAACATATGATATAATGTACAGTAGAAGATCGATCTCTCGAACAGGTCTCTGTCGAACTCGTCCTGTGGTCCCGACAAATTTCCCAATATAAATCATATATTTTTTTACCCAAAATTCAAACTACGACAAAGTCGAACTCTCGAACCGAAGTCACGGTCTCTTGGTCAGTCAATCAACGTGAAGTGCTATTGATAGCTCGTACAGGTAAGTCTGTCGGCAGCTGATCTGTTTGCCTAACGAGGTGTGAATATCACGATTGGCGGTCTCTTTGATCTGTTTCGCTCGACAGTTGGTGAAATAAATCACGAATTTAAAAATTAAACTGCGTTAATTCCCGTGTATGGAAGGTGTTCGAGCAAATTCCCACCCTTAAATATGAGCCGAATCGAATCGAATTCCACGTCAAGATGACCACGATAATGAAGGGACATGTTCGTATTTGTATTCCTGAGTGATGAATGTTTAGAAAATAATATTCCGCATTTAACATTTTTAAATGCCAATTTGTGCAATTTTGTTAAATTTGATTTGTACATTTTGTATATTTATTAAACAAGTGTGCTATTTATAGACACATTCTTGGAATATGATGTTTCGCACCTGTCTATTTTTGTTTATTGAATGTTATTTTACGCCGATCTTTTGAAAACACTTTACTGCTTGTGTATGCAAATGATCTGTGATAAAAAAACATTCACTAGCAATAATAAGAATTCCGCCACGGAAGCGGTGTCGCGCCTGCCGAGGCATTTGACCGTGAACATTACAAGTAAATAAATTACCTTGATCTGCAGAATTTGGATGTGGGGGTGTGCATAATGAAGAATCATCCGTAGACAAACATTGATGTGAAATATTATCAATGTCTGGAAAGGGGTTAAAGAGATATTGTGAAAAAACAATAACTTTAACGCATTTCTGTTACCAATCCGGTGAACATTACAAGTAAATAAATGACCTTGACCTTTAAAATTTGGATGTGGGGGTGTGCGTAATGAAGCATCATTCCTAGACAACATTGATGTGAAATATTATCAAAGTCTGGCAAGGGGTTAAAGAGATATTGTGAAAAAACAATAACTTTAACGCATTTCTGTTACAAAACCGGTGAACATTACAAGTAAATAAATGACCTTGACCTTCAGACTTTGGATGTGGGGGTGTGCGTAATGAAGCATCATCCCTAGACAAACATTGATATGAAATATTATCAATGTCTGGCAAGAGGTTAAAGAGATATTGTGAAAAAACAATAACTTTAACACATTTCTGTTACAAAACCGGTGAACATTACAAATAAATAAATGACCTTGACCTTGAGAATTTGGATGTGGGGGTGTGTGTAATGAAGCATCATCCCTAGACAAACATTGATGTGAAATATTATCAAAGTGTGGCAAGGGGTTAGAGATATTGTGAAAAAACAATAACGTTAACGCATTTGCCTTACAAAAAAACCGGACGACGCGGACGACGACGGAAAAAGCGCCGACTATAGTCGCGCCTCTGCTAAAGCAGGCGCGACAAAAATTTTCCATGGTTGTGAAGTTGTGGTCGTCAAGCTTAATTATAGCATAGTAAAATAAACACGTTTACAATGGGAATGTTGCTCACGACAACTTCCGGGTTTCGATATGAAAAAACAAAACAAAGACAAGACGGTGTGTACTATTCAGTTTAATTAACAGTTTATTTATTTACGTATGCGTACATATTGAAATAAAATAATTAATTCATTATATTTGACAACGGACTCCTATAAATTATATTGCACCAAACAGTAAACTATGTGCTTGTGTTCTTAACAACATGAACCACCATTGTAAATAGCTTTGTACACAGAAAATCGCACAGTGAATCACTTTTACCTGGCAAACCACACAACACATACCATATATACCCACTACTGTACTCTGTTATTAGCTATACAGTGGCATGTAAGCAGTTACCGGAGTGTATTGTCTACCTGGTGTCTACTCATCTACTATGCAAGTAAATATGGCTTTACCTATGGGTAATGTGTACACTAACAATAGGCTGTGCATCAGATTTAAATGTTTACACATCAAAACTTATTTTGAGATTGATTTGATTTGATTTATTGGTGTTTAACGGCTTATCAACATCTAAGGTCATTTAAGGACGGCCAACGGGTTCGATCTCGTATATAACCTGAAAAATTTGGCGGAAAATCCCAAAATTGGAACGTAATATTTACATCGAAAAACAAATATATATTCAGCCCCGAAATTAGAATAACCTGACCTGGTGCCAGGTCCATACCACACCATAGTCATTTGGCCCCTTCACCTAAAATAGGATTAAGAATAACCGTAATGAGATTGATGAAAGAAATGCTCAGATATCTCATATTTTGTATAGTTTGCTGGCATAATATTTATAGCACGCCGTTGTCATATCTGTCTATGATGTATTGCACCAAATCTTATTTGGCATACTGTCATATTATTTGCTGTATGTGTCAAACACACGAAGTGGTGAAACTGTACGTTGGCAAAAATGGCGGAGATGACAACTCAATATATCAGGGCTTCTAAAATTTCAGAATGCCAATCAGTCCAGATGTAATTGTCGGCCCAAAGGAGCCGGTATGATTATTTCTACCAGATAACACCCCCCCCCCTCATGTTTTGTCGACTCCCCATCTTTAGAAACTGAAAATCAGTCGGCTATTGGGTGCAGACGAAATTAGGTTACATCTCACTCAAGTTTTGTCCTTTCTGCAGTTTATCTGAAGCGAAGACACTTCGTGTAAACATAGAATATATATCTTTTATGGTTCATGTACTATAATTATCGAGTTTTGTAATGTAAAAGTCGTGTTTGAAACATTTAATACACACAGGCTCTTCGATGTGATGTCATAAATCGGCTGTTACATCAAATTGGACACACAAGATGAAATAGTTAATCAAGTTTTAAAATGGTAATATTTTACCATAATTCTTGTGAACAACATACACAAACAATTATTAACTGTTAGGAAAGCAAGATAATTGTATTTCTGTCAAGTAAATATCGATAATATCAACTAACCACAACTATAAAGAGGTAAATGGAACAGCCGTTACCTGGCAATTGCCAGCTGATCAGGTTAATGACCGGACAATGTTTTATTTTGGGAGTCTGAATTGAGTGGTAATGTGTGCAGTGTTTTTCTTATTTGTGGCTGTGACTGGAGAAATAGGGCTTATAGGAATTGTGTCCAGTATAGCTCTTGGGTTGTATAACCATGATAACCACTAAACAGTGTCATTTTTACATAACACAGCATGTTATTTTGTTTCGCTTTGTTTGTGCCATTTTAAATACGATCGATCGATGGCCATTGTCATAAATATTTCGAGACGCAATACCCTCATTGACCCACACAATACATCACATTGGCGTGTGTGGCTAGAAAATCAATATCTGGTAACACGAGGCACGTGGCAGCTGTGTATTGCGCCGCTAATTGGTATATCCGTTATCATGGTTATCGAGGTGTGTAACTTCACACGTCACACCAATAAACCAGTGGCATGTTGTGTATTATTTTGGGCATTCGGAGCGTGGATTGAGAAATAGTAGCCGGATTTCATTATTTTCGAACCAAATTTTAAGGATAGTTTGCAAATCTCAATTGGTCTGAGATTTCAAAATTCGGTCCAGAACCGACAAACTGAAAATTTTAGAAGCCCTGCTGACTGTATATTCATATATCACACCACTCTTATGAAGCAATTATCACTGAAGCCAAGTGTATCTATCTATGACCTAATACCTTAATGCTGTTCTTCAGACTCTTCTTGATCTCTCCTATCATATTCCCCAGATTTCCGAGTGAATCTATTTATCTTCGGAAGCCCCATCCTGCCTTCGAAGCCCGTCGTAGCGTTGTGCATGACCTTGGAAGGTTCCCTTGGTTCGTCGGCCTCAACACCGGAGTTGTTCTGCTGATCGATAGACACCTGGTCCTCTTCGGCCACAGACGGTGCCTTCTGGTTCTGAGAGTCTTCACTTGTGGACGTCACGTACCCGTCCTTCGCCAAGTCCGGCGTCTGCTCGATCGGCTCCTGCTTCTGGATGCCCGTCATCGTCTGCTGGAACGTGACCGGGGCCATGCGCGACGTCACCAGGGGAACGAACGGCACCGCTTCGTCGCAGAACCCCTGCCTGTTACGATGGATCGGCTTCGGTTTCGGGACATGCGTCTGGTATGGGGCTCCATCCGCGCGGCGGTTTAGAGGTTTATGCGGAATTGGAGGCAGCAAATGCAGAGCTGTGACGGGCTGGGGCGGTGGGTAGTCGGGGCCGACTCTGCCGTTGCTCTTCTTCTTGAAGGACATTTGCGCGCGGCTCTGCTGTCGCGGCGTTTCAACCTCGTCCGGGTATTTCTCCACGTCATTAGACTTGTCTTCCTGCAAAATAAAATTGATAAATAAAGAATACAAGTCAATACTGTCTGTTCCACGTTTGCTACCGACAAACTTTCTGATATTAAAAAAAAAAAAAATCTAAATATCCCCAAAAGAAAACGAAAGTTAAATTTCGAAAATCAGTCCAAAAATTAATCAAAAAGTCTATTTTTTTAGCCCCCATGTTAAATTCCCATAGGAAAATCCCAATGTTCGTTGGCAGCAAAACGTGGAACAGACAGTAGTGTCTTTTGATATCAAGTTTGTGATCAGGCAAGGCTACGAAATGCATGGGAATTCTGAGGCTTGTTGAGGAATTCCTACCATTTCCAAGCCAATTCTATTTATCAGGTAATGTTTTAGGCTATAGAATGAGAAATTCTGACGTGGTTTCGTTGAAAATGAAGCTGACATGTTTTTGAGACGTAATTCCAGAGACTAGGCTACTTATAACCGAAGTAGCCACTTGGCTACCAATATTTCAGCAATCAACATTTTGGCTACTAAAAACTTCAGAAATTATTTGAAAAATTACTATGTGTTTGCAGATGTTGGAGTAAATGTAAACCAGTATTGTTTTTTTTTTTTTTTAATCCTAGAGCCAACAACCTAGCAGAGACGTCATTCAGTATGTCATGTGACGCCATTCGACCAATGAAACGTCAGTTTTCAATTTGTTGTAACTCGGATATTTGTATCAGGTTAATGCCTGATACGGCATAATGTTATATCGGTCAGTACATATTCGGCCAATATAAAGCTTGTTACCTGATGAAGTAGCATTCAGTGTCAACTTTCACAGGGTAATAGCACAGTACATTAAAGTCATGCCATTGTTTTAGTCTGCGTCCACCCGCATGGCCAAAACCTACCTACGTATCTGGTAAAAACAAACAAGGTCTTGAAAAAAAAGAAGGTAAATAATATTAAAATATTAAATATTAAAAACACTTTGCTAAACCATTCAAAAGCTTTAACGCAAAACAAAACTTTAACACATTTGCCCTTGACTTCGGGCACAGGGGCCGCATGAGTGGGCCACAATGAAAACTAGACATTACGTTTGTAAAACATGGATATGCCCACATGGCATATTGAACTCTAACTGGAGAAACTGTTACAAACTTTTCAATGCAAATGTATACGGACGGACATACGTACGTATGGACGGAGGACGGACGGACATTATGGACAGAAGTATAGACGGACGTACGGAACGTTATATGCCCCCTTGATATCACATAGGGGCATAACTAGAAAATGTGATGTGTCGACACACTTAGGGCCACTATAGGTGATTTGAAAATAGACAGACAAACATACGATCAGTAGCGAGGGTAGTTGTAATAAGGACCCATTCTATACGAGAGCATCGTTTGATTAAAAGATAATTGCTTCGTAAATGTGATGGAATATATGTATAACATATATATGTGAACACTGCCTCGTTACAGAATTCTATACGGCACATGGAGTGGCCAACTCTGTCATCTTTGTGTGTTCAAGTTATCAGCCACTTTCACCTGTTCTGCTGTTTGACAAAGAACACAAAATGTGAAGTAGAACATACGATATAATGTAGCTAATCACATGTAGAAAAGCCAGGAGAACGGACTCTTATCAATTTTATTACACCAAATTGTACAATATGTCAGTTTTCTGGACAGGTTTGTGCCTGTGTTTTTAACAACATGAACCACCATTATAAATAGCCTCATACACAGAAAATTGCACAGTGAATCACCTGGCAAACCACACAACACATACCATATATACCCACTACTGTACTCTGTTATTAGCTATCAAATCCAGTGACATGTAAGCAGTTACCTGAGTGCATTGTCACCTACTATGCAAGTAACTATGGCTTTACCTATGGGTAACGTGTACACTAACATAGGCTGTGCATCAGATTGAAAAGTTTACACATCAAAGTTTATTTTTAGATTGATAGGAGAAATGCTCAGATATCCCGTCTTTTGCATAGTTTGCTGGCATAATATTCATAGCGCGTCGTAGTCATATCTGTCTATTATGTATTGAACACAATTGTATTTAGTTCACTGTCATATTATGTGCTGCATGTGTCAAACGCACGAAGTGGTAAAACTGGACGACGGCTTGTACATACAACAAGAATTCCGCCACGAAGTGATGTCGCGCCTGCTAAGGCATTTGACCGTAACATGATCATGGGCATGTGCTATAAAGTAAGCATTACAAAAACATTCAGAGAAGTGCATGCTTGAAACTGAAAAAAAGGTCAAGGTTGAAGAAAATTGTTGACATAAAAAATGGCTAAGTGTTTCCGCAAAAATGTGAAGGTACAAAAGGTCAAGGTCATGTTAATGGGGGCATAAGTGTGTTTCAAATGTTCACATGTATCAAGTGACCAAATATTGAAGCAATCTGTCAAGTAATATTAAAGTAATATTAATATAATATTAATATTCATGATGAAGCAACTTGTACAAACGTTTTGATGCAAACAAAAAAGGCTAAGTGTTTCCGCAACCATGTGAAGGTAAAAAATGTCAAGGTCATGTTAATGGCGGCATGAATGTATTCCAAATGCTCACATATATCAAGTGTTCAAATATTGAAGCAATCCGTCACGGAGTTATACCATGATGAATAATCTTGTACAAACTGTTTTTGCGAAAAATTGAAGGTAAAAAGGTCAAGGTCATGTTCATGGCAGCATGAGTTTGTTCCAAATGCTCACATGTATCAAGTAGCCAAATATTGAAGCAATCGGTCAAGTAATATTAAAGTTATACCATGACGACGAAGGTTGTACAAACTTTTTGACATTTTGGATGACGACGACGACGGAAAATATTGTCGCGACTTCTGCTAAAGCAGGTGCGACAAAAATGGCGGAGATGGCAACTCAATGTACCATATAGTATACAGTAACAAGACAATCGCATATGTTATATTCATATATCACATCACTCGTATGAAGCAATTGTCATTGAAGCCAAGTGTATCTATCTATGACCTAATACCTTAATGTGGAAGGATGTATCGTTACTCAAGTATGGCAAGTAAGTACTCAAGTGTGCAATATGAAGATATTAGCTGAAGGCAAAGGGAAACAAGAATTCCGCCACTGAAGCGGTGTCGCGCCTGCCGAGGCATTTGACCATAACATGATCATGGGAATGTGCTAAAGTAAGCATCACAAAAACCGTCAGAGAAGTGCATGCTTAAAAAATCGAAAAATGTCAAGGTGGAAGAAACTTTTTGACATAAAAAAATGGCTAAGGGTTTCCACAACCATGTGAAGGTCGAAATGGTCAAGATCATGTTAATGGCGGCATGATTGTGTTCCGAATTATCACATGTATCAAGTTTCCAAATATTGAAGCAATCTGTTAAGTAATATTAAAGTTATATCATGATGAAGAAACGTGTACAAACTTTTTGACATAAAAAACAGGCTAAGGGTTTCCACAACCACGTGAAGGTCAAAATGGTCGAGATCATGTTAATGGCGGCATGATTGTGTTCCAAATGCTTACATGTATCAAGTGTCCAAATATTGAATCAATCCATCAGTAATATTAATGTTATACGATGATGAAGAAACTTGCTAAATATTTCCGCAAAAATGTGAAGGTACAAAGGTCAAGGTCATGTTAATGGGGGCATGAGTGTGTTCCAAATGGTCACATGTATCAAGTGTCCAAATATTGAAGCAATCTATAAAGTAATATTAAAGTTATATCATGCTGTAGAAACTTGTACAAACTTTTTGACGCCACAAATGGCTTAAGTGTTTCCGCAAAAATGTGAAGGTAAAAAAGATCAAGGTCCTGTCAATGGCAGCATGAGTGTATTCCAAATGCTTACATGTATCAAGTGTCAAAACATTGAAGCACTCCATCAAGTAACATTAATGTTATACAATGATGAAGAAACATGTACAAACTTCTTGACGCAAAAAATGGCTAAATGTTTCCGCAAAAGTTCATGGTCATGTTAATGGCGGTATGAGGGTTTTCCGAATGATCACATGTATCAAGTGTCCAAATATTGAAGCAATCCGTTAAGTAATATTAAAGTTATATCATGATGAAGAAACTTGCACAAACTTTTTGACGTAAAAAAATGGCTAAGTGTTTCCGCAAAAATGTGAAGGCAAAAATAAACATGATGGCCCTAATTCGCTCACCTGACTCCATGAACACCAGAGGAGAATGTGACATTGAGTTCATTGTGCTACTTTTTAGATGGCGGTCATCTTGGATTAAGCGATGACTCTCATTTTACAAAATCTGAAAATGCTTCACCCAGCATCGGCCATGTGGTTCCTGAGAAAAAGACGTTCAAAATCTTGAATAAATGGACCTTTTGGTGGCCATCATGGATGACATAATCATCCGATTCCGACAAATATTGCACCAGAGTGATCGCCTCATTGATACCTTCAATTTGATATATGACATGACCATATTCAGTCAAAAATAAAATTTGACCCCAATTTGACCCCACGGGCCACGCCCATTTTTGACCCCGGGGTCACCATTTTAACAACTTTTAAAGAGCAATGTACATCGATCATTCCTACCAAGTTTCGTCGAAATCCGGCTAGCGGTTCATGAGAAGAAGATTTTTTAAGAATTTATGCTATTTTTAGACGACGGCTATCTTGGATTAGCGATGACCTCCATTTTAACAAATCTGAAAAGGCTTCACCCATGGACCATAACTTTTAAGTTTGGCTACCATGGGCCAAGCGGTTCATGTGAAGAAGAATTTTGAAATCTCTAATAAAAGAACGACCTTTTGACATTTCTGCGGCCATCTTGGATGACATAACAATCCGATTTGGACAACAAATGTACCAGAGTGATCGCCTCATTGATACCTTCGATTTGATATATAACATGACCATATTCGGTCAAAAATAAAATTTGACCCCACGGGCCACGCCCATTTTTGACCCCGACCCGGGTCACCATTTTAACAACTTTGAAAGAGCATTGTACATCGATCATTCCTACCAAGTTTCGTCGAAATCCGGCTAGCGGTTCATGAGAAGAAGATTTTTTAAGAATTTATGCTATTTTTAGACGGCGGCCATCTTGGATTAGCGATGACTTCCATTTTAACAAATCTGAAAAGGCTTCACACATGGACCATAACTTTTAAGTTTGGCTACCATGGGCCAAGCGGTTCATGTGAAGAAGAATTTTGAAATCTCTATTAAAAGAACGACCTTTTGACCTTTCGGCGGCCATCTTGGATGACATAACAATCCGATTTCGACAGAAAATGCGCCAGAGTGATCGCCTCATTGATACCTTCAATTTGATATATGACTTGACCATATTCGGTCAAAAATAAAATTTGACCCCAATTTGACCCCACGGGCCACGCCCATTTTTGAACCCGGGGTCACCATTTTAACAACTTTGAAAGAGCAATGTACATCGATCATTCCTACCAAGTTTCGTCGAAATCCGGCAAGCGGTTCATGAGAAGAAGATTTTTTAAGAATTTATGCTATTTTTAGACGGCGGCCATCTTGGATTAGCGATGACCTCTATTTTAACAAATCTGAAAAGGCTTCACCCATGGACCATAACTTTTAAGTTTGGCTACCATGGGCCAAGCGGTTCATGTGAAGAAGAATTTTGAAATCTCTAATAAAAGAACGACCTTTTGACCTTTCGGCGGCCATCTTGGATGACATAACAATCCGATTTCGACAGAAAATGCACCAGAGTGATCGCCTCATTGATACCTTCAATTTGATATATGACATGACTATATTCGGTCAAAAATAAAATTTGACCCCAATTTGACCCCACTGGCCACGCCCATTTTTGACCCCGGGGTCACCATTTTAACAACTTTGAAAGAGCAATGTACATCGATCATTCCTACCAAGTTTCGTCGAAATCCGGCAAGCGGTTCATGAGAAGAAGATTTTTTAAGAATTTATGCTATTTTTAGACGGCGGCCATCTTGGATTAGCGATGACCTCCATTTTTAACAAATCTGAAAAGGCTTCACCCATGGACCATAACTTTTAAGTTTGGCTACCATGGGCCAAGCGGTTCATGTGAAGGAGAATTTTGAAATCTCTAATAAAAGAACGACCTTTTTGACCTTTCGGCGGCCATCTTGGATGACATAACAATCCGATTTCGACAAAAAATGCACCAGAGTGATCGCCTCATTGATACCTTCAATTTGATATATGAAATGACCATATTCAGTCTAAAAATAAAATTTGACCCCAATTTGACCCCACGGGCCACGCCCATTTTTAACCCCAGGGTCACCATTTTAACAACTTTGAAAGAGCAATGTATATCGATCATTCCTACCAAGTTTTGTCGAAATCCGGTTGGCGGTTCTTGAGAAGAAGATTTTTTAAGAATTTGTGCTATTTTTAGACGGCGGCCATCTTGGATTACGTAATGACGTCATTTTAACAATTTTGTAATCCCCCTACCTAAGGACCATGACCATGAAGTTTGGTGACCATAGGCCCAATGGTTACCGAGGAGAAGACGTTTGAAAATGTTCACGGACGACGACCACGGACGACGACGGACGACGGACACATTGCGGTAACAATAGCTCACATGAGCTTCGCTCAGGTGAGCTAAAAAGGTGAAGGTCATGTTAAAGGTACATGGCCACTCAGTAGGCACAACATGTTCTTTATAGCAATTAAACAAGTGTATAATTGTGTCACTATTCCACAAGTCCTAAAACTTAAAAATGTAAATGCTTTTGTCATTAAGACGGCACTGGCTCGATGACCTTGCATGTCGGGACCGACTATTTAAGTCCACATCTGATAGGACTAGGCTAGTTGTCTTGCCCAAGGACACGCCGTATCAGTTCGTGCCTCATGTGCATATGAAAATAGCCTGATACCACCGCGAGTAGCTATCAGTAAAGTAAACATTACTAAAGGATTATAGATGTATAGCGGGCACTCATAATTTGCAGAACTGGTGGTATAGCGACACAATTATACGCTTATTTAATTCCTATAAAGAACATTCTGTGCCTGATTGGGCATGTACCTTTTAACACACATTTTGACAAAAACTTTGACACAATCTTCCAATTCATTTACTTGGGGCACAGAGGCCGCATAAGTGGGCCACAGAATGCAAATAGTGTGATTGATACTTGTAAAAGTAATGACTTCCGGCAGAAATTATGAAATTTGGTACACAGAGCTTTTCGAGTATGTTGAAAAGATCAAACCAACTCCCAATAGTGTTCATTTACATCAACTGTAATCAGCATGAAAGAAAAAAAACATACTAAGCCACCAAGTATCTGGGTTCTTTGGACTGATACAACTAAACTAGTTAGAGAAAGATTCATCCATTAATCCTGATATTTGTACTCCGAAAAAGATCTACCTACACGTTGATCTTATTAGCTTCTTTCTAATTGCAGACCCGTCGCATGCAGCAATGAAAACAAAATTGGATCGCCTCACATCCCATGGCAACATGACGATTATTTGGTCTGGACTACTTTTAATTACGTAGTAGTAAGCATAGTATTATGTATGATGCTTGAATGAATGGATATTACGGTAGTCAACATTCTTTGCGAAAGAAAGATCATAATGTTTCATACATATAAACAGCATGGGTGCCAATGCACAGTATCTCAGCAAACACTATAAATGCATACCCCGATCGGGCACATGCGCAATAAATGAAATTCGACACATTTACCAAATTGATGCTACTTCTGTTTTAGCTAACCTCGTGAATACATTGTTTGTTTGTTTATTGGTGTTTAACGGCCTATCAACAGCTAAGGTCATGTAAGGCCGGGCAAACGGGTTCGATCCCGTTTTAACCTGCTGCATTGGGGGGAAAATTCCAAAATCAGAACTGAATATTTACATCGAGAAACAATATATTCAGCCCTGAAATTAGAATAACCTGACCTGGTGGCAGGTCCATACCACTCCAAAGTCACTTGGCCCCTTCCCCTAAAATAGGATTACGAATAATCATAATACTCACATAAGGGGTATAACCAGATTCAACTGTCACATACAAAATGCCAAAGACGTATGTGAGGGCCATTTTGTACATAATGTTCCAGTTCAAAACGTAACGTTGCAATGCCGTTTAGACTGTTATGTCCTAATCATATACGTTGGAAATATTATTTTCTTTAAAATAAATGTATATAATATTAGTCAATAATGAAAACATGTGTACATCCAGAAAGGTCAGATGTTTAATACACAATTTGTCAATCAAGTCGATCTGTAGGACACAACTATTGTCTGTGTTGGTAATAAATGTCTGCACAAAACACGATTGCTACCTACGTATTGTATTGTTTAATATTTAAATGTGTGCAGTCGATGTGTTTTCACAAGTACGGTATGTACCTAAGTATAACTACACACATGGTGTTTATATGGAGACCAACCCATGCATTCAGATAATAATATTTTGCCGAAAAGAATATTTAATACAAATTTCATAAAATTAGTATCTGCTATATATGCATGCACAATGGACCAGTTATCTAACGTGTTATGTAATAGTGTTAATACTCTGTATTTAAAATCGGTAATTAAATTAAGTACTTAAATTCGCATACTCCAATTACAAGTATACCAGCCACAGCCATCCTGGTTTAACGGCAATTGCTCGTTCAACTAACACTACTTATATTCTGACATCAATGGATAACCCTGGCCTCCAATTTGATTTTGCCAGAAGCTTTAGCGCAAACGTAATTTGACTTTGACTATTGACCTTGGGGCAGCTATATAATGAAGGTAAGTATCGCAAATATGCAAAAATTATGTCATGGGTAATCGAAAATACAACAACTACGAAATATTACAATTTATGATGTTTATGTTATAGACTGAAGTACGAAAATAAACAAAACAACAAAAAAGATATCGTTTACCCCTTGGCATGCTGCACATGCTAGGCGGATATTATATTACAACAAAAAGTTTTGTTTTGGCTTATGATACAATAACACTACCATAACACCGTGTCCGTATGATTAGTAGTATTAATGCGCACGGTCAGTACCTGTTGCATACTGGTTGGGGCATCGAACCTAGAGCTGGAAATATAATACTTCTACTTTCTGTCTGTCCAAAGTCAGCTGCTGTACTGCTTGTTTGGTGCAGAATATTGATAACATTCCGAAATGAGACCACATATAACAGGTCACCGTACAATGGTAATCACATAATTATCAACAAGCACCGAGGTGCATAGTTTGACACTTATCTTATTAAGCTGTGTGTGGAAAACCAAAGCACGGTGATACATTCTATGTGCAACACGACAGCATCCACCATACTGTGTCACGATAAATTAGGCGACACATGTACGTCAACATAGTGGTTTATCCACCATCATTATTCATTTTGCATATTAGTCTTCATGTTTCATGATCGAGGTTTTTATTCCTAGTTCTATTTATTATCTTTTCAGATATGCTAAATAGCCCGTGCGAAGACATGCTTTCTGTGGCCGTTTCATAAATGTTTTGTTGTTGTCATATCTTTGTGCATGGTATGCTATGTACAATATATAACAAGATACCCAAAGCAGACACATGAATCAATGTATAGAAGAAACTAACAGGTTAAACACATAACACGCACACAGCAGTGGTCGGGGAGTTTTCAACATGGCAAAAACGTGTATCCCACGACTAGCGGTTGGAGTACCGATTTTTTAAGTAACATTGTTATAATATTGCTTACATTCCTGAATCATACCCTGCTGGACATGGAATTCATGATGATGAAAAACATCTACCATACCAGAATGTGTTTGTGTAGTTGCAATGGGAGGGATTTTTTTTGCATTTGTTTGGACTTTTTTTCACTGTTTTGTTTGTGTGTTTATTAGTGTTTAACAGCCTATCAACAGCTAAGGTCATGTAAGGCTGGGCAAACGGGTTCGATCCCATTTTAACCTGCTGCATTGGGGGGGAAAATCCCAAAATCAGAACGGAATATTTACAACGAGAACAAATATATTCAGCCCTGAAATTAGAATAACCTGACCTGATGCCAGGTCCGTACCACATCAAGTCACTTGGCCCCTTCCCCTAAAATAGGATTACGAATATTGTAATACTCACATAAGGGGTATAACCAGATTCAACTGTCACATAAAAAATGCCAAATACGTATGTGAGGGCCAAACCAGGTCTCCAGTCGGGATTCCGGTAAGGATGAACCCCGATTGTTAAATTACCCATCGCGTGCTCCCACATGTCACCCACTTTTTTCACTGTACATGACATGCAAGACATAAGGTCAGCCATATTGTATATGCAATATAACACGTTTATACAAGCAATATTATGTTTTATTGCGTATTATTATCAATACCAATATGCTGAACATCTTGGGACTATGTTAGTTTCATATATCTGTGTGGTGTCAACACTTAATTGCTAGTACGTGCCTGTTTCTTTAAACAATTAATAAAATTCATGTAAAATGGTGGCCATGTTGGATTTCTGTATATCATATTCTTGATAAAATACATTGATAAACATTTATGCGTCTATAAAGTATTAAATGCATGAAGCTGATCGGTGTTTGTGCTTTTAAAACTGCTTCCACAATACGATATGCCACTACATGTAGTAAAGTACTTTTTCATTGGCGGCCATCTTGTTTATGCAAATTACTAGGCTTAAGCTACTACTTCTGAAGGTCTATCATGCGGAAAAATATAGAGTATATATGTTAAGTCACATTGGTAACAAAAATCTTTGGTGCGCAGAAATGGTACTAAAATCCATATTGTATGCGGTACGCCCAGGGCCTAAAATAAGCATATGAACTTTCAAGCCAATTTACCCTATTGGACAGCCTTCTGTACGACGCCTATTTTTCGAGAGTACCCACAGTAGAACTTTATGAAATGCATCTATTTTTATGTCAAATTAATCGTAGAAACCATGTGTTCAAATTGCGTGAACCGCAGCCGAATTGTCTGTGTAAAAAGTACAAACAAAATGTGAACATGAGACTAAGAGGAAAAGTCTCATGCCGATGTCAAAACCCGACAACTGTCAACACCTGACAAATGACCAATCACATAGTTACCTAATTGAATGTTTGAAATGACCCGGACATATGTAAGAACCTGGGAATAATTCGTACTGAACTGGTTAGTTAGCAATCCCATAGGTTATTCATGACTTTATTGAGAAATGGTGGGCACTACTTCCATCAAACGGACACATGAAGTGCATGCTAATCGCCATTATGCACACGCAAACGATTTTCAACCAGTTATGACTAGGTCAAAAATATAAACATCAAGATGTTCGGATCAATTATAGACTCGAATCTTAGTGTACAGGGGAAACACACGTATATCAACTAGACATTATGTTTGTAAAGGATGGATATGCCCCCATGGAATACTGAACTCTAACTAGAGATTGTGTATAAAAAGAAAACTTTAAATTTACACACATTTCAAAGTCATTTGAGAAAGTCTTTTTGACTTAAGAAAATGACTAAGTGTTTCATGTTATTAGTCATTTGGTGGTGCGAGTGTGTCACAGATGTTCAGGTGAATGAACTATCCAAATATTGAAGCAATCCTTCAAGTAATATTGAAGATACTACATGATGAAACAAGAGTGCCGAAGGTCACAATATACGCCCGTCGAGGCAAGGCCAGTCAACAAGGGGAGATAACTCATCTTGACGTGATAAAACATGTAAACCAAATTTGGTTACGATCAGTCAATTAGAACTCGACTTATTGCGTGGACGAAAATTAAATATGACTGCCAAGGGGAGATAAGTCAAAATCAATAGGCTTCTTCGTCTTGCCGTGATAAACATGTATACCGAATTTGGTTATGATCGGTCAAGTAGAACTTGAGTTATTGCATGGACAAGGATATAGAGTGCGAAAATTAAAAATGGCTGCCAAGGGGAGATAAGATTCAGAAATTTTTCAAAATCAATAGGCTTCTTTGTCTTGCCATGCTAAACATGTATAACGAATTTGGTTACGATCGGTGAAGTACAACTTGATTTATTGCGTGGACAAGGATACAGAGTGCGAAAAATAAAAATGGCCGCCAAAGGAAGATAAGTAATTGGAAATTTTTGAAAATAAATAAACTTCTTCATCTTGCCGTGATAAACATGTATACCGAATTTGGTTACGATCGGTGAAGTAGAACTTGAGTTATCGCGTGGACAAGGATACAGAGTGCGAAAAATAAAAATGGCTGCCAAGGGGAGATAGGTCATCGGAAATTTGTGTAAATAAACATAGTTCTTCGTCTTGCTGTGATAAACGTGTATACCAAATTTGGTTACGAGATATGGAGTAGAACTTGAGTTATTGCGTGGACAAGGATATAGAGCGCGAAAAATAACAAGAGCTGTAGGAGAACAGCATAGCTCGACTATGAGGGTTGTCGATGTACACATAGCTTGACAAACAAGGTGGACGCGGCCTGCATAAAAACCTTAAAGGCCCAACAATCGGTGCCCTGGTACGGAATTTAGTAGGAGGGGCATATCCAATTACTGATAGTGTCCCCAGTCTGTCAGTTATACACTGGCTTTATAAATAGAATACATAAACAGCAGCACATGTTTGTCGTCTGCTCCCAATGTAGAACAGTGAGGGGGCAGCTGGATAGCCAGTGTAGGGGTTTCTGTACTGACCAGTATCTAGATATATGGTATGTAGGTTTGTTATCAAACTAGTGGTCCCATAAAACACACAAATCATACAGTGTATACCAGTCCCTCTAATAGTATCTGTATGTTTTATTTGTGCAGGAAAATGATTGAGAATTTACTAAAAGTGTTAAAACAACTTATATAGTATTTTGCTGCTTACTATTTCAAAGCAAAGAGTATTTTGATGCTATTATATAAATTATTAAAAATAGAAAGAAGTAAAATTGAATGAAACACCTTTCCATGTGTCACACAATAAGTAAATGGGGCTTATTGAGTGTTTGATCAGTTTAACTCACAATCAGATAGCACATGACTATAGCATGATGCAGTTTACATCATTAATTAGAGCCACCATGAATGACCACCAAACTTAACAGTGTATATTCTGATGAGGCTGCGAGGATGCACCAGCTGATCCGGGGATATGCATGTCGTAACGTGTCCAGTGTCCGTTACTTAATTAGAGTGTGTCATGTATATATAGTGAAACCTATATTGTGCTTCTGGACCTGAACAAGGTTCCTATCTCCGATGTATTTTGTAAGTACATGTAGTAACCAATATATAAGAATATGTGTTTGTAAAAAGTCGGTATTTTATAAAAATGTGTAACTGTGTCATGTCATTCCACAGATAACCCCATCCCAGTTAAACTGCATTGCTGCAGATATAATATATGTTGACAGCTAATTAGAGACCAGTGTTGAAATAGCCATACTGGTATGTGTTAGGATACAGGAAATAAGGCTGCTAGCAAACTTGAATTCATGTAGTCATGTAAATTCCAGATCAGACTGCACATACATGCTGTTTTGTGACTGTGCATACTAACCCGAGTATATGCTGTTTATAATTAGTATATACTGCATTTTCACAGCCACTGTATCAAGTTCTAGGCGAAATATTTCTCTTGCTGGCTTATTAAACCATGGTTTTGTTTCATTCACCTTGTTATGTGCATACCAACCACACATTTAATTTGATATTACTGTCCAATCCAAAATCAAAGTTGTGCGGCTGGCACACTGTCTGATGTTGACCATACAGGCAGTTATAGCTGTTAGCGTTATCACTAAACACATGGGGTTGTTTACAATGTCGGGTCATGAACTCAGCTCTATGCATGAATTACATATGTAACAGCTACGCTCCGCCCGGCAAGTTTGAATCAGTTGTCAGTTGAGTACATTGTATTACTTCAAAAGCACATTTACATTTGTTTTCTTAAATCCAAATTTTTCTAAACCTTTCAAAGTTGTATTATCTATATCTGTGTGAAATAGTGTACTTATTTGTCCAGTGGTATTTCTAAAATATCTGAAAATGTGTCCCTGAAGTGAAGCATGCATAAAATTATCAAAAAGCCTGCCCAGCGCCATCTGGTGGCTTTTATATCCCAGTTGGGCCTTTAACCAAGGTTGACTAAAAACCTTAACCAAGGGACATTAAGTAAGTAATTCAAGGTTAAATGTAGGTCAATGTGGCCGCGGCCTGCATAAAAACCTTAACCAAGGTAAACTAAAAACCTTAACGAAGGGAAATTAAGTAAGTAATTCAAGGTTAAATGTAGGTCAATGTCAGATATAGGTCAGGGGTTATTGATGTACATCACTAGGAGATGAAGTTTTCCAAGTATGGTTGCTGTAGGCCCAGGAATATTCCATATACAAGCTTGACTAAAAACCTTAACCAAGGTGAAATAAGAAAGTTATCCAAGGATAAAAGTAGGTCAAGGTCAAATATAGGTCAGGGATTATTGATGTACATCACTAGGAGATGAAGTTGTCCAAGTATGGTTGGTGTAGGGCCAGGAGTATTGCATCTACAAGCTTGACTAAAAACATTAACCAAGGAGAATTAAGTAAGTAATTCAAGAGGAAATGTAGGTCAAGGTCAAATATAAATCAGGGGTTATCGATGTACATTGCTATGAGAAAAGGTTGTCCAAGTATGGTGTTAGTATGCACAATAGTATTCCATGAACAAGCTTGACTAAAAAACTTAACCAAGGGGAATTAACTAAGTAATTCAAAGTTAAATGTAGGTCAAGGTCAAATATAGGTCAGTGGTTGTTGATGTACATCACTAGGAGATGAAGTTGTCCAAGTATGGTGGGAGTAGGGCCAGGAATATTCCATATACAAGCTAGACTAAAAACCTTAAACAAGGGGAATTAACTAAGTAATTCAAAAGGAAATGTAGGTCAAGGTCAAATATATCAGGGTTATTGATGTACATCCCTATGAGAAAAGGTTGTCCAAGTATGGTGTCTGTATGCACACTAGTATTCCATGTACAAGCTTGACTAAAAACCTTAACCAAGGTTGACTAAAAACCTTAACCAAGGGGAATTAACTATGTAATTCAAGGTTAAATGTAGGTCAAGGTCAAATATAGGTCAGGGGTTGTTGATGTATATCACTAGGAGATCAAGTTGTTCAAGTATGGTGGGTGTAGGGCCAGGAGTATTCCATATACAAGCTTGACTAAAAACCTTAACCAAGGGGAATTAACTAAGTAATTCAAGAGGAAATGTAGGTAGGTCAAGGTGAAATATAGATCAGGGGTTATTGATGTACATCCCTATGAGAAAAAGTTGTCCAAGTATGGTGTCTGTATGCACAATAGTATTCCATGTACAAGCTTGACTAAAAACCTTAACCAAGGTTGACTAGAAACCTTAACCAAGGGGAATTAACTAAGTAATTCAAGAGGAAATGTAGGTCAAGGTCAAATATAGGACAGGGGTTGTTGATGTACATCACTAGGAGATGAAGTTGTCCAAGTATGGTGGGTGTAGGGCCAGGAGTATTCCATATACAAACTTGACTAAAAGCCTTAACCAAGGGGAATTAACTAAGTAATTCAAGAGGAAATGTAGGTCAAGGTAAAATATAGATCAGGGGTTATTGATGTACATCCGTATGAGAAAAGGTTGTCCAAGTATGGTGTCTGTATGCACAATGGTATTCCATGTACAAGCTTGACTAAAAACCTTAACCAAGGTTGACTAAAAACCTTAACCAAGGGGAATTAACTAAGTAATTCAAGGTTAAATGTAGGTGAAGGTCAAATATAGGTCAGTGGTTGTTGATGTAAATCACTAGGAGATGAAGTTGTCCAAGTATGGTGGGTGTAGGGCCAGGAATATTCCATATACAAGGTTGACTAAAAACCTGAACCAAGGGGAATTAACTAAGTAATTCAAAAGGAAATGTAGGTTAAGGTCAAATATAGATCAGGGGTTATTGATGTACATCCATGTACAAGCTGGACTAAAAACCTTAACCAAGGTTGATTAAAAACCTTAACCAAGGGGAATTAACTAAGTAATTCAAGAGGAAATGTAGGTCAAGGTCAAATATAGGTCAGGGGTTGTTGATGTACATCACTAGGAGATGAAGTTGTCCAAGTATGGTGGGTGTAGGGCCAGGAGTATTCCATATACAAACTTGACTAAAAGCCTTAACCAAGGGGAATTAACTAAGTAATTCAAGAGGAAATGTAGGTCAAGGTAAAATATAGATCAGGGGTTATTGATGTACATCCGTATGAGAAAAGGTTGTCCAAGTATGGTGTCTGTATGCACAATGGTATTCCATACACAAGCTTGACTGAAAACCTTAACCAAGGTTGACTAAAAACCTTAACCAAAAGGAATTAACTAAGTAATTCAAGGTTAAATGTAGGTGAAGGTCAAATATAGGTCAGTGGTTGTTGATGTAAATCACTAGGAGATGAAGTTGTCCAAGTATGGTGGGTGTAGGGCCAGGAATATTCCATATACAAGCTTGACTAAAAACCTTAACCGAGGGGAATTAACTAAGTAATTCAAAAGGAAATGTAGGTCAAGGTCAAATATAGATCAGGGATTATTGATGTACATCCCTATGAGAAAAGGTTGTCCAAGTATGGTGTCTGTATGCACACTAGTATTCCATGTACAAGCTTGACTAAAAACCTTAACCAAGGTTGACTAAAAACCTTAACCAAGGGGAATTAACTATGTAATTCAAGGTTAAATGTAGGTCAAGGTCAAATATAGGTCAGGGGTTGTTGATGTATATCACTAGGAGATCAAGTTGTTCAAGTATGGTGGGTGTAGGGCCAGGAGTATTCCATATACAAGCTTGACTAAAAACCTTAACCAAGGGGAATTAACTAAGTAATTCAAGAGGAAATGTAGGTCAAGGTGAAATATAGATCAGGGGTTATTGATGTACATCCCTATGAGAAAAGGTTGTCCAAGTATGGTGTCTGTATGCACAATAGTATTCCATGTACAAGCTTGACTAAAAACCTTAACCAAGGTTGACTAAAAACCTTAACCAAGGGGAATTAATTCAAGAGGAAATGTAGGTCAAGGTCAAATATAGATCAGGGGTTATTGATGTACATCGCTATGAGAAAAGGTTGTCCAAGTATGGTGTCTGTATGTACAATAGTATTCCATGTACAAGCTTGACTAAAAACCTTAACCAAGGTTGACTAAAAACATTAACCAAGGGGAATTAACTAAGTAATTCAAGAGGAAATGTAGGTCAAGGTCAACTATAGATCAGGGGTTATTGATGTACATCACTAGGAGATGAAGTTGTGCAAGTATGTTGGGTGTAGGGCCAGTAGTATTCCATATACAAGGTTGACTAAAAACCTTAACCAATGCGTGACGGTGACGCCGACGCCGGGGTGACAACATAAGCTCTACTTATTCTTCGAATAGTCGAGCTAAAAATGGCCGCCAAGTCATCGGAAATTTTTCAAAATCAATAGGCTTCTTCATCTTGCCGTGATAAACATGTATACCGAATTTGGTTAAAATCCATCAAGTTGAACTCTAGTTATTGCGTGGACAAGCTGTGCCCGCCCGCCTGCCCAAGATGAATACATAATACGTTTTTTCAAACGGGCGTATAAAAACTCAACAAACTTTTCGGTGTAAGAAAATAGCTAAATGTTTCACCACCATTTCGAAGGTCACAAAGGTCAAGGTCATGTCTTTGGTGATGCGAGTATGTCACACATGTTAAGGTGAATGAACTGTCCAAAATTTGAAGCAATCCTTCAAGTAATATTGAAGATATTACTTGATGGACAAACTCTTACAAATGTTTTGACGTAAATGTACACGGATAGACGTACAGACGGACGTATGGACCCTGAAGAGCAACAGAATATGCTATCACAAGGGGGGCATAATAAATGGGAACATGGTGTACAATATGGTAAAGTGTAGAAACGACACATACTAGTGTGATGGTGTGGGACTTAGATTTTTGTTTTGATCTTGAAACCACGCCGCCAACGGCAACTCTTGCTGTTGTTGTTGTTGTACAGCACATCCAGTTTACCCGCTGACTTTTCACCTCACCCAAGGAACTAGTTCAGCTTCTCAAAAATACAATACACATCATCACATATGCATTTACTATTCTGAAACTTACGCCTATCTTAAATAATGGGGTAACATTATGTGGTAGCGCATAGGTGCAACTTTTGTATGCTGATCCGGTAAATAACATCAGAAATAAGAAAAAATATAAGATAATATGTGTCTGTTCATAGATTCATAGTTTTTATCATGTGATATGTTTCCCTGTTGTCCATTGTTCCTATTATATGTAACATAACTTGTTAGAGACAGGCCCGTACGCAGAGGGGGTGCGACGGGTGCCCCTCTTAATCCGCCATGGTCTCCGTCTCTTATACATATTACATTATTTAACAGCTATCAACAATTAGTTACGTAATTATTCAAGTTCATTTGTTCATTTATACATGTTTACAATGAAAAACTATTTTTATAAGTTTAATTTTTTATTACTCTTGTATTTTTCTATACAACAGTAATTTTTGTGTATCGGACTTCGCTCCACAAGAAACAGAATACATATACATTTACAAACAAATAATGTCAGCATGGAGTAGACTGGTACAAAAGTCATGTTATACATTGATGTTTATTTAGAAAACAATCGCGAGTGTATCAAATATGTAACTGTGTACACGTTTTGCCTGTATAGGGTTAATATTCATTTGATTGATTGTATACGATTAATATAAACTTTAAATGCCAACAGCTATGAGAAACACGCAGTTATTGCATAGCCTGGTGGTGAATATACATATGCCACCGATTAATGATTTTCACTTTCATTAATAATGTACATGTACACTTGTATGAAATAACATAATACATCGAATGTTGGACTAAAACCATTTTGACTTTTAGTCGACAGTACCATATCAGAAAATGAACATATAAATAAACAATAGCAGATGCAAACCCTGTAATCACGGCTCAATCGATGTATGTGTACGGGCCCATTAGGAGTCATACATCTTGTAACACACTCACGTCATATGGATATGATTGTTAATAATCCCAAGTAGTCGTTTTGTTCCCAAGCGTTCTCATAGGTTAATATGCGGAGTGAGTGTCAATTTGTTTTGCACCATGTGTTTCACATTGTCGTCGTATTATATTGTTGAAGTCCTGGACACGGACATCACCACGTGCACAGAAGTTGCATATAAATATCTTGCATGCAAGATTCTCTGTTTTCATGTACATGATCAACTGTTCATATCGTTCCTCAACATGGCCGAATTTGCAATTAGGATGTGATATTACTTGTATATATCTATTTATACCGCAACTATTGCTCCATGTAGCATAATAAAGGGGTTTGAATAAATGTTTATATCTGAAGTAACCTAATATACCTGAAGTAGCCTAATATACATGAAGTGCCGTTTTTGCCTTTATTTTTCACCTTTGACCCCTAACCGTGGCCTCTGATTGGTCAGTCTCAACAACAAATTCAAGATGGCGGCGAATTTTAAAATCGAAATCGCTGTCGGTTCAGCTGAATTTTGTCCATTTTTACAGTATATGCGATGTAACCAACAACATGGATATGTCCATTATGATTGTGATGCTTATTATGACAACTGTGTAGTCTAAAACCAGCCATTATTGAAGTTCATCGGAAATAAATCGGAGATTTAATCAGATACAGTATTATACCGAATCTACCTAACGTGGACGCCGCCATTTTGCTTTGAATGACGTCATTAGATTTGTGACGTATGGCGAGGGAATGACGTCAAACGATGACGTCACGCACATTCAACAATTAAGTTTAGTATGCGATATAAATTAAATACATGATTAGTGCCGTCGAATATAAAATATATTCGGTTCAGCCTTAGACAGCTTTATTGGGGTGAGCTTTAGCGTGAGTGTGTTCCAAATGCTTACATGTATCAAGTGTTTAAATATTGAAGCAATCCATCCAGTAATATTAACATTATATGAGGAAACTTGTACAAACTTTTTGACGCAAAAATGGCTAAGTGTTTCCACAAAAATGTGAAGGTACAAAAGATAAAGGTCACGTAAATGGGGGCATGAGTGTGTTCCAAATGCTCACATGTATCAAGTGTCCATATATTGAAGCAATCTGTCAAGTAATATAAATGTTATATTATAATGAAGAAACTTGTACAAACTTTTTGATGCAAAGATTTGAAGGTAAAAAAGGTCATGGTCATGTTAATGACAGCATGAGTGTCTTCCAAATGCTTACATGTATCAAGTGTCCAAACTTTGAATAATCCATCAAGTAACATTAATGTTATACGATGATAAAGAAACTTGTACCAACTTTGTGACGCAAACATGGCTAAGAGTTTCTGCAAAAATGTGAAGGTAAAAAGGTCAAGGTCATATTAGTGACAGCATGAGTGCGTTCCAAATGCTCACATATTTCAAGTGTCCAAATATTAAAGCAATTCGTTAAGTAATATTAAAGTTATACCATGATGAAGAAGCTTGTACAAATTTTTTTACCCAAAAACATGGCTAAATATTTCCTCAAAAATGTGAAGGTACGCTAGCGTTCTTGTAAAAAGATATAGCCCTCAAGTGTGATAGCATGCAGCATTGACTGGATAAATACATGTAGGTGTATAGACACATTATATTAAATTGAAAAAAACCCACCTTTTGAAAGTTTTTCTGCCACTCGTCAATATTATTTCCGGAATTTGCGGATATGGCGCTAGATTCCGTACCCACACACAAATTTCTGCACAGACTTTGCCATTTATATCAACTTGCAACGTCATTTATGAAAGAATGATTATAGGCTATATGTTTATATCAATATCTGCGAAAACAGTCATGCGATGAGAGAGATAATTCCAGAGCCAAGTCTCGAATATTACATGTCGATGTAATACTAAACAAGAAACGAGGCAAAGCCACGAAGGCCAGGTTTTTTCCAAGCATGGACACTTGGATAACATAATTATACCCACTTTTTGTAGACTAGATGGCCGTAGCCTGCATGTCGCGCCTTGGGGCGAGGCATGGACACTAAAAAAATAGATTTAGTAGATGGAAAAACTTTAACGAAAAAACTTTAACCGGACACACGGACGTAGGACGGACGGACGGACATATGCGAAAATGCCGACGATATCGCGCTTTCCGCAAGCGGGTGCGACAATGATGATAAACACCCATGTGAAGTATGAAGGTAATGGGTGAAGCAGTTGCAGAGATATAGTACACAAAAAAACTTTAACAAATAAATTCAAAGTAATTTGACCTTGACATTTCGCACAGGGGCCGCATGGTTGGGGTTTAGAATGAAAATATGGACGATGATAAACACCCATGTGAAGTTTCAAGGTAATGGGCGAAGCAGTTGCAGAGATATAGTATAACAAAAAAGTTTTAAGCAAAAAATTTAACCAGACGTACGTTAAAAAGTTAACGTTGAAAATGGCTAAGAAATAATAGGTGAAGGTAAAAAAATGGTCACATGTTGGATAGTTGTATGTGGTAGGCACCCCTTGGTTATGAAGCTGTGAAAGTTTGGTGGTCCTAGGTGGTACAGTACCAAAGAAATGGACTTAAACACGAAAATTTAACATTGTAAACGCGAAAACTTAACATTGAAAATGGCTAAGTCGACTGTGTGGAAAAAATGGGTAAAATTAAAAAAAAAGTAACATGTTGGATAGTGATATGTGGTGGGCACCCCTTGATTATGAAGTTGTGAAAGTTTGGAGGTCCTAGGTGGTACAGTACCAAAGAAATGGACTTAAACACGAAAACTTAACATTGAAAACGCGAAAACTTAACATTGAAAATGGCTAAGTCGACTGCGCGGAAAAAATGGTCAATTTAAAAAAAAAGTAATATGTTGGATAGTGATATGTGGTGGGCACCCCTTGATTATGAAGCTATGAAAGTTGGTGGTCCTAGGTGGTACAGTAACAAAGAAATGGACTCAAACACGAAAACTTAACATTGATTGTGGACGCCGCCCGCCCGCCCGGCTTTCGCCAATCCAATAGCCTGGATTTTTTTTCAAAAAACCTGGCTAATGAAGTTCTATTCCATACACAATGTGTCGCGAAATGGCTAAAACATGTGCGTTGAGTAATTGTTACAATGAATTAACCTGTCGGCACACGAATACCCCCACTGGCAGCCAAAGAAAACGAGGCATTTTTTATTATAAGCCATTTAGCCGAGCGTTAAGGTTTCAAACGCATCAAGTCTGTGACCTTGACTCTGGGCATTGTGTGATAATCCATGCATAGTGTGATAATCCATGCATCGGTGTAGAAGATATAGAGCAGAAGGGAATTTCAATAGGTTTGACCTTTTACCTTCAACTGTGACCTTGACCTTGGACGTAGGTGCGTGGTTATTGATCGCAACGCACCTTCTCATCATGAGAAAGATTTGTGCCAAGCCATTTGATAATCCATGCATCGGTGTAGAAGATATAGAGCGGAAGGGAATTTCGATAGGTTTGACCTTTGACCTTCAACTGTGACCTTGACCTTGGACGTAGGTTCGTGGTTATTGATCGCGACACACCTTCTCATAATGAGAAACATTTGTGCCAAGCCATTTGATAATCCATGCATGGGTGTAGAAGATATAGAGCGGAAGGGAATTTCCAACAGACCAACAGACCGACAGACCGACAGACTGGCAGACCGACCGACAAGCTGACTCCTATATACCCCCTCAAACTTTGTTTGTGGGGGTACATGTATAACTAGGTCACGGTCACATGGGCTCCCTCTGTGTGAGATGGTTACACCACAGTGTTGATGTGTGCCAAGTTTGGAGGTCGTAGGACTAAAAGTTTTCTGGAAACTGAGCTAAACGCAAAAACTTAACGTGAAATGTTGACGCCGCCGCCTACGCCGCCGGAAAAGCTATACCTATGTCCCGCTTCTGCTAAAGCAGGCGGGACAACAAAACATGAGAATCGCTTAGGAGATATATATTCTTATGACCCGGGGCTATTGCTATAATGTTGCATTTTCGCAAACTGTACACTAGATCACGAAAGCGAGAGGCGAAATCGCGCAAGCTTGAGGCGAGAATGCGGGATACTGTTATATTAATCAATCTCGCGTTTTGGCGATTTATCCTCGCGATATCGCCTCACGTGTTCATGATTTCGCGATCTCGTCTTCCGCTTTTGTGAAATACGTTTTGCGCATATGTGTGTAGAAAGATTGAAGATTGCGGCAAGCTTGCAGGAGAAGCTTGCCGTTGGCTCGCAAGCTTGCGGTATGAAGATCGCGACAAGCTTGCAAGCTCGCAAGATTGCAGGAGAAGTTTGCAGTTGGCTCGCCAGCTTGCGGTGTGAAGATTGCGACAAGCTTGCAAGCTTGCAAGCTTGCAGAAGCTTGCAATTGGCTCGCAAGCTTGCGGTGTGAACATTGCGAAAAGCTTGCAAGCTCGCAAGCTCGCAAGCTTGCAGGAGAAGGTTGCAGTTGGCTCGCAAGCTTGCAGTGAGAATTTTGTGACAACTATACTATAGGCTTGCGATGCATGTGAATTAAGACTGCATGTTAATTAACTGGTTTTCCAACATATAGTTCCCAAGCTCGAAATGCATGTGAAGTGCGATCATGAATATGTAGATGTACTTAAATGTATACTGTAAGCTTATCGGGAAGTAATTTAAGAAATTTTATTTTGTAGTTTCATTCTATTTATTTAATTGATGGTGTTTGACAGCCTATCAACAGCCAATATAATTTTATGCCGGAATAACATGGTCAAATCCCAGACTTCACCGGAAAGTAATATAATAGGATCAGCACTAATCATACTACTTGTTTAATGGGTATAACCGTATTCAAGTCTCAGGTAGCAAGAAAGCCAAAAATGTACCCGAGGGCCAAACCAGGGACATGTGCTCCCAACAAACCACCCACTGTTACATACATGTAATAGTCTTGATACACCACATTTCCACACAGACAAACATAATATCTATCACTATACTAACATGGAACCAATAAAGTACCAACAGTATACTATTTGGTACATTGATACAGTACATAGATAGTTCCACATTAGACACTATACTAATGGTGTACTTTCTAGCAGACTGGTCACCGTACACCACGAGTACACCATTGGTACAGTGATGATTCTTAGTGTACCAGACTTTGTTCCTTTTCACTGATACACCGATAGTACATTGTTGGACTTCGTTCTGTGTCACTGGAACATTAATAGTAAAGTGTTGGACTTCTTTACTGGCACGCTGATGGTACATTGATGGACTTTGTGCATTATGACGGGTACCTTGTACATTAATAGTACAGTGTTGGTCATTTTCTATGGTCCACTGATAGTAAATGGTTATATTTGTTCATTTTCACAAGTACTACAACACTTTATTATTTTACTTGGTCTCTTTTGACCATTAGCCTAATCATGTAAACTAGCTGAAGATATAATATGATGGGAGAAACTTTTTTATGTAAAAAAATAGCATGTATTATAGAGTGTTAAAGCGACATTCCGAAGGTCAAGGTCGTGTCAATGGGGGTGGGAGTGTGTCGCACACATTCAGGTGGAGCATGTACCCAAATATTGAAGCAATTCTTCAAGTAATATTGAAGATATTACATAATGGAGTAACTATTACAAACTTTTTAACGTAAACGTAAAAAGACGGACGTACAGACAGACACACATCGTCGAGAATGCTGTGAAAAATATGGTTATGACAAGAACAAATGACAAAGATCATACACAAACAAGTATCCATGGCAACACAGAATTGTGACATTGTGTTATCATACAACATAGATTGCGTTTGGCGTACGCTGCAGCCAGCAATTGCACATATGTACCGGTATATAATGCGATGTACATGTATGTAAGATATTATGATGGTGGAAAATGGAAATTAGCACGACACACTTGCTCATAATGTACTTACATTGTATACGGTATCAAGATTTAACGGCCACTCTAGTATATTTGGGAAACATAATCGTAATCAAAATACTGATAACTCGAATTCAAATTATTGGTCACAATTACATGTTTTCCTATACACATGTATAGTATAACTCTCGTAAACTCAAATTTTCGCTAAGTCATACTATTTCCTCAGTCCCTTGAATTTTGAGTAAAGAAGTGTAGATTGTATTTGAAATCAAAGCATTTTGATGATTTCTCATAATTATGTGGCTGTGACTGGAGAAATGAGGCTTCTGGCACTTCTGGCTAGTGTAGCTCCTCATCCAATAGCACACTCCTGTAGTCTGATAACAATGTACATCAATTGCTTGTTAGAAGCATGACGGGTGTTTCATTGATGGAATGGCGAACAGTGCAGATTCTGATGAGACTCTGATCTGGATAAACACTGGTCAGAAAACCCATAAGCCCCACTTCTCGTCATATCCACTTATGAAACACTGGTACAGATGAACTGATTCCACAGCTAACAGTATTTGAACTCTCAAATAACCTTCCATATTGCATCACAGTTTTTTGCCTGGATAATATATTATTTACAGAACACATTTTAATATTCAATATAAGTTCTGTAAACCACAGGTGTTTGAACAGATGGTCATTATTTTGGTGTCATATTGATATTTGGGTGGTTTTTGTCGGTTTGGGGTAATTTACAAATAGTTTTGTGCAACTACCATAATTCTCAAACATTACATATGATAGAACTCGCCAATTAGATTGCTGTCATCATTTTTGTTTTCATTTTTCTAAATATAAAATTATGTTTCAGCAGCACAGTAGAATCTGCTCAGTTTTAGACAATTTTAATGTGCTGCCAAAACATGAATTTAAGAAGAAACAAGAATAAAATTCCAAATAAGCAGAGGACAATCTTTTGTTTCCAGCACATTACAGACACAATGTTAATACACTTACACATAAATAAAAAACAAGCATAATTAACATACAATACTCACAGACTGGTCAAAAGACTGACAGACAGGCTGACAGACAAATGGACGAGTATGCATGCACATATGGGTTGCATCTGTAGAGAAATAGTTTTGTGCAACTACCATAAGTCTCAAACATTACATATGATAGAACTCGCCAATTAGATTGTTGTCATCTGCTGATTTTTTTTCTTCATTTTTCTAAATATAAAATCATGTTTCAGCAGCACAGTAGAATCTGCTCAGTTTTAGACAATTTTAATGTGCTGCCAAAACATGAATTTAAGAAGAAACAAGAATAAAATTCCAAATAAGCAGAGGACAATTTTTTGTTTCCAGCACATTACAGACACAATTTTAATACACTTACACATAAAAAAGAAGCATAATTAACATACAATACAGACTGGCCAAAAGACTGACAGACAGGCTGACAGACAAATGGACGAGTACGCATGCACATATGGGTTGCATCTGTAGAGAGATGGAGGCCAAAAATAAGCGCCTGAATTACAGACATACAACAACAACAACAACAACAACCGCTTTTTTCAAAACAAAGGATCAATTATTTTGATTTAAAAAGTAATTTCTTATTATACGACCGTTTTTAAAAAACAGTAAGTATTATGTTTTACCGCACGGCGTGCGGGCGGGCGGCTGAAGAAAAAGCGCATAGTTCGTGTACACAACTCCTCCGAAACCGTTCAGTCGATCGATCTGAAACTATACACACATCTTCTACACATATTGTAGGTGTGCACCTTGGTGTTTTTATGCCGAAAAAAATTATTTTTTAACAAAAATATCGCCTTTTTAACTTAGCAATTTTTTCTACATTTTTCTATGCAATTCTATATACGGTACAGAGTTTGTGTACACAACTCCTCCGAAACTGTGCAGTCGATCGTTCTGAAACTATACACACGTCTTCTACACATATTGAAGATGTGCACCTTGGTGTTTTTATGCCGAAAAAATATTTTTTAACAAAATTATCACCTTTTTAACTTAAGCCATTTGTTCTACATTATTGTATCCAATTCCCTATCATTTCTACTTTACACTCTACTTTTCTATCTCTGCCTAAATTAGTATACATGTTTAGCACAACGAGATGAAGAAATAATGCTATAGACTTTCAAATTCTCATTAATGTTTCTTGCCTTGGTAACAGCTTCACATTTCTGCATCTTCGCTGTCTGGCCCATATTCGACGGGCGTATTTTGTGACTTGCGGCACTCTTGTGTAAATTATAATCAAAACAACAGTAAGAGATTTCATAAACACATAAACTAAACTTCTAGAAATGATTGAGACTTATTGTTGTCGTTTAAATCAAATAAGGTAAGGATTTCCAAATAATTATAAAAAAAATAACCAATAACCAACTGGATCCATTAAACAACTGTGATATTGGATTTCCAATATTGAAGTTAATACATGTTAGTTATCAGCATGATGAGTACATAACTCTTAATTACATTTCATTACACTGCATTGCATACGAGTTATGACCGAGTGGTCTTTCCAAATGTGCGTTCGAAGCATTCTTTGTTTACTTTCTACTTTGTGGGGAGTGTCCGAATAATTTTGATAATACACACTTTATAAGGCAAGTTTATTGTAATATTTTTGTGTCATACTGTAGAACTGTCTCTCAATAACAACATAGCAAAGTATGAATGTCAACGCCCTGCATGTTTTTATCACGCCTGCTTGCTTAAAGTATGAATGTCAACGCACTGCATGTTTTTATCACGCCCGCATTTGTGTAAGTATTGCATGTACCAAATATCCCCACAACCCCAAGTCTGACAAACTTGAAACTTCACATACCTTATTATCATCATCCATATTTTAATTTTATAGCCCACCAATGCAGATCCCATGCCCAAGTTCAAGGTCAAATTGGTTAGAAATGTGCGTTATGAGTTTTTTTGTAAAATCTGGATGAAAGTTTTTCAGTATCTATATATCTCCACAACCCGAAGTCTTGATTGATTTGAAACTTCACATACCTCATCATCATCCATATTTTCATCCAATAGCCCAGCCATGTGGCTACCATGCCCAAGGTCAAGGTCAAATTACTTAGATACAAGTTTTTAACTACCCAATATCAATACGTCTTTATCACCATCCATATTTTCATTCTATAGCCCACCCACGCAGACCCCATGCCCAAGGTCAAGGTCAAATTACTCTGAAATTTGTGTTAAAGTCTGCGTTTTAATTGCGTACCCAATACATGTATCTCCCCAATCCAATTGCTCTAACCAGATACATATTCATATGTACTGGGACCATGAAATACCTAGAAAAGAGGTATTATGCAAGCATATTTGTTTTCTCCTCAATCCTCCAATACTATGTGTATATATGACATGTGTTTATCCAAATGAAATAAACTACATGTATATACTGTCTAAACTATAAATACCTCGGCTGGCGTGATATGCTGGCTGTTGCCATCTAGTTTCTATATTTTAGTGTGCGAAGTGTAAATGCTATTACGCACATTTTTACTGTGTAATGTGGTGTTGCGATATAGTGCAACCTGTTGCCAATAGAGCGGAAAACGTGCAGCTAAATATATGTTGTCAAATTAATGATTTCTTGACCATTGAGCTAATAATGTTAATAATTGATAGAAATATGTGCATACTGGTGAATGTATGCAAAAAGGATGCTTGCACCAACATTAAAATGCCCAACTTTTATTAAATTGATTAATTAGCATTTGTAAATAATTGATAACTCACCTGTACCAAATTATAATAAAATGTTTGTTTCAACATGTTCAGGAGTCCTCACAATATGTACCGGCTGGCCAGGCGCAAGAATGTTGGAGTCATGAGATGGAAGATTCAGTGACCGTGAGTTTCAACATTATATAATTTTATGTATGCTGACCATGTATGCTGACCAATCAAATAAAGGAAAACATTACCCTTCAACATACTACATATGCCCATGGTATAATAACTGAGTATGTCTGTAGAACTGTTTATAGGTTTAAGAATGTTTGCACGCATTCCAGAATTGCAATTAACTATAAATAGGCATAAAATTACTAGACATACTCTAGTCAAAAGAAATTTTTGTACATTATTGACTAGAAACAGCTGCATATTTTATATAAAACAGTCTTCCACAAAGTAGCGTCAAAACAGAATAATGACATTATCATATATAAATAGACAAGTGGACTATCCTTTATTTATTAGCCATTTCGTTGCGTCAAAAAGTTTGTAAGAGTTTCTCCAGTTACAATCCAGTATGCCACGGGGGCATATCCACGCTTTACAAACATAATGTCTAGCTTTTGCTTAAATTTGGGTAAAACATTAACACTTGAGTACTATAATATATTTGAGGAACGTGAACATTTTGCTGACAGTGCCAGTGGGTCACAAGAATGGGAGAAGCGGGAGACCGTGAGTACTTCTATTACAAAATCCACAATGATTCGGTGCATTCAGAGGGATGGGTTGTGGCCTAGGGGTTAGAACGCCTTACTTCCAATCCGGAGGTTGTGCGTTCAAACCTCGCCTAGGGCATAAAAAAATACTTCCATAGTTTTTCCATCCCACTGGTATGTCGGACTGTGATCCCATTTCTATATGACCTTAGCTGTTGCTGGTACGTCACTTTCATTGTAATACCGCTATTAAAGATAAAATGTATTGCAAAATCCCTGATACAATATATCATATTGTCTGCTGCGTAATGTGACCTTGCTGTTGAACGGATGTGAAAACTAATAAACAAATGTACAACACAGTAAATACGAATTATAGTCACGCTTTTGTTATCGAAATTATTAAATTACTACTTAAATGAACCTACATGTACGAACAAATACGACATGTGAACAAAGGCCAGACTTTTCTCTTCCCATGGCTGGTCTTTGTTCACAGGTGTGACTGTATATATTTGTATGACCTATATGTGTATGTCAATATTTCGGTGGAGTGAAGAATGTTTAGCTATTGACAGAATTTCAAGTGTACTTGACACCAACGCAACTGTCCATAGCTAACCACAAGGCAGGAGGAAATCCAAGAATCCAGTATTAGCAGAGTTATGGTGCAACTTTTGTGACAGATGGTACAAGAAAATCATTTGAAAAGTTAATATACATAATAGATGAATTTAGTAAAAAAATATCTGGTCTCAACCTTAACATAAAAAAATCCACTGTAATGCGCGTTGGTGCCTTAAAAAATGTAGATCTGATTTTCTGTCCAGATAAGAAATTCATTTGGACTTCTCTTAGTGCAAAAACGTTAGGAATTACGTTCTTAAATAATAATACAGATATCCACGAATATAACATCCTTCCTAAAATAGTAGAGTTTGAACAGTGTCTTGATAAGTGGAAACATAGAAACTTAAGTTTACTTGGAAAAATTACAGTTATTAAAACGTTTGCTGCTCCAAAATTAATATATCCATTAACAGTTTTACACGATCCTCCAGACAACATGATCAAAAGAAATAAAAAAAAATTATTCGATTTTTTATGGGACAGTAAGCCTGATAAACATAATCATCCAATCCTACGAAAAAGGGGGATTAAAAATGTTAGACATAGATAGTTTTATAACATCAATAAGAGCATCATGGGTAAAACGAATATGTGACACATCAAACAGAGGCAAATGGAAACATCTTTATGAAAAAAATTTGAAAGATATGGTGGATTTTTGCTCTTTGAATGTAACATAAAAGCAGAAGATGTAAAACATATAGCGGAAGAAAATAAGTTTTTAAATAATGTTTTAAAATCCTGGTCACATATTAACTATTCCTCCAGAAATGACACAGTATCAAAAGAAATACTTTGGAATAATTCCAATTTAAAGCCTCAAAACAAAACAATCTTTTTCAAAGATTGGTACAATAAAGGCATTAAATATGTTGAACATCTATATGACTACAGAGTAAGGAATTTTCTACTATTTACTGATTTTACAGCAATATTCAATATACGTCAGGACGATTTTATAAAATTTCAAAGTATTGTGAACAGCATAAGTCCATTATGGGCCGAGAAAATAAAAACAGAAAGCATCAACACAACTCCACAATCTACGTCGCTTATATCGAGAGCACAAGATAGCAAATATGTGAACAAATTACTATATACAAGACAAACACACAAACAAAATATAGAAGAAAAAAAATCTGAACAAAAAATGGACAAATTAATTTTCTGATGATAATTTATGCTGGCAACAAATTTACACATTAGCTTTCGATTGTACGATAGACTCAACATTACGCAATTTCCAGTATAGATATTTAATGCGTATCATTGGGACAAATAAACTACTCTATCGTTGTAATATAGTAAATAGCAGTCTATGTGATTTTTGCTCTATGTATGTTGAGAGCATAAAACAAATGTTCTGGGAATGTATGCATGTGCAACATTTTTGGTCACAGCTTCGATATTATCTAAATGAAAAAACATATGAAATAAATTTTCGAAGTATTTCTCTAGGAATAACAAATAAGGCACTGATGGTAAAACAATTTAATTTTATAATTTTGTCAGCAAAATACTATATTTTCAAATGTAAATATGAAAAGCATGATATTACTTTCGAATCTTTTGTAAGTTACTTGAAAAATAGAATACATATAGAAGAAGAAATAGCGACAATGAAAGACAAAAGAGAACAGCATATTATTAAGTGGGGCAGGTTTAATATCAACATATCTCTATATTAAATATAAACTACACAACTACACAGGTCCAGCAGGTGTGAACACAGAGAAAGAAACCCTTACATTCTTCCTTCTTTTTCATGCTCTGTATATCTTAACTACTTTACTCTCCCATACATTTCACTTTTTAATATAGTATGTAATCATTGTATTTCATTTAGCTATATTCTCTTGTAAACTTTATAAAATGTACATGTTGTATTTAAAAGTGGAAATAAACCATTTAATAACAACAAAAAAAAGAGTTATGGTCCTTGACTTAGAGAAAGGTGATGATTTTCAAATTGTGTCGCAGACTTATGGTCCTTGACTTATTGAAAAGTGGGGATTTTCAACTCGTGTCCCGCATAACTGAAAAACTATTTGAGCTACAGTCATGAAACATTATAGGAATGTTTATCAACATGTGGAGTTCTGCATCATGCGAGTTTGATGTGCATTCATAGAGTATGGGTGGAGTTATGGCCCTTGACTTAGTGAAAATTGCTGATTTTTTTTAACTTGTGTTGCCGATAACTGAAGCATGAAACTATATAGGAATGTTAATCAGCATGTTAAGTTGTGCACGTGTGATTTTGTTTGCGAAATAATCCAGTAAGGATGGAGTTATGACCCTTGACTATTTTGTCCATCACAAATTTGTGTCGCGCATGTTAGTTAATAAGTTGCGAAATTTTACAGGAATGTTTGTCACTATGTGCAGTTGTGCACCTGGGTTTTTTTATGCGGATTCATGTAGTATTGGCCAAGTTATTGCCATTGGTCACTTTTTGTCAAGCCCATTAGCGGAAAGCGAGACATAGTGATCACAATGACGTCCAGGCGTCCGTCCGTCCGTCCGTCCGTCTGTTCGAAACTGCGTTAAAGTTTTTAAATACCTTATATCTCTGCAGTCCTAAATCACATTGACTTGAAACTTCATATGCTTATTAGTCATGATCCATATATTCATGCTGTATCCCACTCATGCGGACCCTGTGCCCAAGGTTAAGGTCAAATTACTTAGAAGTTTGCGTTCCGAAATCTGCATTAAAGTTTTTAAATACCTTATATCTCTGCAGTCCTAAGTCACATTGACTTGAAACTTCATATGCTTATTAGTCATCATCCATATATTCATTCTGTGTCCCACTCATGCGGCCCCTGTGCCTCTATGTCAAGGTCAAATGATTTAGAAGTTTGCGTTAAAGTTTCTGTCAAAATTTGCGTTAAAGTTTTCACATATCTACTATCTCTGTAACTGTAAGTCAGATTTGCTTGAAACTTTGTATGCTTATTGGGCATCAAACTTCAAATAAATAAACTCTGAGACCATCAAATGCCTCGGCGGGCTCGACATGTGGGCCGCGGCCATCTGGTTTATTTTAGTTATTAATTATTCCATCTTCCCATTATCTAATGGATGTTCTACCCCTATTCTTAAATGACTCTGATGTGGAATGGACCTGGCACCAGGTCGGATATTCCAATTTCAGGGCTGAATATATATTTTTCTTTAAATATTCAGTTCTGATTTTGGGAATTTCTCTCATTATGAACAGGTTAAATACGGGACAGTCCAACCAGTCCAATAAAATCAAGCAATCCCTATTCATTCAATATAACCCCGATTCATGCCATATAAGGCTTGCAGTAAGCTTGCGACTAGCTTGCGGCAAGCTTGCTACTAGTTTGCGGCAAGCTTGCGACTAGCTTGCGGCAAGCTTGCGACTAGCTTGCGGCTAGCTTGCGACTAGCTTGCGGCAAGCTTGCAACTAGCTTGCCGCGCGTTTGAACTGCATGCTTGCAGCAAGCTTGCGGTAACCTAACCGCAAGCTTGCATTCTTAGCTTGCCGCAAGCTAGTCGCAAGCTTGCAGAATAAGATTGCGATTTTTGTTTGGGCACAATTGGACAAAGTTTGTATGGTTCGAGTTTCTAGTGTATTATGGTCATGGTGCACGACATTAGTTTGAGCTGGCGCTCAGGCTAGATGCAAAATATGACCGATAATCCACGTGGGACAGTCTCCTATTTTGTGTGAGATTATTTCATACATGCAAGTTTATAAGAAATGCGCATAACTGAATAACGGCTGGAAACAGCGATTTGAAGTGAGTATATTCAAACACCCAAGACCTTTTTGATTGCCAGAGACACAAGTATTAAAATTAATCAATGTGTATTGTGTTTGTGCCAGTCGGAAACGAGGGGGCTTTTTCCATATAAATAGCCATATTCATTCCCACCTGTGGGCGGGGTGATGGAATTTTTTTTAATGGACATATTTTTTTGGGTCACAGGTCCGAGTCTTCCACCTGTGACTACATGTACACTGTATAATTTATGTACCTGAAAAAATGTTTGGGGTACATAATAAAGATTACCTTTTGGCTCTTGCAGTATTTGAGGTAGATCCAGAAGGTGATGACAAACACATCGATCAGCAGCAGTAAGACGAAGAGGACCAAGAACACGATCACGACATCCGGCAACACCGCTTAAAATCATATCTAGCAGTGACTGGAGAAATGGGGCTTATGGGATTTGTGGCAAGTGTAGCTCCTGATCAAGATGCACACTCATGTAGCCTGATGACGATCTATTTAGAAGCATGACTGGTGTTTCATTGATGGAATGGCGAACAGTGCAGATCCTGATCTGTCTGTGCAGATGCACAGGCTGATCTGGATCTACAATGGTCGCAAAACCCATAATAGCTATTTCTCCAGTCACAGCCCGATACCACCGCAAGTCACTATGAGTACAATAAAGAATATTACTAAATGATTATATCTGTTTAGCGGGCACTCTTAATTTTTAGAACTGGTGGAATAGTGACACAATTATACACTTATTTAATTCCTGTAAAGAACATTTTGTGCCTACTGAGTGGGCATGTACCTTAAAGACATTAAAATCCATACAATTGCGAGATTTTCGGGCAAGCCCTAAAAAGGAGGTTACACGTGTGATTGGATAGCCATATACAGTGATGTGTTAAAGTAGTAAACGCAATGTGTAACCAAATTTCTCCACTTTGAGAGCTCGACCATCTATCCGAGAATATATAATGTTTTTCAGACGATATATAAATGTTTGACTTGCATGGGCGGTTCAGGTCCAATACATTTATCTAAACAAACAATTTGGGACCGGTTTTATTGTTATCGGTTAACAAATAATGGTTTTATTGGTTAAAAACGTGCGCGGGTAGAATATCTGTTTCACATCTTTGTACTTCTAGTTATACATGTACTTTGCGGGAGGTGACGTACTGTCATTTCGGCTAATTCTGCGCATCGGCTAATCCGCAATTCTCGTCAAATTTTGCGTAGTGAGCATTAAAATAAATTATATTGATTTTGCAATAAACCAGCTGGTTAAACACTACACTATATCACAAGTTTATCACATTCCGATAGTTTGGTTAAAAGTTAGTCGGAATATGGTCAAAATGTATAAAATTGTTAAACACTTTTGATGAATTGCGGCCTTGCAGAGGTGACGTCATACATCACACAATTTACGTCATTTACTGATGTCAGAACGTTATGACATTTAACCTGTACAGACGTCTTTGAACTGCCTTGTATGTTCAGGGAATTTGAACTGAATATGGGCATGGTAATGACATTTAAATTTGTTTGGAGGTGTGCACAATTAGCCGACAGCTTTGTAAGTTCTATGTTGGTAACAATGCACCCAAACCGCCAGATTTACCGAAATAACCCATAAAACACAGAAATCTGAACCTTTCTTCAAATACATGTATTGGGTGAGCCAGGAGGGGTCACCATTATCACTTTGGGGGGGGGGGGGTGCAAATTACCACTACATTTTCTTGAAAGGTATATATCCCAGCACCCAGCATATTATTTCCACATGATAGCAATTTGTATGTCTTTGTTTATACACCACTACCAGATTACTCGATTGACGTCTCCTTGTAGACAAGAACAGCCCACGATTGGGGGAGTATTTCTGATGAAATGAAATAATGTATGTTGGTGTAGAACAGATAGCATGTGGCATGTATTGGTGGTGGGGGTGGGGGGGGGAGATTTTTCCCTCCCCAGGAAATATTCCCCCCCCCCCCCCCCCCCCCCCCCCCGCCCCCCCCTCCCCCCCCCCCCCCCCACCCCCCCCCACCCCCCCCCCCTATGCTAGTGGATGTGATTGTCTCTTTGTAGACAAGAATAGCCCACGATTGGGGGTGTATTTCTGAAGAAACAAAATAATGTATGTTGGTGTAGAACAGACAGCATGTGCCATGTATTGGTGGGGGGGGGGGGGGGGGGGGGGGGAGATTTTCCTAGGAAATATCACCCCCACCATCTACCATATGCAAAGTGGATGTGATTGTCTCTTTGTAGAGAAGAATAGCAGGTGATTGCGGGAGTATTTCTGATGAAATGAAATGTATGTTTGTGTAGAACAGATAGCATTTGGCATGTATTGAGGGGAGGGGGGGGGGGGGGGGGTGGGGGGGGGAATAATGTATGTTTGTGTAGAACAGATAGCATTTGGCATGTATTGAGGGTAGGGGGGGGGGGATTTTCCTAGGAAATATCCCCCCCCCACCATGTACCATATGCAAAGTGGATGTGAATGTCTCTTTGTAGAGAAGGAGGGGGAGTATTTCTGATAAAATGAAATGAAAGTTGGTGAAGAGATAGCATGTGGCATGTATTGGTGGGGGGGAGAGGAGATTTTCCTAGGAAATATTCCCCCCGCCACCATCTACCATATGCATAGTGGACGTGGACGTCTAGGAAATTCCTAGGAAAATCTCCCCCCCCACCCCCACCAATACATGCCGCATGCTATCTGTTCTACACCAACATACATTATTTCATCAGAAATACTCCCCCAATCGTGGGTTATTCTTGTCTACAAAGAGACATCCACATCCGCTATGCATATGGTAGTTGGGGGGGGGGGGAATATTTCCTAGGAAAATCTCTACTATCATATATATTACATGACCACATATCTAACATATTTGGCTCCTCATTGGGGGCTACCTGCTATTTGGCGTTGTGCTTCATCAGACTCATGTGCCAGACCAGATTTCTCTGAGCAAGAGGTGAGACGTATGCAGTAGCTATTCTCTTGCACGACTATGGCGGAGTGAATGTGTAGAGCTAATAACTTGCATGAAACGACTAAAGGGTGACGAGTTGAGTGAAAGACTAGAAAGAGGTGAGTCGAGCATACGGCTAGAAAGACCCGAGTTGAGTTAACAACTAGAATGTGCATCAAATGGATGACTAGAAAGATCTGAGTTGAGTTAACAACTCGAATGCGAGTCGAGCATACTGACTGGTGAGTCGAGCGTAACGACTATAAAGAGGTGATTCGTCAAAATTAATCGAGCGTACCGACAGGCGAGTTGTGCGTACCGTCTATAATGAGGAAAGTGGTGCAGGGTAGTCGAGCGTAACCAACTAGTGAGTCGAGCGTACTCGGACTATAGAGAGGTGGGGCGTCCAGGGCAGTCGAGTGTACTGACTGGCGAGCCAATAATGAGGGGATACGAGCGTACAGAATGTCGTTTTGAGCGTACATACTGGGACAAGTCGCTTCAGGCGAGTGAATGATGTATCAACAAGTCTGGCAAAAGTTTCAACTGATTCCGCACATAAATGTACATATCCATTAATTTATCGAAAATGGGGAAAAATAGTCTCTGCACATTAGCCTATTTTGCAGTAGCCCCAACCCAACACAGGCATGCATAGCTCAAGGTTGCAATGCTGTAATTTAAACTATTATGAACACTTATGAACACTTGTCTCCAAATGTAAACAAACTACACATGTTTGAAACCAAAGGAGAGATGGGGCGGCAGTGGGTATGTCAAGAATCCTCAGAAATATTCACGCCGACTACGCATTGTGCAAAACTGAATTCCCGGGACAGCGGATGTCACTCCCTGCTCCCGCGACCTTTGAACTATATAATTTAACCAATAATTCCATTGTCAAAATTAGCATATCTAAAATGATCATGCACTCTCGCTAGCCAGGACACTGACCTACATGTAGATCAGGCCTGCCACCACAAAACCACAGCTGTCAAAACTGGGAGAATTGTATGACAGTTTCCAATATAGGTAGTGTATAAACTATAATTAACTAGATGGTCGCGGCCTGCATGTCGCGCCTTGTGGCGAGGCATGGACACTAAAAAAAGAGATATAGTATAACGAAAAACTTTAACCAAAAAACTTAACCAAAAACTTTAACCGGACACACGTACGTACGTATGCCAAAGTGCTGACTATATTGCGCTTTCCGCAAGCGGGCGCGAAAAAAACTTTAACCAAAAACTTCAAAGTAATTTGACTTTGACATTGGGCACAGGGGCCGCACGGGAGGTGGGTAGAATGAAACTATAGATGATGATAAACATCCATGTGAAGTTATAAGGTAATGGGCAAAGCAGTTGCAGAGATATAGTATAACAAAAAAACTTTAACCAAAAAACTTAACCCTAACCAAAAACTAACCAAAAAACTTTAACCAAAAAAACAACCAAAAAATTTAACCAAAAAACTTAACCAAAAAATTAACCAAAAAATTAACCAAAAAAACAACTTAACCAAAAACATTAACCAAAAAACTTAACCAAAAACTTTAACTGGACACACGTACGTACGTACACGTACATAAATACGTACCGTACGTACGTACGTACGACAAAGTGCCGACTACATCGCGCTTTCCGCAAGCGGGCGCGACAAAAATTATCATTTTGTACACCACTACCAGACTAGGAAGAGGTGAGTCGAGCATACCAAAAAAACTTAACCAAAAAACTTAACCAAAAACATTAACCAGAAACTTTAACCGGACGCACGTACATACGTACGTGCGTGCGTACGTACGTACGTGCGTGCGTACGTACGTGCGCACGCACGCACGTACATAAATACGTACCGTACGTACGGCAAAGTGCCGACTACATCGCGCTTTCCGCAAGCGGGCGCGACAAAAATTATCATTTTATACACCACTACCAGACTAGAAAGAGGTGAGTCGAGCATACGACTAGAAACAGCGTACGTACTGGGACGAGTCGCTTCAGGCGTGTGCATATATTTCAACTGATGCCGCACAGAAATGTACATATGAATTAATTTATCGAAAAGGGGACAAAATAGTCCAATACGAATTGATATTGTTAAACTAACAAGAGGGCCATGATGGCAAGAGGGCCATGATGGCAAGAGGGCCATGATGACCCTAATTCGCTCACCTGACTCATGTGACATGGAGTTCATGTGTTTTAAAAAATTGTGATATTTTTAGATGGCGGTCATCTGGGATAAAGCGATGACACATTTTACCAAATCTGAAAATGCTTCACCCAAGGATCTTAACATACTATGAAGTTTGGCCAGCATCGGCCATGTGGTTCCTGAGAAAAAGACGTTCAAAATCTTGAATAAATGGACCTTTTGGAGGCCATTATGGATGATATAATAATCTGATTCCGACAAATATTGCACCAGAGCAATCGCCTCATCGATACCTTCAATTTGATATATGACATGAGCATATTTGGTCAAAAATAAAATTTGATCCCACGGGCCACGCTCATTTTTGTGCTATTTTTAGACGGCGGCCATTTTGGATTAGCGACGACCTCCGTTTTAACAAATCTGAAAAGGTTTTACCCATGGACCATAACTGTGAAGTTTGGCCACCATGGGCCAAGCGGTTCGTGTGAAGAAGAATTTTGAAATCTCTAATAAAAGAACGACCTTTTGACCTTTCAGTGGCCATCTTGGACGACATGACCATCCAATTTCGACAAAAAATGCACCAGAGCGATCGCCTCTTTGATACCTTCGATTTGATATAGACATGACCATATTCGGGCAAAAATAAAATTTGACCCCAATTTGACCTCACGGGCCATGCCCATTTTTGACCCCGGGGTCACCATTTTAACAACTTTGAAAGAGCATTGTACATCGATCATTCCTACCAAGTTTCGTCGAAATCCGGCTGGCGGTTCATGAGAAGAAGATTTTTTTAAGAATTTATGCTATTTTTAGTCGGTGGCCATCTTGGATTAGTGATGACCTCCATTTTAACAAATCTGAAAAGGCTTCACCCATGTACCATCTTGCACCCATCTTGGATGACATAACCATCCGATTTCGACAAAAAATGCACCGGAGTGATCGCCTCGTTGATGCCTTCGATTTGATATAATATTTTTATGACATGACCATATTCGGTCAAAAATAAAATATGACCCCAATTTGACCCCACGGGCCACGCCCATTTTTGAATTCGGGTTCACCATTTTAACAACTTTGAAAGAGCATTGTACATCGATCATTCCTACCAAGTTTTGTCGAAATCCGGCTGGTGGTTCTTGAGAAGAAGATTTTTGAAGAATTTGTGCTATTTTTACACGGCGGCCATCTTGGATTACGTGATCGGTATATCAACGCCTACACTGAACAGATCAGTCTTGGAAGTAGGTAGCGTAAGACAAAAAATAGAATGATCTGTCAAGAATGACACATCCTGACATTTCAAATATGAATAAATGTCATCATTCCGAGCTTTAACAGTGAACCACAGCGAAGAAAGCCGAAATAGGCTCATGAGCAAATACATTGTAACTTCAAATCTAAGTTTGGGGTAAGTCGCACGTCTGCTTTAGAATTGAAAAAGTTATAGGCAGTCTCTACCTCGTCTTCACTCCTTGACTACATTTAACACCACGTTAGAACACATTGTAGTCTATCCATAGAAGACATAGGATTGCTCATGCCTGCTTGCAGATAGTGAAAACGAATACCTGCCAGATATAGTTTAATAGTAGCCAGCTGCAGCTGCAGTGACTTGTAACAGAATGTCACAAACTAAATGAGAACATCCTCCGTTAGAATGGGTAACGTACCTGGACGCGTAATACAACCTGACATAGTTAGAAACTGCGTGAAACACTTCATGCCTGTCTGATAGGCTGATTTAGTATTTGGAGCAATAGATGCTGACCAAAGATTTGTGACTTCCATGTCTAATTCAGCTGCAGCTTGGAAACCGAAAGGCACCGCTCTGGAACAGTGTCTGCCTCTGGTGCAAGACGTCTGAACTGCAACATGTTAAAACGTGATAACGCGTCAGCAATAACATTTGATTTACCGGCTATATGTCTTGCGATAATAACAAACTGACCTTTTGCCGCGCACCAGATCAGCCTACGAACAAACTTTTGAATGAATGGAATCTAAGATCGACCCTTATTGATGATGTCCACAGAAGCTGAATTGTCACAATTCACCACAATTCTCTTCTTTGTCCATTTCTCACCCCACAGCACGGCTGCCATGACTATCGGATAGAGTTCATACAGAGCCATAGATGCCACGACTTCTGATGAAATAAAAGCAGGAAATTCCCCTTGAAACCACTTCCCAAAATAATACCCTGCATATGCTCGAGGTGTAGCATCCATGAAAAACAGCATAGCATCAGCCATTGTAAGTTCATCATTCATGAACATTGAAATACCGTTCCATTCATGAAGAAATTTAGACCACATACTAATGTCTAATCTACAGTCTGTCGTGATCTTAACAGAATGATGCAATTTACTGACAGAAGAAGACAGCGATATCAAGTATGACATAAATCACGCGGCATGCAAAATTGAGATGTCCTAGAAGGCTTAATAATTCCCTCTTTGTACATGATTTCCTTTTTGAGAATGTTTGTAACAAATTCGCGTTTCTCTGCACTTTCTCTAGCTGCAACCGTGCCTCCATCTTCACACTGTCTAATATAATTCCTAAGTACTCAATGACCGTAACTGGCCCTATAGTTTCTGTGGGCGATAACGATATACCAAGTTTCTCAAATACCAACCGCAAAATATACATAGTATGATCGGCATCATCGGATGGAGAATTGATCGTGAGAAAATCGTCCAGCAAATGTAATCTAGGACTGATTCCATATTGTTTTGCAGGATCCAACAAATAACTTGAAACAGACAATCAACATTTTAGGACTAGATCGACTGCCAAACACTAATCTGGTGTAGAAGCAATATTTATCGTGCCACTTGATATCCTGAAAGGACCACAACTCACTCTTGAATGTCAGTTTTACAATATCTACTCCCCTTTCCCAATCGCTTAGTTATTCTAATCAAATGGTCAATGGTGACATATGTCAAGGAGTATTCGTCCCTATCAATAAGGTCATTTAAACTGGGATGTAATAAATTATCATGAGGTGCTGATAAATCCACAATTAACCTCTTTTTCCCAGAGTACTTCCCCTCGCTGATACGATAATGTTGATATGGCATGCTATCAAAAGGGCCGATCAAGTATCTTTTAACTAATTCTGACTGAATCAACATTGAAGTAATGTCAGGCTGTTTAATTGCAGATAACAAGTTTTTACACTCATACGGTAATACAGGTAAATGCTTAAAACCAGTCTCAAATCCCTCTGAAAATCCTTCTATTAAATAGTTAGTGAAGTTCTTATCAGGATGATGCTGCAACTGAGAACTCGGTCTGTTTACATACTAAACACAAATGCACATGTCTGCATTGAGATGCATGGCAACCACGCATAGTGTTGAAATTGTTACAAATCTCGTTTCCATTGTGACCCAAAAGATCTTTGGTAGAATTTGCACGATTGGCAAAACTGCCAGCAGTCATGGTAACTCTACTGGCCTTATTGTACATTTCCGTTGTACTACCAGAGACAGCATAGGTTTGTGATGGACAGAACTGTGACATGTGCAGTGTGCTACCACACTCGGAGCAACAATTAGCATTGTAATTTGAAAATATGGAACAAAACAACCTATTATTCCTAACTGACCAGTCTATTTTCACGCCATGGAAACGGAGATTAAAGCCACGACCCCATACCTATGGCACGCCGTTTTACTATTTATTCAGAGTAAAAGATATCTCTTTGAGTCAACAAGATATCTAGTTTGATGAAAGAGATATCTATTTGAAGCCTTTCAATAAGATATCTGTTTTGTTTCATTTTTAATTGTATAAATGAATTCTCCCTACCAGGAAAATATTTCCACCATCCCACTGATGGACCTCAAAATCAACTTATTTATTTACTATTTTCTGATTGGACAATAATTATATGACTTGCAGGGAGCAACATTTACTGATAAGGAGTCGATCAAACTGATATCTATATGAAAAAGTCAAATAGATATCTAATTGATTTAACAAGATATCTCTTTCACCATAGAAGATATCTGTTTCATACAACAAGATATCTGTTTGGCTATATAAGATATCTTATTCATAGAAGTAGATATCTGTTTCATTGAATCTAAAGAGATATCTTATTGACTCAAATAGATATCTTATTGACTGAAAGAGATATCTTATTGACTGAAAGAGATATCTGTAATTCTGAAACAGATATCTATATTGTTATTATCATAGATATATCTATTTCAGAGTTACAGATATCTCTTTGAGTCAATAAGATATCTCTTTCATTCAGGAAGATATCTCTTTCAATCAACAAGATATCTCTTTCTGACAAACAGATATCTTATTGACTGAAATAGATATCTGTTTGTCAGAAAGAGATATCTTGTTGATTGAAAGAGATATCTTATTGACTCAAAGAGATATCTTTTACTCTGAATAAATAGTAGAACGGCGTGCCATACATACCTCTATGCCATGTCAATTATGTCACGCTCATACAGATATAATTCTGGTCGCCTATTAGGATGCACCTGGCACATGATGTTTTTATAGACGGCGAATGCCTGAATGAATTGTGGCAAACTTAATTCAGTGTTCAAGCGTATACCGGTTTTTGGTTACCACCGGGTACCGAATCCGACTGACAATTGTAATAAGGTATCAACAACGAGGCCAAATTCACGTCTTTACCTTCCTGAATGTTTCGTTTGACACTAGGATGAACAGTTTATGGAACTGACATTGTTGTTGTTGTTATTATTGTTGTACAACAGACTGTTCATGAATATGTTACCTTCCATGAATGACGCACCTGCTAACACTGGCTGTCCCGACACGGATGGTAACTCAGGTGCGACATGAGACTGACTGTGAGTGGATGTCAAATTTGTTTGCCCATTCTGCTGTATAAGTATATCCATGTTATCAGTAAGTTTCGCGACGGTCTGCTGTAAAGCAGACACACTGGCCTGCAGATCTGCAATGTTGTTCCCGAAGTCTAGTTTCGGTTTCACTGCGCTGTACTGTGTGCGATTGCGCATGCTCAGATAAGTCGATACCGCGACCATGGTTACTGCCTATGTGCGATGTCTGCGCAACCGACTGCGCAATGACGTCATCTGTTCATATAACCTGTCGTAAGGTGGATCTACCTCTGCCGAGATATTAGATTACGGAATCTCAACCCGATCCAATGTCATGTCCACAGATTTGCGCTTCCGACTGTTCGATCTGGCTCGCACATCCATTTTTGTGGCAACTTTTATACACTTGGTTCCAATTAAATGCATGAAATATAGCAACAAAGGAATCATTTCCGTAGGAATCATTTCCGTAGAAACGGGCAACACTTTTGTGGTCTAGTAGATGTCAAATCCGGATGTCTAAGCCATTCACACGACATAAATCAAATAATTTCTCGATCATTAAATTATAACGATATCCAGAAGTATTTCAGCCAGTCGCTATTATATAATTATGTCACGAATCCTCAGAAACATCCACGCCGACTACGCATTGTGCAAAACTGAATTCCCGGGACAGTGGATGTCACTCCCTGCTCCAGTAGCCTTTGAACTATATAATTTAACCAATAATTCCATTGTCAAAATTAGCATATCGAAAATGATCATGAACTCTCGCTAGCTGGGACACTGACCTACATGTAGATCAGGCCTGCCACCACAAAACCACAGCTGTCAAAACTGGGAGAATTGTATGACAGTCTCCAATATAGTGTATAAACTATAATTAACAATTATCATTTTAACGTTTGTATGCCCCTATGAGTGGACCCCCCTAACAGCAACATTTCTGCCTGTAAAAGGGCTGTTTTGCAAACGCTCACATAAACCTGCCGCAGAATCGCATGTACACGCTGTAAAATGTACTGAAAACATTGCAATTGGTATTTGTGATTTACATACAATCGAACTTGAACATTTTCATTCAAAATGGCCACCAAAATCCAAGATGGCCGCCAATACACCACTGCCTTACCCCATCACACTAAGGTGGCAGTCCTCGGGCGATTTGGTTAGTTTCGAATTTTTCCTATGGGCCTTCTAGTAAATACATAAAAAACACATGTCTGTGGCTTATGAAAATGTTCTACAATTAATTAGCCAACATCATATGATGTTTTCCACTGCATAAAACACTTTTTTGCAAAAATATGTGATTTTGCTTGCATCTGTGTCATGCTGGCATGATTTCAGTTGCAGAAGAGTGCGAAACTGCTGCTCGGAATTTTCGTCCGAAATATTGGCAGCCATTTTATCTGTCAGAAAGGCAGGTCTGCTGCTTGAAAACAAAACGGTCGGAACCAGTACAGACTATGATCAGTGTGACAAGGTGTGATTGCAGAATTGGTACAATTAGCAAGTATTAGTGCAGTGTCCGCATGGGATATTTGAAATCCATGTTGTGAAATATGTGGCCGCGGCCAAATAAATGCAGATTTGGGCACATTTTGTGTAAACATAGCAGAGTGCTGACAGCCTGTGCATTATGTCTCAGTTTGCGTTTGTTGTTAATATAGCTCTTGTACCTATCAGGTAGTCAGTGCATGCATCAAACAGATTATGTGATTATTTGAAGTTAAAATATTCCTAAATTTGTTTCGGCTGGTGTCGCGGGCCCGAAAACTCCATAAATTGCCTAAAATGTGTGAGGACTGCCACCTTAAGCAGAAAATGGTGATTCAGAAAAAAAATGTCCACAATTGAATTATTTTCTGTGTCTGTTGTGAGTGTGTCGTGTTGCGATCAATACTATTTCAATTTCTATCCAGTTTGTTTTGCTGTCTTCACATAAATTGTCTGTTTACCAAGGGAGGTAATCTTTTAGAAGCAAAATTGTGAAAATAGATGAAATCTGAATTGTCACCGTGGTCATTCATTATTCACTCAGGTGTGCAAGTTGGCACGGTTTAAGTCATTTTATCATGGTAACGTTCCTCTTGAGCTTGTATTCTGCATATTTTACCAGTTTCTCTTGGTTTACGGAAGGTAATTTACTGTTATTGAACGTTCAAGCACCCTCCGACAACCTGTGATACCCACGAACATGGCGGTATCATTTTACCAGTCTAAATTATCGGCCGCTGGTACATAAAAACATTAATTTAAGCTTTCTCAAGAGCATTGGAATCTCTGGGCAGTGTAATAGCTGATGTGGATGTAAGAATAAAGATGGTTATATTGTCACGGCAACTGCCTGTCAAGGCAAACTAAAATGCGGCTGTTAGTCTATAGTCCATCGTTCGGAATTCGGACCGGGATTCATTGAACGCATCCATCAGTGGCCTGGCCTGTGCCAGAAAGTGTTTCATTTGAGGAATTGTAGCAGTGACATTAAGTGTGTCGCCACTGAGGACATCAACTTGCTCGCTCACGCTTTCATTGAATTCAGCGAAGCAGTTCACTTGTATATCTTTCTGTAGACAAAAATCTTCGAATGCACACCACCACATGTGCAGCAGTGATTCGTAAGCACACATGTGTGCATTGATAGACTGATAATACCCCTTTCTGGATAGTATTTTGTTGGCCGTTCCTTCAAGTACAATTCCACTAGTTACTAGCATGTCTTTCAATCCACACCCTGCCATGATTTTACCGATTGCCCCTAGGTAATTCATCAACAGATGGAAGCCACCGAGACGTAGTATTAACTGTGGGAAATCGCCAGGGTTGTTTTTGCGCAATGTGTAACTTATTTCATAGACAGCCTCGTCCTGAGTAACAATTGTGTGCTTCATACCTGGTTTCTCACTTGCTCTGATACATATTTGTAATGCCTCCTTTACAACATCGGGATTGGTTGGTGCGTTGGGTAGGAATGGGCAGTAGCCGATGGCTGTTGTTGAAACATTCGAATGACTTATTGCTGCGTGGAATACATTCCAGCTCGGACAATCGATGTCTACTTCTAACAATTTAGTTGGACAGGATCGCGCTATTGCCCAGCATAGGTTTATGTCAGTAAGTCTATTTTATTTATGCACATTGGTGCACTGAATGCGTAAATATACCGATGAAGGTTTTGTTGGCGGCCATCTTGGATTTGGGCTAAAAAATGGCAGTAAATGTAAAAATTCAGATTGCTTTCATCAAAATTCTTGAACAGTACCACCTGAAGATCATTTGGGCCAAATCTCTATTAACCTGGTCATGACACAGGTCAAGCAAACATGCTATAAGATGCTAATATAATTACGTTGTTTTCGGTTTTCTGTGTATTTCCTATGTAACACCATTATGGCGGCCATATTGGATTTCCGCCATTTTGGCTCCTTTTAAGCTACCGAAACCTTCTATATTTAGGCAGAGTATGATGACGTGTACGAAGATACGTAAATACAGAACCCAATAAGTCACGACCCAATGTAAACGTGTTCTATATAATACACAATATTAGAATATGTAGAAAATTGGGATATTATGGTGGCCATCTTGGATTTCCGCCATATTGAATCATTTGAACATGTTAATTTTATAAATGAATACTAATGATATATATATTAATCTTTTCAAAGCATAAAATCAGCGAAAATGCATATACACTGATGATTGCTGTAATTATGCTGATTGTTATAAAAAATCACAAATATTGGCATCCATCTTGGATTTCCGCCATTTTGGACACTTTCGCCGGGCTAAAATTTTATACACCGTCCCGATTCATTGACGGCAACCAATAAGCTAAAGTAAAATGACATCAAACCTTAAGGGGCAAATCAGGTAGGGTAAACTTTTTTTTTGAGGCTTTTGATCAAGTGGGGCTTAGGCTATAAATGGTTTCTGAAATGCATGGCTTTATTCAAATTTGAAACATAATACACAGGGATTAATTGACCAGCGCATCACGCGTCAAATACACACACGTTTTTGGCTTTGACACACCAACATTCAGATATTTTTTTTCTCCCATACGATAACACACCATTTATTTCAGAAGATACCAATTTAACACACACACTCAAAATGCTGACAAAACACCGATACATGGCGGAATACTAATTTCGGCAGCCATCTTGATTTTATATAACTATAATCATTAAATAATCAAATGAACGTTGGTTTTGATAACACTAACTTATTTTGCCTAGTTTATTGTGCCGTTAATTACTTGAAATATAATGTCGTAGGACAAGCATGGGTAAAGTGAGAAGTGTTGATATTTGGCAGCCATTTTGGATTTATATATGGCATATAGGCTATCACAATATATGTCACTGCATGATGCAGATTATATACACTGCCCATTTATTGCAACATAACTATAGTTTGGTTGCTTATAGTGGGTTGGCTTGGTGGGTGAACATGTTATAACTTTGGCGACCATCTTACATTTTGGTACCAGATTTTGATGAAACTGCAAGTTCCAATGTTCTATAAATTGCAACCATTGATTATCATGTTTTCATACCGTGTTACAATGTGTAAATGCAAATTTGCTTTGATACTACAGGATTTTTAAAACTCACAAAAATGGTCGGATGGGCAACTATGATATTTGGCGGCCATATTGGATTTTTTACATACATTCCCAATTGATACGTATTTATAAACATGTTATCATCTTATATATTACTCTTAGAACATAGTTCAACCATAAACGGACTTCTGTTTTGCCAATAATTAAAGTAGTTCGTACATATGTAGTGAGGTGGGGGAATGTACATGGGTTTTGGTCGCCATCTTGTAGTTTGGCGGCTATTTTGGATAAAAATGATCAATTTCGATTTCATGTAAATTATAATTACCGGCTGTCATGTTTTCAGTGCTTTTTCGATGTGTGAATGCGAGTTGGCATTGTTGTTGTTACTTGAATGGTCTCGAACCTGCACATTTTTTACCAGAAAATGTTGCTGTTAGGAGTGTCCACTTATAGGGGCATACAATCTTCAAACGAAGACTTATAGATTGCTATCATGTGGAAATAATATCTAGAGACACATACCTTTCAATAAAATATAGTATTTGCCACCCCCAATTGCCCCCCCCCCCCAATTGGTAATGATAACCCTGTTTTCATGGGTCTGGCTCACCAACTAATGTGCCTACAGCTGGTCGCTTATTACAGGAGATGGCCATCCTAAGGTGGTTGTAAGGACAGGTTTGACTATCTGTATCTAGATACCTACCGAAGATACATTGGGGGCTATCACCTGTCCAGATGCCGCTAGACAGACAGATGCGTGTTGCCGTGCCGACGAGACCATAGTCACTGTCACAGATGAACGTCGCTGTGGACCCCTCCCAGTTGCCTGATGATGTGTCCACTGTCCCATGCCCGATGCCCACCAGGTCAGGACATTCTGCAAGGATCAACTGCCACAGTCAAGTATCTGTCCCAGGGTATGGGATCATGTGGTTTCTGATATTTTTTAAATCTAACTTATAACTTTAATATAAAGAATCGTGTACAGATTTTGGCTGCTTCACAGCTCAGGAAATATTTTTAAGTCAAATGCTGCATTCGGTATGTTTGGACAACAACTAGCTACTGGAAAAAGAGTTTTGGGTCGATTTAAGAAGTGTATTTCTTAAACGTTTGGTGTCGCTTATCTGTGTTTTGTTATTAGGGCATTTGAAAAATATATTGTCTGCTAATTCAAGCACTGAAAATGACTATCGCGGACCTTAAATTAAATAAATCCTGCTGGCTCCATAAAGGGGGCTCGTATGAACCCCATCAAACCTCCCCTGACGATGACCTTGATCTCAACATGTGTAGACCAACTTACGGATGGCACACAATGCTGGGGAAGAAATGTTTGGAAATGTTTGGAAATCTTGATGCGCTTGGATCAATATCCCGCATCACATGATATGGGTTTAATAATCACTGCTGTAAGATCCTCTATTTATCCAACTTGATGATTTCATTAGAAACTCGGCATAGTCTTGTGTCTTATGAAATAAATAGAGGATCTCAAACGAGTTTCCATTTGATATGAGATTTACGAAACGAGTCATACACAATTTATGCACCGGGCCTCTGGCGAGGTACACAACATTGTGGACAAGTTTCATAAATCTCATATCAAAGGGAAACGAGTTTGAGATTCTGTTTATCACATGACTTCAGCCTGCAAAGAGCACACAACTTGGAGATATCAATACGCCATACAACAGGTTCCTGTTCTTTGTAAACACTTCATACTACCAAACGGGAGCTCATTCTGACAATTGCAGTAATTTTAATGATTCACTGACGCTTGTAATGACGTTTAAAACATGACGACATCAACGTCAAAATATTATTGCTTTGTCACGCCATACCTAACTCATTTGGAATATTTCTATTTTGTTCATTTGACATAATGTTAGTGCATAATACGAATACGTAATTCGGGTAATGTGGCCGGTCAATCAATAGCGCTCCAGGTGTTATTACATGTGTGTCATAACACATTTATGAAATGGGTTAAAGCACGGCATAACAAGGATTTCATGTGATAATAATCCAGGCATGGGAGTGGAACACTATCCCCAATCCTGAAAATTTATTTGAGCAGCGTATTGCGCTGCGATTTGCTAGAGGGTCTGGATTTTTTTTTCAATTCTAGATGCTCTGTGCTTCATTCTGAGGTATATTTAGCATTAAATAGATCACATTTTCCCCTGAAAAAATATGCTATAATTGGCAACATAATCCATTTCAATTTAAAATAATATTTGCAACAAGAAGTCAGTACATGTATAACAGGGATTCCGCTGGGGAAAATAAAAGAATCGCCACTTAAAAAAAAAATTGTAATTTTTTATCACCATTCTCAACGGATTTACAAGATTCACAAAAGTGATCCCTGGGACCTCAAATCCGGATTTCCGGATTAATCCGGAAATTTCCCATGCCTGAATAACTTTTAATAAATATCATATTAAATTATCACTAATTTAAGAACATCTACATGTGTAGACCAACTTACGGATGGCGCACGATGGTGGGGAAGAAATGTTTGGAAATCTTGATACTTTTGGATCAATATCCCGCATGACATGGGTTAACTGATTTCGTAAGAAACTTGGCATAGCTGAGTTTCTTTTGTAACCATTAGACTGCTGCACGCTAAAATTGTTGTCTGCTGTTGCTTTATATTTTGCCTTCTTTCTCAATAAAAACATGGTTTGACAGCACTTTAGAATCATTTCCATTGGACATTATTCTAAAGTGCTGTCATACCATGTTTTTAGGGGAAAAACAGGAAACAGAAAATAAACAGCAGGCGACAAAATATTTACTTCAGCAGTGTAAGGGTTAAAGTGACTGTGTCTCAGATGGTACCTCCAAAGAAGCATTTCACAAAAACAGTCGAGATCTTTCAATGGATATTGTATGAATACAGCCGCAACTTATCGCATTTACATATTAAGTCGTGGAAATTTCATGCTCAATTTAACTTTGCAATATCTGGAAAAACACACTAGTAGTGGCACACTTATTTCTCTGATCTATCGAAAAATCCATGAGTGGTGGCGTAATTCATCATGTTACCGCTTTGCTGCCGATAAGATAAACTGATCTGAAATGCTTCAAAAGCACATACATGGACCAACGCTATATCCGCTCTTGCCTATCGGCGAGGAGATAATAAATATATTACAACATCGCTCATCTAAGATCCTCTGCACACACGTAGATCAACTTACGGACGGCGCACGTTGGTACCTCGTCACTCCAGGTGGTGTCACTGAGGCAGATGTGAGTGGCCTCGCCGACCAGGGAGTAGCCGTCCTTACACGAGTAGCTGATCGTGGAGCCGGCCGCCGTGCCATACGACGTGTTCACATACCCGTTCAGGGGCGACTCTGGTACCTTACACCCTGGAATAGTAAGTACGAGGGTCATCCAATAAATAATGAAAACGAACACATGTATGTCAATTGATATGTAGTGCGTATATCTGAATGAAATTTGACATACACTATATTGATACTTCATCAATGGCGTCACATTATATTACATAACTACGTTCTATGACGTCATCGTGACGTGACGTAATCATCACATACGTCAAGCTTAATGGACGCAGTAATGAGCGACTAAAGAAGTAATTTGGTAAAAGCATGCTTCACTTCAGGGACACATTGTCAGATATTTTGGAAATACCACTGAACAATAAGTACACTATTTCACACAGACATAGATAATACACTATGAAAGGTTTAGAAAAATTTGGATTTAAGAAAACAAATGTAAATGTGCTACAAGTAATACAATGTACTCAACTGACAACTGATTCAAACTTGCTGGGCGGAGCGTAGCTGTTACATATGTAATAAATTCATAGTGCTCAGTTCATTTGACCTTTGACCTTCAACTGTGACCTTGACCTTGGACGTAGGTGCGTGGTTATTGATCACGACACACCTTCTCATCATGAGAAATATTTATGCCAAGCCATTTGATAATCCATGCATCGGTGTAGAAGATAAATTATAGAGCGGAAGGGAATTTCAATAGGTTAGACCTTTGACCTTCAACTGTGACCTTGACCTTGGACGTAGGTGCGTGGTTATTGATCGCAACACACCTTCTCACCATGAGAAACATGTGTGCCAAGTCATTTGATAATCCATGCATCGGTGTAGAAGATATAGAGCGAAAGGGAATTTCAATAGGTTAGACCTTTGACCTTAAACTGTGACCTTGACCTTGGATGTAGGTGCGTGGTTATTGATCGCGACACACCTTCTCATGAGAAACATTTGTGCCAAGCATTTGATAATCCATGCATCGGTGTAGAAGATATAGAGCGGAAGGGAATTTCCAACAGACCGACCGACCGACCGACCGACGACCGACCGACCGACCGACCGACCGACCGACCGACCGACAAGCTGACTCCTATATACCCCCTCAAACTTTGTTTGTGGGGGTATAATGAAACAAAACCATGGTTTAATAGACCAGCAAGAGAAATATTTCGCCTAGAACTTGATACAGTGGCTGTGAAAATGCAGTATATGCTAATTATAAACAGCATATACTCGGGTTAGTATGCACAGTCACAAAACAGCATGTATGTGCAGTCTGATCTGGAATTTACGTGACTACATATTCAAGTTTGCTAGCAGCCTTATTTACTGTATCCTAACACATACCAGTATGGCTATTTCAACACTGGTCTCTAATTAGCTGTCAGCATATATTATATCTGCAGCAATGCAGTCTAACTGGGACGGGGTTATCTGTGGAATGACCTGACACAGTTACACATTTTTATCAAATACCGACTTATTACAAATACATATTCTTATATATTGGTTACTACATGTACTTACAAAATACATCGGAGATAGGAACCTTGTTCAGGTCCAGAAGTACAATATAGGTTTCACTATATGTACATGACACACTCTAAGTAACGGACACGAGGACACGTTACGACATGCATATCCCCGGATCAGCTGGTGCATCCTCGCAGCCTCACCAGGATCTACACTGTTAAAGGCCCAACTGGGATATAAAAGCCACCAGATGGCGCTGGGCAGGCTTTTTGATAATTGTATGCATGCTTCACTTCAGGGACACATTTTCAGATATTTTAGAAATACCACTGAACAAATAAGTACACTATTTCACACAGACATAGATAATACAACTTTGAAAGGTTTAGAAAAATTTGGATTTAAGAAAACAAATGTAAATGTGCTTTTGAAGTAATACAATGTACTCAACTGACAATTGATTCAAACTTGCCGGGCGGAGCGTAGCTGTTACATATGTAATTCATGCATAGAGCTGAGTTCATGACCCGACATTGTAAACAACCCCATGTGTTTAGTGATAAAGGCTAACAGCTATAACGAACTGCCTGTATGGTCAACATCAGACAGTGTGCCAGCCGCACAACTTTGATTTTGGACAGTAATATCAAATTAAATGTGTGGTTGGTATGCACATAACAAGGTGAATGAAACAAAACCATGGTTTAATAGACCAGCAAGAGAAATATTTCGCCTAGAACTTGATACAGTGGCTGTGAAAATGCAGTATATACTAATTATAAACAGCATATACTCGGGTTAGTATGCACAGTCACAAAACAGCATGTATGTGCAGTCTGATCTGGAATTTACATGACAACATGAATTCAAATTTGCTAGCATCCTTATTTCCTGTATCCTAACACATACCAGTATGGCTATTTCAACACTGGTCTCTAATTAGCTGTCAGCATATATTATATCTGCAGCAATGCAGTCTAACTGGGACGGGGTTATCTGTGGAATGACATGACACAGTTACACATTTTTTTATCAAATACCGACTTATTAGAAACACATATTCTTATATATTGGTTACTACATGTACTTACAAAATACATCGGAGATAGGAACCTTGTTCAGGTCCAGAAGCACAATATAGGTTTCACTATATATACATGACACACTCTAATTAAGTAACGGACACTGGACACGTTACGATTTGCATATCCCCGGATCAGCTGGTGCATCCTCGCAGCCTCATCAGAATATACACTGTTAAGTTTGGTGGTCATTCATGGTGGCTCTAATTAATGATGTAAACTGCAGCATGCTATAGTCATGTGCTATCTGATTGTGAGTTAAACTGATCCAACACTCAATAAGCCCCATTTTGTTATTGTGTGACACATGGAAAGGTGTTTCATTCAATTTTACTTCTTTCTATTTTTAATAATTTATATAATAGCATCAAAATACTCTTTGCTTTGAAATAGTAAGCAGCAAAATACTATATAAGTTTTAACACTTTTAGTAAATTCTCAATCATTTTCCTGCACAAATAAAACATACATATACTATTAGAGGGACTGGTATACACTGTATCATTTGTGTGTTTTATGGGACCACACGTTTGATAACAAACCTACATACCATATATCTAGATACTGGTCAGTACAGAAACCCCTACACTGGCTATCCAGCTGCCCCCTCACTGTTCTACATTGGGAGCAGACGACAAACATGTGCTGCTGTTTATGTATTCTATTTATAAAGCCAGTGTATAACTGACAGGCTGGGGTCTCTATCAGTAATTGGATATGCCCCTCCTACTAAATTCGGTATCAGGGCACCGATTGTTGGGCCTTTAAGTTTGGTGGTCATTCATGGTGGCTGTAATTAATGATGTAAACTGCATCATGCTGTAGTCATGTGCTATCTGAATGTGAGTTAAACTGATCAAACACTCAATAAGCCCCATTTTGTTATTGTGTAACACATGGAAAGGTGTTTCATTCAATTTTACTTCTTTCTATTTTTAATAATTTATATAATAGCATCAGAATACTCTTTGCGTTGAAATAGTTAGCAGCAAAATACATGTACTATATAAGTTTTAACACTTTTAGTAAATTGTCAATCATTTTCCTGCACAAATAAAACATACAGATATTATTAGAGGGACTGGTATACATTGTATCATTTGTGTGTTTTATGGGACCACATGTTTGATAACAAACCTACATACCATATATCTAGATACTGGTCAGTACAGAAACACCTACACTGGCTATCCAGCAGCCCCCTCACTGTTCTACATTGGGAGCAGACGACAAACATGTGCTGCTGTTTATGTATTCTATTTATAAAGCCAGTGTATGACTGACAGGCTAGGGACCTATCAGTAATTGGATATGCCCCTCCTACTAAATTCGGTACCAGGGCACCGATTGTTGGGCCTTTAAGTTTATGATGTTGATCTTGGGGAAAGGGGTGGGGGGTCATGGATTTGCTGTAGCACAATAGAGGATCATCAGATGAATGCATGTATGAAATATCAAAGCGTTCCCTGTAAAGAAACAGAAGTTACACAATATTTACCCCAATGTTAAGTTTATGAACATGCTAAGTTTGTGACCTTGACCTTGGGGTAAGGGTTGGGTGGTGGGTGTGTTGGGTTGTGGATTTGCTACAGCATGATAGAGGGTTATCTGAGGAATGCATGTATGAAATATCAAGGCGTTCCATGAAAGGAAACAGATGTTTTAAGACATTTACCCCAAAGTTAAGTTTATGAATGTGCTAAGTTTGTGACCTTGACCTTGGAGTAAGGAGTGGGCCGTGGGTCATGAATTTGCGATAGCACGATAGGGTATCATCAGATGAATGCATGTATGAAATATCAAGGCGTTTCAAGAAAGGCAACAGATGTTATAAGACATTTACCCCAACATTAAGTTTATGAATGTGCTAAGTTTGTGACCTTGACCTTGGGGTAAGGGGTGGGTCATGGATTTGCTATAGCACAATAGAGAATCATCAGATGAATGCATGTATGAAATATCCAGGCGTTCCATGAAAGGAAACAGATGTTATAAGACATTTACCCCAACGTTAAGTTTATGAATGTGCTAAGTTTGTGACATTGACCTTGGGGAAAGGTGTGGGAGGTGGGTCATGGATTTGCTATAGTACGATAGAGTATCATCAGATGAATGCATGTATGAAATACGAAGGTATTCCCTGAAATAAACAGAAGTTACACAACATTTACCCCAACGTTAAGTTTATGAATGTGCTAGGTTTGTGACCTTGACCTTGGGGTAAGGGCTGGGTGGTGAGTCGTGGATTTGCTACAGCATGATAGAGGGTCATCTGAGGAATGCATGTATGAAATATCAAGGCGTAGAAAATAGAATAACCTAACCTGCTGCCAGGTCCATACCACACCAAATTCACTCAGACTTACCGGTGGAGCAAGTTGGGACAGATCCGCTCCACCCCGTGGACAGACATGTACGTATTGCCTGGCCAGTGACGGCGTAACCACGAAGCAGGAGTATGTCGCTATCTGTCCCTCGGTTGTGATGTCGGGATTAGCCACATAGCCATTGGTCGGCGCCGACAACGGACCACAGTCTGAGGAATAGTATAAAACAAAGGGTGAACAAGTGAATGGGATCTAATAACATTTGGATCTAAAATTTATTTGTGGCTGTGACTGGAATTATAGGTTTTGTGACCAGTGTAGATCCAGATCAGCCTGTGCATCCACACAGTCTGATCAGGAACTGTATTTTTCGCAAAACCATCAATGAAACCTGTCATGTTTCTTAGCACAGTCAAGCTACGAGATATAGTGGGTCAACCCACCACTAATTGCAATATTTTGTTTTTCTTCGCTAAGTAGTTCATGAAGGATCAACATATGAAAAATCTACTAAATTCTGGATAGGGGAAAGTTGCTAAATATTTTCAAAATGGCCACCAAATTTCCGGATTTGCTAATACACAGGCTCGTAAGTTGAATATTTTCACAATTCCAAATTCTAATTTGTAGTTATTGAACCCAACAATAATGTTCAAAGATATTTAACTTAAATTTGATGATTTATTTTCATTTGAATACATACAATATCGCCGCCAAAATGTCACTAATGTAATAAACATTAAATTTAAAGACTATTACAGTAAAACCTATAAAGGCCAGCCATGGGAAGTGAAAAATCTGGCCTCCGTTCACAAGTGGTCTTTATTCGCAGGGTGATTTATATAGTAATTGTGCCATTGGGACAACAAAATGGTGGCCTTCACAGCCAGGTGATTGTTATTTGGAGGTGGTCCTTAGCACAGGTTCAACTGTATATGCTTAGCTGGCCCAATACACAGAGGGGGACCATCCAGGGAAATACGCTGGTGTTTGCCTTACTTTTTTTTCGCGGATTCTGTACCTCCCGACTTTCGACGACATAAATTAATTATGTGCGAAATATAATTCCAGAGCCAGATGTTACTAAATAAAGTTCTATGTTATTCCATGTGTGATAGTGTCGCTAAATGGATAAATATGTGTAAATGTGTGTCTCTTGACATCGCGTCGGCGTGTATCAAAGGTCAGATCGGCACGACTTTGTAACCTTTGATGTCTCACCCTCCACCACATCACAGTCAGTAATGATTACAACCGAACGTGCATATTATGTACGACGTGATCGGACAAAACCAGGCTTATTGGATATGCGACGAGCGAAGACCAAAACGTGTTCACCATCAGTAATAAAACAAGAGGGCCATGATGGCCCTAATTCGTTCACCTGACTCCATGAACACCAGAGGAGAATGTGACATTGAGTTCATATGTGTTTTAAAAAAATTGTGCTATTTTTAGATAGCGGTCATCTTGGATTAAGTGATGACTCTCATTTTACCAAATCTGAAAATGCTTCACCCAAGGATCTCGACTTACTATGAAGTTTGGCCAGCATCGGCCATGTGGTTCCTGAGAAAAAGACGTTCAAAATCTTGAATAAAGGGACCTTTTGGAGGCCATCTTGGATGACATAATCATCCGATTCTGACAAATATTGCACCAGAGCAATCGCCTCATCGATACCTTCAATTTGATATATGACATGAGCATATTTGGTCAAAAATAAAATTTGACCCCACGGGCCACGCCCATTTTTGACCTCGGGGTCACCATTTTAACACCTTTGAAAGAGCATTGTACATCGATCATTCCTACCAAGTTTCGTTGAAATCCGGCTGGCGGTTCATGAGAAGAAGATTTTTTAAGAATTTATGCTATTTTTAGACGGCGGCCATCTTGGATTAGCAATGACCTCCATTTTAACAAATCTGCAAAGGCTTCACCCATGGACCATAACTTTTAAGTTTGGCTACCATGGGCCTAGCGGTTCATGTGAAGAAGAATTTTGAAATCTCTAATAAAAGAACAATTTTTTGACCTTTCGGCGGCCATCTTGGATGACATAACCAACCGATTTTGACGAAAAATGCACCAGAGTGATCGCTTCGTTGATAACTTCGATTTGATATACGACATGACAATAAACTTTAACCAAAAAACTTAACCAAAAAACTTAACCAAAAACTTTAACCAAAAAACTTAACCAAAAACTTCAAAGTAATTTGACCTTGACATTGGGCACAGGGGCCGCACGGGAGGGGAGTAGAATGAAAATATAGATGATGATAAACACCCATGTGAAGATTCAAGGTAATGGGCAAAGCAGTTGCAGAGATATAGTATAACAAAAAACTTTAACAAAAAACATAACCAAAAACTTTAACCAAAAACTTTAACAAAAACTTTAACCAAAGAACTCAACCAAAAACTTTAACCAAAAAACTTAACCAAACAACTTAACCAAAAACTTTAACAGGACACGCGTATGTACGTACATACGTACGTACGTACGTACGCCAAAGTGCCGACTATATCGCGCTTTCCGCAAGCGGGCGCGACAAAAACTTAACCAAAAACTTTAACCAAAAAACTTAACCAAAAACTTCAAAGTAATTTGACCTTGACATTGGGCACAGGGGCCGCACGGAAGGGGGTAGAATGAAAATATAGATGATGATAAACACTCATGTGAAGTTTCAAGGTAATGGGCAAAGCAGTTGCAGAGATATAGTATAACGAAAAACTTTAACGTTTAACGAAAAACTTTAACGAACAAACTTAACCAAAAAACTTAACCAAAAACTTTAACCAAAGAACTGAACCAAAAACTTTAACCAAAAACTTAACCAAACAACTTAACCAAAAAACTTAACCAAAAACTTTAACCAAAAAACTTAACCAAACAACTTAACCAAAAACTTTAACCGGACACAAGTACGTATGTACGTACGTACGTACGCCAAACGGCCGACTATATCGCGCTTTCCGCAAGCGGGCGCGACAAAAAAGAAATATAATAATGTAAACATGATATCAAAATACTATTACCATTAAGACAGGCGTCGACGGTAACATCGTAGTAATTGCTGGAAGTGGAGAAGCAGAGACAGAGTTTCGTGTCCAACCCATCGTCTCGGCACACGGCCCCTGGAGTGGCACACTCTGCATCGATGGAACAGGCGGCTCCATATGGCGTCTCAACTGCGGCATGTGTTTGTAAAATGGTCCGAGTACTCGTGCTCGAAATCAACAACAAGATGATTGTCAGGGAGTATCTCACCCACTAAACAGAGCGACCGCCACAAATGTCAAGGTCACAATATGAGGAAGTCCAAAATTATTGCTACGAAAGTCGGTCACCAAGGTCACACAAATGACACTGGGTGGATAGCCATCAATGTAAGGAAGCTATTGGTGTTTATGATACGACTAACGGATCAGGAGATATTCGACATTTGGACGTACATACAAAATTATTGACATGAAAGTCAAGGTCACCAACGTGAGTGTCAAGGTCACCGAATGACACTGGATTGATAGCTATCAATGTGAGAAAGCTTGTTATGAATGTTTGTTAATGATATGACTAATGGATGAGGAGATATTCAACATTTGGACGTATGTCCAAAATTGTTGCATTGATGTAGACTTGAGATGATCCAACTAATGGATCAAGAGATATTCAACATTTGGATGTACGTCCAAAATTATTGACATAAAGGACAAGGCCACCAAGGTGAAGGTCACTTGAATGACACTGGTTGGATAGCCATCAATGTAACAAAGCTATATGAAGTTTTGTAATGAACCAACTAATGGATCAGGAGATATTCAACATTTGGACATAAATAAAAAATTGTTGATAGCACGGTCAAGGTCACCAAACTCAAGGTTACCCGAATGACACCGGGTGATTAGCCATCAATATGATGAAGCTCTGGATGAAGTTTGGCAAGGACCCGACAAACAGATCAGGTTTTCAACATTTGGACGTACATTTGGACATACATCCAAATATATTGACACAAAAGTTAAAGTCACCAAGGTGAATGTCAAGGTCACTGAATGACACTGGGTGGATAGCCATCGATGTGAGAAAGCTATCGATGAAGTTTGGTAATGATCCAACTAACGGATCAGGAGGTATTCAACATTCGGACGGATGTACCGTATTCTTGCGATTATAAGTCGCATTTTTTTACTCAGATTTGTATCCCAGAAAGCCCCTGCATCTTAGAAATACATGTAGATACATGAGAATTTTTTTCCACCCGAAATATTGACATAAACGACAACAAAAAAATAAATAAAAATGCGTTCCTATATTTGTTGTTGTTGTTAGTCTTTGGGGTAAAATCCGGTATTGGAATATTGGATTCGTATTCTAAACAGTTCGCGCCTTACTCGTTCCAGCCCTGTGTCACATTCGGTAAACACTTTCTATACTGATGAAGGCCTCTATCATTTTAATTATCTTTTGAAAACATTTACCGGGCCCATATCGGTCGGTGTCATTTTGCCGTGAAAAATATTGCATGACGCCATTAACGGTAAATCCCAATATGCATAATCATAATGCAATTCCACGAAAGTTATAAAACTCCATCATTAGTTTCGAAACTGTGTGTTTACACGATGAAGATGAAAGTGGCAAGCCTAAGTCAGCTGACTGACATAAAACACACCGCGTGTCAAGATTTACAACACAAAGCCATATCAAATATCAATAAACGCGGTTGCTGACGTCAGTTTCGTATTTGTCACCAAACTGGTACCCTGTCTGATGCGTCCCAGTGAAACAATACTACATGTACTGAGAACCAGACTCTATTTGCAAACGTGTTTATGTGAATTGGGTCTCTATCTCTGACAAATCCCGGCGTATTGCATTAGCGGCCAGACCAGGCGGTGGATTCGCGTAGTCTGCACATGGTTTACAATGTTCACCAATCTCTAATTAAAAACATTATAATTACGTCAGCGGACAATGCAAATTCGTCATAGCTATAGGCTGCTTTCAGAGTCATTTTTACGGAAAATATGACTGATTTTGAAATATTACAAAGTTGTGTGTTGCTTTGTGGAAAAATAATCGATAACAAGTCGTGTCAACTAACAGGTGTTTATCTTATGTCATCATTCAGCACGAGGCTGTAAACTGTGTGACCTTTAGGCTATGTTTTGAAATTACACTGATTGGTCAACACGCCTTTTGATGTGCCGCAGACGTGGCGAACGTGCGACTTTCATCCTCGCATCATGGGGGCAATCAGTAACCCATTTCATGCTGAGGGTACACGTATGTTTGCGGAAAATCCTAAATATTTACCTTCTATGCACTCAGAAGTATATGCCGCGACCACCATTTAAACCGTTTTGTCGAGACGGTTCAAATGAGTGGTCATAACATATACTTTCAGTGAGAAATAACAAAAATAAAATATTTAATAAAGTTCATATCCGTAAATGTGTATTCCGATATTGATTTCGAAAACAGTTTCCGTAAATGGTGTTGAAAAGAGATAATACATACCGCAATCAATAATGAACATATAATACCGCTTTCGGCACCAATATGATCGCAAATATAACACGATTTCTGACAATAGTCTGTTACACATTTAACACGATTTTGATATACAAATAGGCAAACAAATCGGGAGCCAATGCACAACCGTGTACTAACCGAGCACGTGTTATAGTGAAGCGTGTACTACCGAGTTCACAGTGTAGGTATCACTGTGCTAAATATAGTACACATCGGCCAGGAGGTATGCTTTAGTAGTCCGGTATAAAAAAATAGTGCAGACGTTTTGAGGCCACAGACCCAGTTTGCTTGTAAATCCTGATCCATTACAGCCCAATTTTACTTGAGAAACATGTTGGGGTGTTTTTAACACCAGTTTCCAGCATATTTCTAGCATTTAAAAGAAATTACTGAGCCTGCTTGTCACGTGATGTGAACACTACGTCACATGACACTTTGATGATAAACAATATGGCGGACAGGAAAATGTTGAAATTTTCTTTCTTAGGAGTAAGTGAACATATTGTTTAATTAGTGAAAATCCGGTGCAGACAGGTTGCAAGGTTATGAACAGGTAGGTTCCACAGCATCCATACGAATAGTGAAAGTGTGAGAGAATGGCCATATTTGGAGGAATCGGTTAAGTTGTATAGTAAAACTAATTGGTGGTTGCTAGCCTGTAATTGAAGATACTAGAAAACAATGAAATACGGACCGGGGAATCACGGACATAGAGTCGGCAAATTACGGACATACATGTAGCAAACTATGATAGGGAAAATACAGACAAAAACGTCCAAGGTGCGAATAAAAAAACAGTGGGGGAAAATCAATAACAACAACTTGGCGATATTTTATATATATTTTTTTTTTTTTAGGAAAATTGGGTGCGTCTTATAATTTCATGTAGACATTTTCCCCCAGATTTTGGACTGAAAATAGGGGTGCGTCTTATACACTCTTGCGACCTATAATCGGCAGAATACCGTACGTCCAAATTTATTGACACGATGGTTAAAGTCATCAAGGACAATGTCAAGGTCATCCGAATGACACTGGACAGCCATCAACATGAGGAAGCTATTGATGACGTTTGGTAATGATCGGACTAACGGATCAGGAGGTATCCAATATTTGGACTTATGTCCAAAAGTATTGACACAAAGGTTAAGGTCACCAAGGTGAAGGTCAATGTCACTCGAATGACACTGGATGGATAGCTATCAATGTGAGCAAGCTATTGATGAAATATGGTAATGATCTGACGGATCAAGAGATATGCAACATTTGAACTAGTTACATGTATTATGTTGAAAATGAGAATATGCATCCTCAACATTTAACAAAATTGGACTTACAAATTTGCAAAATATGAAATACAGAACCAAGGGTTGGATTGATGAAATGAAAAATCAGAGCAAATAATTATGCCCCACCAATTGCGATCATTAGCCCTTTCACACTACAGCCCTCTATAGCGGTGTTTGCAAACAGTGTAGATCCAGACGAGCTCGTAACGAGCCGTCTCATCATGATCTGCACTTTTTTGCAAGTAATTATAATATGGTTAATAGGGTTTAAAATACATTAATCTATATTATAACTTGTTTTTACAGTTATTACTCCATGCAGTTCAGACAACAACAAACAATATTAACAAATGCTGAAATAAACGTTTGCCGTTTGCTGTTTTTGAACAGTTTTCACATAAAAACATATTTTGCTAGAAACGATTCTTATGTGCTGCCAAAACATGTTTTTGTTACAAAATAAGACAAACACATGGTTGTGACTGGAGAAATGGGGCTTATGGGATTTGCGACCAGTGTAGTTCCATGTCAGTGTGGATCTGCATTTTTCGCCATTCCATCAACGAAACACCCATCATGCTTGTAACAAGCAATATAGATAATTATCAGACTACAGGCGTGTGCTATTTGATCACGAGATACACTGGTCACAAATCCCAAAAGGCCATTTCTCCAGTCAGAGCCATATACAAATAATAACAGCAAGAATGTCATCTGTAGGCATACAAATACCCCAGGATGCAGCTAGGAAATTTCCGGCTAATTTCTTAACCAGAAATACACGGAGGGATGCACAGTCCAAACACTATATGCCTCCTGGCCCTACAGAAACCGAGGGCATAAAAACGGAACCATCATTTTCCCGCCTTCTCACGGTTCCAACAGATAGGTGACGATGATGCGACTTACCAACAACACACTCTGGTTCTTCATTCCATTCCCCGATGCTCTGACAGACGACCTGGGAGCTGCCGCTGATACGGTAGCCGCTGTTGCACGTGTAAGTTGCTACGGCGCCCATTAGCGTGCTGCCATCTACCAAATATTGGCCGTTCACAATGGCTGCCGGTGCTCCACAATCTAAACATATGTAATATAGAGAATATGCATCCTTTACATAAACAAAATTGGGTTTACAAATGTGCAGTACAGATCCAGGGATGGATCACTGGGACTTTATGGTATGAACGACAAACGCCTCTTTACATCATAGCCACTTTTACTCCGATATTAAATATCTACAAGGTACGACATTCGCCATCTTTTCAACCAACGAAAGTGGTTTGATTAATTTGATTATTGGTGTTTAACGGTCTATCAACAGTTAAGATAATTTAAAGGTACATGCCCACTCAGTAGGCACAAACTGTTCTTTATATCAGACATCATCTGAGACATTTTCTGGCAAACTAAACATTCATTCACCATTACCCCACGTATTGATTGGCATTATTATACATTTTATATCAGATTTAAATGTCTACGCTGATATCAGGGGCAATAACCGTGTTTCCTTAAAATGTTAACGGACATTACTATTTATTCTCTGTAGTTATTTTTTTATGTGCAATGATCATCCCTTATAATATGTCAAAACTATTATTTTTTCAGGTGACGCATTTAATTAGTATAAATAATTAAAAAATGTCATGCCTTATTTGCATATGAAAATAGCCTGATACCACTGCGCGTCACTATCAGTAAAATAAATATTACTAAATGATTATAGCGGGCACTCGTAATTGTTAGAACTGGTGGAATAGTGACACACTTATACACTTATTTAATTCCTAATAAGAACAGTTTGTGCCTACTGAGTGGGCATGTACCTTTAAGGCCTGGCCAACAGGTTCAATCCTGTATATAACCTGCTGCATTTATCCCAAACAACAGAATATATACATCGAAAAAAATAAATATTGAAGCCCTGAAATTAGAATAACCTGACCTGGTGCCAGGTCCATACCACACCAAAGTCACTTGGCCCCTTCTCCTAAAATAGGATTACGAATAATCATAACACTCACATAAGTGGCATAACCAGATTCAACTGTCACATAGTAGAATGCCAACGACATACGTAAGGGCCAAACCAGGTTTCCGGTCAGGACATTTTAAGGATGAATCTTGATCATTAAGTTACCCATCACATGCTCCCACCTGCCACCCACTAACGGAAATGGTACTAGTGTACCTTGGACCAGCAGGGTCCCGGCCTTCGTGCGCGTTACAATTACTGAATCAGCGAGCTGGGCCCAAGGTAAATAATCCACTTCCGTTGGTTGAAAAGATGGCGAATGTCCAACCTTGTAGATATTTAATATCGGAGTAAAATTGGGTTGATTTAAAGAGGCTTTTGTCATTCATATCACAAAGTACATACCTGCGAGATGGATGAAACAAAAATCACAAGCGAAGACTTATTCCCCCATCACTATAAATGAATCGCAATAAGCGCTACATAACCATTTGTGGCTGTGATTGGAGAAGTAGGGCTTTACGAGTTATTTTACAACAGTAATGTTAAATGTCTAACGAGACAAAAGACACTAGATATTTAGTTACGTACTAGCCTGGAATAGAGCATAAGCACGATTATATTAAAGTAACATAAATTCTCCTGAACATCACAGGAAAGTGAGAATTAGCCAGCAGTAGTTGGCAGCATAGCTATAGTAGGCAGACGATAACTTGCTACTTGTTTACAAACAAACCGGTCATAAACAAAACATAGAATAGGTGAGGCAGGTAAATATACCCGTGCCAGTATTCCTTTTCAATATTGATTTTGAGGTTTGTCATGAAGTCTTATGTAGTCGAGGGGTTAGAGTGACGGATATCAATGCCGTAGGTAGTGAGTTTGAATCTTAGTTTTTCATGCACATATATTTTGATTTGGTTATGTTTTATTATATATTTATTTTTTATGTGCATGTGTTGCTCTTACACATTACATTAATTAAGCATGCTATAGATTACATGTAGAACGTTAGTCTCACTTTGAAGTAAACTAATAACTAAATGCACAATTCATATGTGTGTACATGAAGATTCTGGAGGATGTTCTCGCCGATCATGTCACATTGAGGTCATACAGCAATAGTGATAACCCTCGCCGTTTCACATATTTCCATCTACACAAACCAGTCATAAAAAGAACAGAATGTTATTGACAAAAGAATGCATTTTGTGAGGTTCAAACTCACGACCAGATAAAATGAACACAAGTTCTTCAAATGTATGGATTTTCTCCCGCTTCGATACCACTGAGCTACACTACATGTCTATTTTGCGCACCAAGCTACACTATTATATTGACATGCATGCACGTGCACTTTATAATGTAGAAAATTATGCACGAAAACGAGGCTATGATATGATAATACACCTGATCTACTTATATTTGGACTCATTGATTGACCGCCAGCAACTTATTATCGGCTGTCATTTATACTACATGAATGTAGTAGGTAAACAAGCAGTGCAGAGAAAGTATTCTTGTGACAACATTTAGAAGCATTACTGTAGTTGGCAGTGAGTGGGTTACAGTGCAGTAATGGTACAACTGTCGTTACAATACATGGGTGGATCTTCAAAGTCTCTCATATGTGGCTGTGGCTGAAGAAATGGAACTTATGGGATTTGTGACCAATACAGCTCCAGATCAACTAATATAATCATGATAATGATTAAGATTGCTCGTTAGAAGCATGACACATGTTTCATTGATGGAATGGTGAAAAGTGTACATCCTGATCACTGTGCGGATGCACAGGCTGATCTGGATCAACATTGGTTGCAAAAGCAGTCACCTGCGAACATCTGTTTCCAAACATATTCGTGGCCTGAAGGAATGCTTCCCGAAGGAGGTCCCTTCCCCTATGCCTATGACGACGTCAATGATCGTACCTAGACACGACCTAGAACGTCGTTTGTGTTTCATGGATATACAATCCCGCGTCCTGGTAGACGAGCTACTGTAAGATGACCTATACCTAGCTCTCTTGCTACTAGACCCGGATCTACCCGTCCTGATCAACGAGTCTGTGCGCCCTCCTGTCTGACGTCATCAGACTCACATCAGAACTAATCCAGTGTGTCGGCAGGCCATGTCCGTTACACTGTTGTATATCCATAACCTTGAACAGATATTCCGCTGAAAACGGCGTGGTCAAGACCAGCGTCGCCGTTATCAGTGGCTATATTTGACACTCTGTTGACCGGAGGAATACGCTTGCATTCCACCGAGGCGTGCCCAATTGGATTTGCGTGTATACTACCCACATCGCCTTATCCCCTTGAATCTACCTGTCCCGTGTCCGGTGTTCGTGATCAGTGGTTAGCTAATAACCCAGAGCAGAACTAGTGTCCGGCGTTCTTGCTCAGTGGTTAGCGTATAAACCAGAGCCTAACTGGTATCCTGTGTTCTTGCTCAGTGGTTAGCGTATAACCCAGAGCAGAACTGGTGTCCGGTGTCCGGTGTCCGGTGTCCGGTGTCCGGTGTCCGGTGTCCGGCGGTGTCCGGTGTCCTTACTCAGTGGGTAGCGGACCACCCAGAGCATAACTAGCGACGTTGGATGTCTCAGTCATAAGAGATACCCTGCCACTATTCGGACTCGGACTTGGCTAGACTCAGAAACAGTCTTTAGTTTCTGAATCTTGCCGAACAAGTCCGGTGTCCGGTGTCCGGTGTCCGGTGTCCGGTGTCCTTACTCAGTGGGTAGCGGACCACCCAGAGCAGAACTAGCGACGTTGGATGTCTCAGTCATAAGAGATACCCTGCCACTATTCGGACTCTGACTCGGCTAGACTCAGAAACAGTCTTTAGTTTCTGAATCTTGCCGAACACCGACTGGTGTCCGGTGTCCGGTGTCCGGTGTCCGGTGTCCGGTGGCCGGTGTCCGGTGTCCGGTGTCCGGTGTCCTTACTCAGTGGGTAGCGGACCACCCAGAGCAGAACTAGCGACGTTGGATGCCTCAGTCATAAGAGACACCCTGCCACTATTCGGTCTCGGACTTGGCGTAGACTCAGAAACAGTCTTTAGTTTCTGAATCTTGCCGAACACAGACTGGCGCCCGGTGTTCTTACTCAGTGTGTAGCGGACCAGTCAGAGCAGAACTAGCGACGTTGGATGTCTCAGTCATAAGAGACACCCTGCCACTATTCGGACTCGGACTTGGCTCAGACTCAGAAACCACTGTAGTTTCTGAATCTCATTTATTGATACTTACCCTGATACTTACCTGATAGTACCTAATGGTCAGGCCCCTCCATAGAGGCCCCCCAAGGCCTGAGACAAGCCCGGTTTCTCATTAGAGCAACCGTTATGTCTCTAGCAACAACGGAAACAAATTATCTCATGAGAATCACAAGTTCCCGTTTTGTGACCATTAGTGAACGTGGTACAGAAAACCTATTCAAATATCGAACTAGACAAAGTCGAATTTTTTTTTAAAAATTTCTTTGTCGACAATAGGAACGTCCGACAATAGGAAAATCGCGAAGTTCGCGCCTGTGGCCACACTAAGAAAAAACAAGAAACGAGGCAAAGCCACGAAGGCCAGGTTTTTTCCAAGCATAGACACTTGGATAACATAATTATACCCACTTTTTGTAGACTAGATGGCCGTGGCCTGAATGTCGCGCCTTGGGGCGAGGCATGGACACTAAAAAAATAGATATAGTAGATGGAAAAACGTTAACCAAAAAACTTTAACCGGACACACGGACGAACGGACGGACGTATGCCAAAATGCCGACGATATCGCGTTTTTCTTTCCGCAAGCAGGTGTGACAATGATGATAAACACCCATGTGAAGTATCAAGGTATTGGGTGAAGCAGTTGCAGAGATATAGTACACGAAAAAACTTTAACAAAAAAATTCAAAGTAATTTGAACTTGAAATAGGGCACAGGATCGCGCTTTCCGCAAGCAGGTGCGACAATGATGATAAACACCCATGTGAAGAACAAAAAATTCAAAGTAATTTGACCTTGACATTGGGCACAGGATCGCGCTTTCCGCAAGCAGGTGCGACAATGATGATAAACACCCATGTGAAGTATAAGTTATTGGGTGAAGCAGTTGCAGAGATATAGTACAGAAAAAAACTTTACAAAAAAGTTCAAAGTAATTTGACCATTGACATTGGGCACAGGATCGCGCTTTCGCAAGCAGGTGCGACAATGATGATAAACACCCATGTGAAGTATCAAGGTATTTGGTGAAGCAGTTGCAGAGTATAGTACATAACAAAAAAATTTAACAAAAAAATTCAAAGTTAATTTGACCTTGACATTGGGCACAGGATCGCGCTTTCCGCAAGCAGGTGCGACAATGATGATAAACACCCATGTGAAGTATCAAGGTATTGGGTGTTGCAGCATTGCAGAGATATAGTACACGAAAAAACTTTAACAAAAAAATTTCAAAGTAATTTGACCTTGACATTGGGCACAGGATCGCGCTTTCCGCAAGCAGGTGCAACAATGATGATAAACACCCATGTGAAGTATCAAGGTATTGGGTGAAGCAGTTGCAGAGATATAGTACACGAAAAAACTTTAACAAAAAAATTCAAAGTAATTTGACCTTGACATTGGGCACCGGGGCCGCACCGTTGGGGTTAGAATGAAAATATGGATAATGATAAACACCCATGTGAAGTTTCAAGGTAATGGGCGAAGCAGTTGCAGAGATATAGTATAACGAAAAAGTTTTAAAACCAAAAAACTTTAACCAAACGTACGTTAAAAAGTTAACGTTGAAAATGGCTAAGTCAATTACGTAGAAATAATAGGTGAAGGTAAAAAAATGGTCACATGTTGGATAGTTGTATGTGGTAGGCACCCCTTGGTTATGAAGCTGTGAAAGTTTGGTGGTCCTAGGTGGTACAGTACCAAAGAAATGGACTTAAACACGAAAACTTAACATTGTAAACGCGAAAACTTAACATTGAAAATGGCTAAGTCGACTGCGCGGAAAAAATGGGAAGTTAAAAAAAAAACGTAACATGTTGGATAGTGATATGTGGTGGGTACCCCTTGATTATGAAGCTGAGAAAGTTTGGTGGTCCTAGGTGGTACAGTACCAAAGAAATGGACTTAAACACGAAAACTTAACATTGTAAACGCGAAAACTTAACATTGAAATGGCTAAGTCGACTACGCGGAAAAAATGGGTCAAGTTAAAAAAAAAGTAACATGTTGGTAGTGATGTGGTGGTGGGCACCCCTGATTATGAAGCTGTGAAAGTTTGGTGGTCCTAGGTGGTACAGTAACAAAGAAATGGACTCAAACACGAAAACTTAACATTGATTGTGGACGCCGCCAGCCGCCAGCCCGCCGGCCCGCCGGCCCGCCGTCCGCCCGCCCGGCTTTCGCCAATCCAATAGCCTGGATTTTTTTCTCAAAAAACCTGGCTAAAAACTCGAAATACTTTCAAAATGAAATATTATCGACTAGCAACTTATATAAATGAATAGCCCCCACTCTATTACAGGATATATTGCCTACTTACGGACAATAACCATGAATAGAGTGTATAAAAAAAACAGCCGAACGAAAATGAGCACCAAAAAGGATACTTTCACGCCAGCCGTCCGAAGCAAAGAGGAAGTCTCCCCTGCGCGCATGCGCGGTCGATATGGGATGGGACAGGTGTAAGTGCGGGTCAATAAATTGTATTCGGAATGCATGGGTAGCCCCAATAGAAGCTATATAGCAACATATAACAGGGAAGTATGATACAGAAATGTATCTTTACACTCAAATAATGTACCGTACATGATGATACTTCGCATGCATATGTACATTGCAGTGATTCTTCCATGAGTGCCCAAAACATGTTGAACCTTCATTTAAATGACAAAGGTATGAAAATAGAGCATCTTAACATTCAAGGAATTGTTCCAATAAACTATTGTTGAATGTGTGTGTTAATTTATTTCAAGTGTAGATTAATGTCAATTATCATACAAACCACAACTATTGAAGGCATACGCACAAGACATACAAGACATCACACACATCCAGCCGACCACACCGATGTTGACGTGAGAAGTAATGGAGAACATTCGCAAATGTAGTCGGGAAGATCACGACACAGCAAATATGGCAAGGAACATAGGGAAACAAGCTACATCTGAATCTACCATCATCCGCCGCCAATATCGAGTTAGTGAGGAGGAGTGGACGCAGACGTGCAGACGTAGAAAGATTTCTACAAATCGACGTCGGAAACAACCAGAGAATGCTCATTTTCGCGACTAGATCCGCTCTTCAACATATGGCGACGGAATATTTTACACGTGCCCCGAGCTTCTTCCATCAAAAGTTCACACTCCATGGATTTATCGACGGCGAAATGTACCCACTTGTGTTTGCCTTTCTGCCAGGAAAATCGACCGACGTCTACGAGACATTCTTCCATCAACTACAACAATCGTGTGAGGGATACGGCCTACAGCTTCAACCCGACCACAAGATGGCGTCACGTAACGCGGTACTGTGAGTGCTCCCCGACACTGTAGTTAAGGCTTGTTTCTTCCACTACACACAGTGTATTAGAGCTCCAGATAAGCTGCGTATTTGCTTAAATACCCAATTAAAATTGCCAAAAACCCAATTGAAATCAGAAGTAGCGAGTATCAAAAAGCAATACAAAATGTGTGGTACCTTTATCATGCTGCAGAAAACAATAAACAGACCACAAATATAGCATAATTTTCTTAATTTTCACGAAAACACATCTTGGTATTTCATTAGAATTGTCTCCAAGAAGACAATTCTAATAAAATGCAAGACATATTTTCATTTCGAAGCAAACTACATGTATTCAATAATTGCTGTCTGTTGATGTGTAAACAGTAGTGTGAATTTATTTTACTCCATTAAAATTTTGAAATACCCAATTGCTCACAAATGATGGAGTGACAATATTCAATTACTAATTCCTTATCTGGAGCCCTGGTGTATTTGGCGTAAGGTGCAAGCTACAGGACTGGCCAACATGTACAAGGAGTTTGCCAGTGTGCATACACTCGTGAGACGGGCATCTGTTCTTCCTCTTGTCCCGGAAAATGGCATGGAGGACGTGTGGTTCCAGGTGTTAGATGACATTGGGAATGAAGATCTACCCATCGACGTCACCACATTCACCGGAAGGGTGGCACAGAAAGCAGACATCCAAACATCTTCAGCATCATTCAGACCATCCAGCAGATTGAAGCAGCGGGATACATACACATGCTTCAGTATGAGGCGGGTGGTACTCGCCCAGTGAAGCGTCGTCAGTACGGACAGATTGAAAGGAGGCTATGCACCCTCAAGTTGCGCGGGACTTGAGAACGGAGAGATCAGCACGATGGAATATGCGGACGAAGCATCGAAGCTGCTGCACATATAGACAATCAATGTAGGAGACGATTATAGTGTGCTGTCAAATGTTTTTGAACGTATCAATGTGCTGTAAAATTATGTATTTGTGTTGAAAATAAGAAACTTTAACATGATTTGATAGTGTGATTTCGGTCTAATCATTGTAGGAGACGATACTATTACACAAACAGCAACCAAAATGGCTTACACCAGACATAATTGATGCAATGAAAATGAGAGACAGATTTAAATCACTCAATGATGATGTACAATATAAAACATATCGCGATAAGGTAAATGTGACATTTAAAAGAACAATATACTGTGATTATAAATGAAAACAAAAAGCCTTCTAATATGTGCAAATTATTTATGGAAGTAGGTGCTATTAAGATAAATGCATCTGCCACAGTTTTTTCTCTTAATATTAACGAGCAAAACATTGAAAACCCTGAAGAAATCACAAATGAATTTAACGTTTTTGTAAATTTAAAAACAATTGATGTTTCTAAAGCAACTGGGTTGGATGCAATAGGGCCTAAGTTACTTAGAATTTCTGCACCTTACATTTCATACGGTATAACATACATATGCAACCAGAGTATAAAAACGGGTATTTTCCCAGATAAATGAAAGAAGGGAAAAGTTACACCATTATTAACAAGAGTTGTCAGAAGACAACGAAGCTCGCCTGTTGGCAGCCTTCATTCAAACTTTATTCACAGTTGTATAAAAAGCATGAATATTATATAACTTGACCTTGGGATAAGGGGTGTGCGGTGGACCTTGACATTGAGGTCAGTGGTGGAAGGTGGGTCGTGGATTTGATATAGCATGATATAGCATATTAAGATGAATGCATGTATGAAATATCAATGAGCTCCCTGAAAAGAGAAGGAAAACAAAATTTAACCCAGCGTTAAGTTTATGAACAAGTTGGTGATTTTCTATAGCATGATAGCTATTCACATGAGGAATGCATGTATAAATGTGCTAAGTTTGTGACCTTGGCCTTGGCGAAAGGAGTGGGGGGGGGGGGGGGTGGGTCTAGGATTTGCTGTAGCACAATAGAGTATCATCAGATGAATGCATGTATAAAGAAATATGAAGGTGTTCCCTGTAAAGAAACAGAAGTTATAAAAAGACATTTACTCCAACGTTAAGTTTATGATGTTGATCTTGGGGAAAGGGGTGGGGTGGGTCATGGATTTGCTGTAGCACAATAGAGGATCATCAGATGAATGCATGTATGAAATATCAAAGCGTTCAAAGTGTAAAGAAACGGACGTTACACAACATTTACCCTAATGTAAAGTTTATGAACATGCTAAGTTTGTGATGTTGACCTTGGGGTAAGGGTTAGGAGGTGGGTTGTGGATTTGCTACAGCATGATAGAGGGTCATCTGAGGAATGTATGTATGAAATATCAAGGCGTTCCATCAAAGGAAACAGTTGTTATCAGACATTTACCCCAACGTTAAGTTTATGAATGTGTCAAGTTTGTGACCTTGACCTTGGGGTAAGGGGTGGGCGGTGGGTCATGGAATTGCTATAGCACTATAGAGTATCATCAGATGAATGCATGTATGAAATATCAAGGCGTTCCATGAAAGGAAACAGATGTTATAATACATTACCCCAACATTAAGTTTATGAATGTGCTAAGATTGTGACCGTGACCTTGGGGAAAGGGGTGGATGGCGAGTCATGAATTTGCTATAGCACGATAGAGTATCATCAGATGAATGCATGTATGAAATATGAAGGCGTTCCCTGTAAATAAACAGAAGTTACACAACATTTACCCCAACGTTAAGTTTATGAATGTGCTAAGTTTGTGACCTTGACCTTGGGGTAAGGGCTAGGTGATGGGTCATGGATTTGCTACAGCATGATACAGGGTCATCTGAGGAATGCATGTATGAAATAACAAGGTGTTCCATGAACGGAAACAGAAGTTATAAGAAATTTATCCCAACGTTAAGTTTATGAATGTGCCAAGTTTGTAACCTTGACCTTGGGGTAAGGGCTGGGTGGTGGGTCATGGATTTGCTACAGCATGATAGAGGGTCATCTGAGGAATGCATGTATGAAATAACAAGGTGTTCCATGAAAGGAAACAGAAATTATAAGACATTTACCCAACGTTAAGTTTATGAATGTGCCAAGTGTGTGACCTTGACCTTAAGATAAGGGCTGGGTGGTGGGTCATGAACTTGCTACAGCATGATAGAGTGTCATCTGAGGAATGCATGTATGAAATAACAAGGTGTTCATTGAAAGGAAACGGAAGTTATCAGACATTTACCCAACGTTAAGTTTATGAATGTGCCAAGTTTGTGACCTTGACCTTGGGGTAAGGGCTGGGCGCTGGGTCATGGATTTGCTACAGCATGATAGAGGGTCATCTGAGGAATGCATGTATGAAATAACAAGGTGTTCCATGAAAGGAAACAGAAGTTGTCAGACATTTACCCAACATTAAGTTTATGAATGTGCCAAGTTTGTTACCTTGACCTTGGGGTAAGGGCTGGGAGGTGGGTCATGAATTTGCTACAGCATGATAGAGAGTCATCTGAGGAATGCATGTATGAAATAACATGGTGTTGTATGTAAGGAAACAGAAGTTATAAGACATTTACCCAACGTTAAGTTTATGAATGTGACCTTGACCTTGGGGTAAGGGCTGGGTGGTGGGTCATGGATTTGCTACAGCATGATAGAGTGTCATCTGAGGAATGCATGTATGAAATAACAAGGTGTTCCATGAAAGGATCGAGAAGTTATAAGACATTTACCCAACGTTAAGTTTATGAATGTGCCAAGTTTGTGACCTTGACCTTGGGGTAAGGGCTGGGTGGTGGGTCATGGATTTGCTACAGCATGATAGAGGGTCATCTGAGGAATGCATGTATGAAATAACAAGGTGTTCCATGAAAGGAAACAGAAGTTATAAGACATTTACCCAACGTTAAGTTTGTGGACGACGCTGATGTCGACGTCGACGACGCCGGGGGTATGCCATAAGCTCTTCTGCACTTCGTGCAGGTGAGCTAAAAACAGGTGATAAAGATGATCCAAACAATTATATGTCAATACAAATTATCCTGATTCTGTCAAAACTTTTAGAAAAGCATGTCCATGACCGTAAAATTTGCTGCACATAACACAATCAGGATTTAGACCAAATCACTCGTGTGACACTACATTAGCTTATATGATAGATAAATGGTTGGCAAAATTATTGGAGCCGTCATGGTAGACGTGTTTGATCTAGCTGACCATGGATTGCTATTGAGAAAACTTTATCACTATAAATGTTCACATACAACAATAAACTGGTTCGCATTATATTTATTAAATAGAAGCCAAACGGTATGCTCTAATAACACGTTATCTGGAGCTGCATCCATTACCTCCGGGGTCCCCCAGGGGTCTATATTAGGACCACTTATGTTTTTAATGTTTATAAATGGTTTACCTCTTTATACATAATTAGTTAATACTGACCTATATGCTGATGACACAACACTGTATGAAACGAATGCATGGTACAATCCATAAAAAAACAAGTTGGAAAGTGATTTAGGCAATTTGTCAAAATGGTGTACTAAAAATGGAATGCTCATTAATGCAGCCAAGACAAAAGTCATGCTAGTAACTACTCATCAAAGACAAGTATGCTTGAATATTGATTGTTTAGGTTTAAAACTTAATGGCGAAACTTTAAAAATGACACAGAATGATAAAATACCAGAGTTCACATTGATAAATATTTAACTTGGTACAAAATTGCTAAGAAAATAGCTACTACTGTATGGCTTCTTAATACAATAAAATAGTTCCTATTTATTGAACACAGAGTACAAGTTTACAAAACCTACATACAACCACATATTGACTATTGTAGTATAATATGGAGTGGAACATCGCTAACCAATCTAAACAGATTATATAAATTACAACAAGAGTTGTCAGAAGACAACGAAGCTCGTCTGTTGGCAGCCTTCATTCAAACTTGTCACAGTTGTATAAAAAACATGAATATTATATAACTTGATCTTGGGATAAGGGGTGTGCGGTGGACCTTGACATTGAGGTCAATGGTGGAAGGTAGGTCGTGGATTTGATATAGCATGATATAGCATATTAAGATGAATGCATGTATGAAATATCAATGCGCTACCTGAAAAGAGAAGGAAAACAAAATTTAACCCAGCGTTAAGTTTATGAACACACTAAGTTGGTGATTTTCTATAGCATGATAGCTATTCACATGAGGAATGCATGTATAAATTTGCTAAGTTTGTGACCTTGGCCTTGGCAAAAGGGGTGGGGGGTGGGTCATGGATTTGCTGTAGCACAATAGAGTATCATCAGATGAATGCATGTATGAAATATGAAGGTGTTCCCTGTAAAGAAACAGAAGTTATAAAAAGACATTTACTCCAACATTAAGTTTATGATGTTGATCTTGGGGAAAGGGGTGGGGTGGGTCATGGATTTGCTGTAGCACAATAGAGGATCATCAGATGAATGCATGTATGAAATATCAAAGCGTTCAAAGTGTAAAGAAACGGACGTTACACAACATTTACCCTAATGTAAAGTTTATGAACATGCTAAGTTTGTGACCTTGACCTTGGGGTAAGGGTTAGGTGGTGGGTTGTGGATTTGCTACAGCATGATAGAGGGTCATCTAAGGAATGTATGTATGAAATATCAAGGCGTTCCATCAAAGGAAACAGTTGTTATCAGACATTTACCCCAACGTTAAGTTTATGAATGTTTCAAGTTTGTGACCTTGACCTTGGGGTAAGGGGTGGGCGGTGGGTCATGGAATTGCTATAGCACGATAGAGTATCATCAGATGAATGCATGTATGAAATATGAAGGCCTTCCCTGTAAATAAACAGAAGTTACACAACATTTACCCCAACGTTAAGTTTATGAACATGCTAAGTTTGTGACCTTGACCTTGGGGTAACGATTGGGTGGGCGGTGGGTCATGGATTTGCTATAGCATGATAGTTTGTTTGTTTGTTTATTGGTGTTTAACGGCCTATCAACAGCTAAGGTCATGTAAGGCCGGGCAAACGGGTTCGATCCCGTTTTAAAACCTGCTGCATTGGGGGGAAAATTCCCAAACTCAGACTGAATATTTACATCGAGAAATCAATTCATATTCAGCCCTGAAATTAGAATAACCTGACCTGGTGGCAGGTCCATACCACACCAAAGTCACTTGGCCCCTTCCCCTAAAATAGGATTACGAATAATCGTAATACTCACATAAGGGGTATAACCAGATTCAACTGTCACATACAAAATGCCAAAGACATATGTGAGGGACAAACCAGGTCTCCAGTCGGAATTCCGGTAAGGATGAACCCCGATCGTTAAATTACCCATCGCTTGCACCCACCTTCCACCCACTATAGAGTATCATCAGATGAATGCATGTATGAAATATCAAGGCGTTCCATGAAAGGAAACAGATGTTATAAGACATTTACCCCAATGTTAAGTTTATGAATGTGCTAAGTTTGTGACCTTGACCTTGGGGTAAGGGCTGGATGGTGGGTCATGGATTTGCTACAGCATGATAGAGGGTCATCTGAGGAATGCATGTATGAAATAACAAGGTGTTCCATGAAAGGAAACGGAAATTATAAGACATTTACCCAACGTTAAGTTTATGAATGTGCCAAGTGTGTGACCTTGACCTTGGGGTAAGGGCTGGGTGGTGGGTCATGGATTTGCTACAGCATGATAGAGTGTCATCTGAGGAATGCATGTATGAAATAACAAGGTGTTCATTGAAAGGAAACGGAAGTTATCAGACATTTACCCAACATTAAGTTTATGAATGTGCCAAGTTTGTGACCTTGACCTTGGGGTAAGGGCTGGGTGCTGGGTCATGGATTTGCTACAGCATGATAGAGGGTCATCTGGGGAATGCATGTATGAAATAACAAGGTGTTGCATGAAAGGAAACAGAAGTTATAAGACATTTACCCAACGTTAAGTTTATGAATGTGACCTTGACCTTGGGGTAAGGGCTGGGTGGTGTGTCATGGATTTGCTACAGCATGATAGAGGGTCATCTGAGGAATGCATGTATGAAATAACAAGGTGTTCCGTGAAAGGAAACAAGTTATAAGACATTTACCCAACGTTAAGTTTATGAATGTGCCAAGTTTGTGACCTTGACCTTGGGGTAAGGGCTGGGTGGTGGGTCATGGATTTGCTACAGCATGATAGAGGGTCATCTGAGGAATGCATGTATGAAATAACAAGGTGTTCCATGAAAGGAAACAGAAGTTATAAGACATTTACCCAACGTTAAGTTTATGAATGTGCCAAGTTTGTGACCTTGACCTTGGGGTAAGGGCGTGGGTGTGGGTCATGGATTTGCTACAGCATGATAGAGGGTCATCTGGGGAATGCATGTATGAAATAACAAGGTGTTCCATGAAAGGAAACAGAAGTTATAAGACATTTACCCAACGTTAAGTTTATGAATGTGACCTTGACCTTGGGGTAAGGGCTGGGTGGTGGGTCATGGATTTGCTATAGCATAATAGAGGGTCATCTGAGGAATGCATGTATGAAATAACAAGGTGTTCCATGAAAGGAAACAGAAGTTATGAGACATTTACCAACGTTAAGTTTATGAATGTGACAAGTTTGTGACCTTGACCTTGGGGTAAGGGCTGGGTGGTGGGTCATGGATTTGCTACAGCATGATAGAGGGTCATCTGAGGAATGCATGTATGAAATAACAAGGTGGTGTTCCGTGAAAGGAAACAGAAGTTATAAGACATTTACCCAACATTAAGTTTATGAATGTGCCAAGTTTGTGACCTTGACCTTGGGGTAAGGGCTGGGTGGTGGGTCATGGATTTGCTACAGCATGATAGAGGGTCATCTGAGGAATGCATGTATGAAATAACAAGGTGTTCCATGAAAGGAAAGGAAACAGATGTTATAAGACATTTACCCAACGTTAAGTTTATGAATGTGCCAAGTTTGTGACCTTGACCTTGGGGTAAGGGCTGGGTGGTGGGTCATGGATTTGCCATAGCATGATAGAGGGTCATCTGAGGAATGCATGTATGAAATAACAAGGTGTTCCATGAAAGGAAACAGAAGTTATAAGACATTTACCCAACGTTAAGTTTATGAATGTGACAAGTTTGTGACCTTGACCTTGGGGTAAGGGCTGGGTGGTGGGTCATGGATTTGCTACAGCATGATAGAGGGTCATCTGAGGAATGCATGTATGAAATAACAAGGTGTTCCATGAAAGGAAACATTTACCGAACGTTAAGTTTGTGGACGACGCTGACGCCGATGCCGACGACGCCGGGTGTATGACATAAGCTCTTCTGCACTTCGTGCAGGCGAGCTAAAAACGAACATGTAAAATAATTTTGGACTACAATTATACTGATATAGCTAAAAGTATGGATGTACTGAAAATATTTATCATCTATGAACGGGTATTTTTAAGAAAAACAAAATTCATGTCAGTAATAACATCCTACATGAATGAAATGTTTCATGTTCGGCCACCAAATGAAAATCTACCAACTCTGATATCCACAACTTCAAGTAATTATATTACACATAGACCATACAATGAAATCTTTAAACAAAGCATATCTTATTCAGGTTCCATTATTTGAAACTGTTTACTAAGAAAGCTAACAATAATTCCGCCATGGAAGCGGTGTCGCACCTGCCGGGGCATTTGACCGTAACATGATCATGGGCATGTGCTATAGCAAACATCACAAAAACCGTCACAGAAGTGCATGCTTAAAACGCGAAAAACGTCAAGGTTGAAGAACCATGTTGACATAAAAATGGCTAAGTGTTTCCACAACCATGTGAAGGCAAAATAAGTCAAGGTCATGTTAATGGCAGCATGAGCGTGTTCCAAATTTTCACATGTATTACATGTCCAAATATCGAAGCAATCTGTCAAGTAATATTAAAGTTATATCATGATGAAAAAATTTGTACAAACTTTTTGACACAAATGTTTCCACAAAAATGTGAAGGTAATAAAGGTCAAAAGTTAATGGCGGCATGAGTGTGTTAAATTTTCCAAACATTGAAGCAATCCATTAAGTAACATTAATGTTATACGATGATGAAGAAATGAAGATGATGAAGAAACTTGTACAAACTTTTTGACGCAAAAAAATGGCTAAGTGTTTCCACAAACATGTGAAGATAAACAAGAGGGCCATGATGGCCCTAATTAGCTCACCTGACTCCATGAAGACCAGAGGAGAATTTGACATTGAGTTCATATGTGTTTTAAAAAAAATGTGCTATTTTTAGATGGCGGTCATCTTGGACTCTCATTTTACCAAATCTGAAAATGCTTCACCCAAGGATCTTAACTTACTATGAAGTTTGGCCAGCATCGGCCATGTGGTTCCTGAGAAAAAGACGTTAACAATCTCGAATAAATGGACCTTTTGGTGGCCATCATGGATGACATAAGCATCCAATTCGTGAAAAATATTGCACCAGAGCAATCTCCTCATCGATACCTTCAATTTGTTATATGACATGAGCATATTCACCTTTGAAAGAGCATTCTACATCAATCATTCCTACCAAGTTTCGTCGAAATCCGGCTGGCGGTTCATGAGAAGAAGATTTTTTAAGAATTTGTGCTATTTTTAGATGGCGGCCATCTAGGATTAGCGACGACCTCCGTTTGAACAAATCTGAAAAGGCTTCACCCATGGACCATAAGTGTAAAGTTTGGCCAGCATGCGGTTCGTGTTAAGAATAATTTTGAAATCTCTAACAAAAGAATGACCTTTTGACCTTTCGGCGGCCATCTTGGATGAGAAGACCATCCAATTTCGACAAAAATGTACCAGAGCGATCGCCTCTTTGATACCTTCGATTTGATATAGACATGCCATATTTGGTCAAAACTAAAATTTGACCCCAATTTGACCCCATGGGCCACGCACATTTTTGACCCCGGGGTCACCATTCTAACAAATTTGAAAGAGCATTGTACATCGATCATTCCTACCAAGTTTCGTCGAAATCCGGCTAGTGGTTCAGAAGAAGATTTTTTTAAGAATTTGTGCTATTTTTAGACGGCGGCCATCTTGGATTAGCGACGACCTCCGTTTCAACAAATCTGAAAAGGCTTGACCCATGGACCATAACTGTGAAGTTTGGCCACCATGGGCCAAGCAGTTCGTGTGAAGAAGAAATCTCTAATAAAAGAACAACATTTTGACCTTTCGGCGGCCATCTTGGATGACATGCCATCCAATTTCGGCAAAAAATGTACCAGAGCGATCGCCTCGTTGATACCTTCGATTTGATAGAGACATAACCATATTCGGTCAAATATAAAATTTGACCCCAATTTGACCCCACGGGCCACGCCCATTTTTGACCCCGGGGTCACCATTTTCACACATTTGAAAGAGCATTGTACATCGATCATTCCTACCAAGATTTGTCAAAATCCAGCTAGCGGTTCATGAGAAGAAGATTTTTTTAAGAATTTATGCTATTTTTAGATGGCGGCCATCTTGGATTAGCGATGACCTCCATTTTAACAAATCTGAAAAGCCTTCACCCATGGACCATAACTTTTAAGTTTGGCTACCATGGGCCAAGCGGTTCATGTGAAGAAGAATTTTGAAATCTCTAATAAAAGAACGACCTTTTGAACTTTCGGCGGCCATCTTGCATGACATAACCATCCGATGCATCAGAGTGATCGCCTCGTTAATACCTTCAATTTGATATATAACATGACCATATTCGGTCAAAATTAAAATTTGACCCCACCGGCCAGAGCATTGTACATCGATCATTCCTACCAAGTTTTGTCGAAATAAGGTTGGCGGTTCTTGAGAAGAATATTTTTGAAGAATTTGTGCTATTTTTAGACGGCGGCCATCTTGGAATACGTAATGACGGCATTTTAACAATTTTGTAATCCCACTACCTAAGGACCATGACCATGAAGTTTGGTGACTATAGGCCCAATGGTTACCGAGGAGAAGACGTTTGAAAATGTTCACGGATGACGACGACGGACGACGGACACATTGCGGTAACAATAGCTCATGTCAATAGCTCACATGAGCTTCGCTTAGGTGAGCCAAAAAGGTCGAGGTCATGTTAATGGCGGCATGAAGAACCTTGTTGACATAAAAAAAGTGTTTCCACAACCATGTGACGGCAAAATAGGTCAAGGTCATGTTAATGGCAGCATGAGGGTGTTCCGAATGATGACATTTATTTATCAAGTGTCCAAATATTGAAGCAATCCGTAAAGTAATATTAAAGTTATACCATGATGAAGAAACTTTACAAACTTTTTGACGCAAAAAAATGGCCAAGTGTTTCCGCAAAGATGTGAAGGTAAACAAGAGGGCCATGATGGCCCTAATTCGCTCACCTGACTCCATGAACACCAGAGGAGAATGTGACATTGAGTTCATGTGTTTTAAAAAAATTGTGCTATTTTTAGATGGCAGTCATCTTGGATTAAGCGATGACTCTCATTTTACAAAATCTGAAAATGCTTCACCCAAGGATCTTAACTTCCTGTGAAGTTTGGCCAGCATCGGCCATGTGGTTCCTGAGAAAAAGACGTTCAAAATCTTGAATAAATGGACCTTTTGGTGGCCATCATGGATGACATAACCAACCGATTCCGACAAATATTGCACCAGGGCAATCGCTTCATCGATACCTTCAATTTGATATATGGCATGAGCATATTCGGTCAAAAATAAAATTTTACCCACCCCATTTGACCCCGGGGCCACGGGCCATGCCCATTTTTGACCCCGGGGTCACCATTTTCACAACTTTGAAAGAGCATTGTAAATCGATCATTCCTACCAAGTTTAGTCGAAATCCGGCCAGCGGTTCATGAGAAGATTTTTTAATAATTTATGCTATTTTTAGACGGCGGCCATCTTGGATTAGCGATGACCTCCATTTTAACAAATCTGAAAAGGGTTAACCCATGGACCATAACTTTTAAGTTTAGCTACAATGGGCCAAGCGGTTCATGTGAAGAAGAATTTTGAAATCTCTAATAAAAGAACGACCTTTTGACATTTTGGCGGCCATCTTGGATGACATAACATTCCGATTTTGACAAAAAATGTACCAGAGTGATCGCCTCATTGATACCTTCGATTTGATATATAACATGACCATATTCGGTCAAAAATAAAATTTGACCCCACGGGCCACGCCCAATTTTGACCCCGGGGTCACCATTTTCACAACTTTGAAAGAGCATTGTACATTGATCATTCCTACCAAGTTTCGTCGAAATCCGGCTAGCGGTTCATGAGAAGAAGATTTTTTAAGAATTTATGCTATTTTTAGACGGCGGCCATCTTGGATTAGCGATGACCTCCATTTTAACAAATCTGAAAAGGCTTCACCCATGGACCATAACTTTTAAGTTTGGCTACCATGGGCCAAGCGGTTCATGTGAAGAAGAATTTTGAAATCTCTAATAAAAGAACGACCTTTTGAACTTTCGGCGGCCATCTTGGATGACATAACAATCCGATTTCGACAAAAAATGTACCAGAGTGATCGCCTCATTGATACCTTCAATTTAATATATAACATGACCATATTCGGTCAAAAATAAAATTTGACCCCAATTTGACCCCACGGGCCACGCCCATTTTTGACCCAGGGGTCACCATTTTAACAAATTTGAAAGAGCAATGTACATCAATCATTCCTACCAAGTTTCGTCGAAATCCGGCTAGCGGTTCATGAGAAGAAGTTTTTTAAGAATTTATGCTATTTTTAGACGGCGGCCATCTTGGATTAGCGATGACCTCCATTTTAACAAATCTGAAAAGGCTTCACTCATGGACCATAACTTTTAAGTTTGGCTACCATGGGCCAAGCGGTTCATGTGAAGGAGAATTTTGAAATCTCTAATAAAAGAACGACCTTTTGACCTTTCGGCGGCCATCTTGGATGACATAACCATCCGATTTCGACAAAAAATGCACCAGAGTGATCGCCTTGTTGATACCTTCGATTTGATATATGATATGACCATATTCAGTCAAAAATAAAATTTGACCCCAATTTGACCCCATGGGCCACGCCCATTTTTGACCCTGGGGTCACCGTTTTAACAACTTTGAAAGAGCATTGTACATTGATCATTCCTACGAAGTTTTGTCGAAATCCGGTTGGCGGTTCTTGAGAAGAAGATTTTTGAAGAATTTGTGCTATTTTTAGACGGCGGCCATCTTGGATTACGTAATGACGTCATTTTAACAATTTTGTAATCCCCCTACCTAAGGACCATGACCATGAAGTTTGTTGACTATAGGCCCAATGGTTACCGAGGAGAAGACGTTTGAAAATGTTCACGGACGACGACGACGACAACGACGACGGATGACGGACACATTGCGGTAACAATAGCTCACATGAGCTTCGCTCAGGTGAGCTAAAAAGGTAAAGATCATGTTAATGGCGGCATGAGTGTGTTCCAAATGCTCACATGTATCAAGTGTCGAAATATTGAAGCAATCCGTCATATAATATTAAAGTTATACCATGATGACAAAGCTTTATCAACCTTTCGGACGATGACGACGACGGAAAAAGCGACGTCTATAGTCGCGACTTCTGCTAAAGCAGGCACGACAAAAACAATAGAGACGAGAAATAATTTTAATTGTGAATGTATTCAATGGATAAAAGCTAAATGAATCATCCAGGCAATTCCGTGTAGGGATAAGAATTGATGTATAATACCTGGAATATACATAATGTGAATATGCATGTTTGTGTTTTGTTAAAATGTAAATACATATAGTCTGTGGTTCAATCCCTGATCACATATATTATATGCAAAAACTTTCAGGGCATGCTTTCCTATCTGGTCTTTGCAATCAAATAACATTTAAATGTGCCATTTGCATACATTCAGCTTGTTCAATGTTTTCACTTTAATTATGACACAGTGGACATATGCGTGCGTGTGTGTGTGTGGGTATATTTCCACATGATCCATGGCTGGGTTTGTGCATATATCATTGGCATGTGCAAGACTCAACTACAAAATGTATATTTGTCCAGAGAGGGTTAATTCACATACTCTCATCCAGACCCACCTGTAAATACATGTAAATTGCATTCATTTTTGTATATATAGTTTCAAAAATATATAGTTTCATACATTAATTTTAAACCTATGTCAATGAAAAATAATTTTTTCCCAAGTACCCCATTTTTATTACAAAAATCGTAGGAGAGTCTGCTAATTAATTTATTGCCAAGGCCTAGTTCGATTATTGTGTAACATGAGCCACTGTTGTATATATGTATATCTATATATGAGGGTCTCATGGAAGATTAATTTGAAACTAAATCTGTAACGCACTTAAAATAAAGTCTATTATTATGTTGATGGTCATCTTGAAACTGACAGTCATGGTGACATTGTATATGATTAAGTTTTGGGTGAATTAATTTCAATAATGTTTAATTAGAAAAATAAATACAGCACATATGTAGTGTTTAATGTCGAACTGATTACACCAATGACTGCATGAATTATATACCGTTACCATGTATTGTATTTATTTTTCACTGTTTGCAACTCACAAACAATAGTTACCGTAAAGATTCTAATAGACGCCCGGGCGTCTATTAGAATCACCACTGGCTCCGAAGTCCAGGGTGGGCATTTAATAGAGGCAATTAATTGTTATTCAGCAAAGGTAAAATGATAAAAAAAATATACGATGTTCTGCTATCTGAACAAATACATAACTAAGGGACGTTACTCTCAAACGCCAGACTTGATTGTACTGTCTGTCAGTTTATAAACATTTGGGCCAAGACGTTTCGGCCCACTCTGGTCATTATGGTACAGTCGGTAGAAATGTTAAATTTAATGGTAATGTATATCAAGACAGCGTCAATCATTAATGCTGATCAGATTTACGCCTGTCGGGTTTGAGATGCTTTGAAAATGGCGTCTCCGTAACCGTGTAAATTCTGATCACCCTGTGTCCGTGCAAATAGCTACTGCTGATGAGGAATTTACTGTGACACCGGAAACAGTCCAATTTCGCTTCCGCTTTTGAAAGTGAAAGTAGCAATTATGTTTTTTCCCAGATTTTAAAGGCAGTTGCTTTCGAAATAATGGAAAGAAAAAAAATCTAATTGGACAATTAGCTCCGATTTTGTTTCAAGTCGGTACTGGGCGTTTATTAGAGGCACTAATTTCGTGAAAATCGGCCAAAAAATGTGTCATTTACAACGTAAAAAGTGGGGGGTGGGCGTCTATTAGAGCATGGGCGTCAATTAGAATCTTTACGGTACTTTAAATTATTTGCAAGTCATATATGGGATCCTTAATGTGGGAGAAAGCTATGCATATTTGCAATAAGCATACCCATGCCATTCATCATACCATAATATGAAATAGGCACTACCTATGACGGGCGACGTTAGTATATGAAAACTAAATTTACCAATTGATAGCTTTACCATGATGTTAGTATGCTATAAACGGTACCGTAGTATATTGTAGTATTGCAGAGGTACTTCCCGCAACTACCACGGTGTTACAACTTCTCTATTATAATTAAATGGTGTCATTGTCGCACTTCTCTTATTTGAACCAGTGATACAATTTAGATATTTCCTTTTCATATATAGTACATTAATAGCCTAGGCATAGTGGAGCGCGTGGTCGAGCGGTCTGAGGCATCGAACTGATCTTACGGTCGTGGGTTCGAGCCTCACTCGAGGCGTGCGTTGTGTCCTTGAGCAAGACACTTTATCCACACTGCTTCAGTCCACCCAGCTGTAAATGGGTACCGGCTAAATACCGGAAACATCGATTGTATTTGATTGTATGTACATGTACTTATGAATAAAAATATGATCCACTGGTGATAAGCCTCAGTATTGAAGGTATACCAGTAAACTGGCAAAAGCAAAGCATTATAGAAACTGTATTATTACATTTACGATCAATTTAAGAAAAAATAACAAGGCTAAGAATCTTCAGTGATATCATTCCCAATTTTCGCAATCTCAGTCGTCATTGAGCACGACTGTCACTTCGAGAGTTATTTTGCCCATTTTTGGTATGAATTGTGTTAAGTTTTACATTTACTTTTGATTAACCCAGTGCTGTGTCAGATGTGTTTGTATCCTGGACTACAGCAACAGGTGCACTTGACGCACACTTGTTCCCCAATTATCCCAGATCGCTTGAATATGTCTTGTATTTTTAAACTCACATCAGCGAAGTTAAGTGCAGCGTGGCGGCTACAGAAATTCTCCAGGTGTGTCCTTCCAGTGATGCTATTATTTTCTCGATCCCTGGTGGTCTTTGGGCGCATTTTGACTATTTTTCATATTAGTTTTGTCCTTTTTACATACAGCTTCACTTCAGTTGTTGGTAAGAGGTACTTGTGTCATGGACTGTGAATACAGCACAGGCTGTGACACAACCGAACAGGCGCAATAAAACAGCAGTTGCAATGCATACTTGTTTCTGTTAGTCATGTCCACAGAGTATCATGGATCGCTCGACTTTGTCTTGTAAACAAAATCACAACTTGTGCGGTTTCTATCTAAGGGCTATTCCAGGAAAAATTCGGTCTAATCCCCACAACCAACAGCACTGATATTTAGCTGTTCCCCACTACCAACAGAACTGAATTTATGTAAAAACCCCCCTACCACCAATACTGAATTATTTACCATGTCGTCATGCACAGGCGCATCCAGAAATGCGCGGTTTACAGACAACACGGGGTGAGGGGGGGGGTGCAGCATACTCTAAACACATTTATCAACAATAAAAAAAAAATAAGAATCGTTTTCTAAAATATTGAGAATCGTCTTGCGTTTTCGCGATCTCGCCTTCCGCTTTTGAAAATAAGTTTTGCTCTAACTCAAATGTTCTATCTGTAACTTGGGGCGACTATCACTGCGTTACAGACAGAACATTCGGATTAGTTGCTCATGCATGTAGAACGCAATTCCAACACGCATGAAGATCGCGAAGCAAAAACACGAGATAGCGCGGCAAGGTTGCAAAACGCGAGATTGAATATGATAGAATTTCGCGTTTTGGTCTCCAAAGCTCGAAAACGCGAGGTATAGGACACATAAACATTGTCTTAGGAGACGATTCTCATGTGCTGCAAAAAATTTTTTTTATTAATTAATAGAACAAATGTGGACAAACATCTATATTTCTTGACAACAAAAACATAATTTGACAAAACATGATAATCATCTTAGGAGATGATTCTAATGTTCTGCCAATACAAGTTTATTGAGCAAAAAAACCCAACATATTTCGATACGTGTTATTGGTTACTGCACTGCATCGTCGACATATATATACACAAGATCGCGAGACCAAATCGTGAGGCGAAAACGTGAGATTCTATTTTATTAATTCTCGCGTTTTCGCCTGGCTATCTCGCGTTTTCGAGACCGCGATGTCGCGTTTTCGCCTCGGCCTTTTCATGATTTCGCCTTCCGCTTTTGGAAATACGTTCGTTCATGTCATTATGTGTGTGTAGAGTTGTTATTGAGTTTTGCGCATACATTACATGCACGTACGTACGTAGAACGCACTTTGAACTAGCATGTTTTATGTGCATGTACGTACGTAGAACGCAAGTCCAACACGCATGCTGTCTACACATGCATGGGCAAATCATATTTCCAAAAGCGGAAGGCGAGATTGAGATCGCAAAAACGCGAGATTGTAACATAAAAAAAATATACCGCATTACCCACCCATCCCCAACTAGCACATTTGCGACATATCATTTTCGGTCTAGCTGCACACCTGATGTCATCAGTCGGTAATCCAGTTTCACGTGCAAAGTGTGAATGACCTTTACAATTCAGAGGAAACAAACATACCAAAACCACGCTATTTGTAGTCGCTCACGTCATCGCATCGTCGATGAATTGATAATTACGCATTAGCTTGTGCATTTTCACATATGTTCGATTTCTTGATAAAAGCAAGATTTGGCAGCACATGAGAATCGTCTCCTAAATGGTTTTGTAAAGAAATACCAATGTATTCTTTTCACATTTGTCCTATGTCTTAATAAAACATGTGTTGGCAACACGTGAGAATCGTCTCCGTAGACGATTTTAATGTTTTGTAAAAAAAAAATTGTTGTCACATGTGTTTGATTTCTTAGACCGTGCAAACAATTGACACATTCAGAAATCAACAACTTAATTTGTGTTTCTAGAGTCGGGTTTCATATGGTGGTGAGGAAATGCAATCGATTAAACACTGTGAAAATTTTGTTGGAACGTAAATGTCAATTGTCACGTTGGCCATTTCAGTTTACCGCCGTTACGTCAGCTGTTATTCTAAGTACGTATGGTCGCTCGTTAGGGGCATTTCTTTCCTTCGTTTATAAGGGATGGGTTGTGACCTAGGGCTTAGAACACCCGACTTCCAATCTGGAGGTTGTGGGTTCAAATATCGCCTTGGGTATCAAACATACCTTCATAGTATTTCCATCCCACTGGTCTGTCGCACAGGTTGAAGAAACGGACCGAGGTCTATAAATACATTAAATATGCCTAAAAGCATCAATAAATGAAGAAAAAAATAAGCTAAAACTATTTTTTTACTCCCTCCATATACTCCATATTACAAGGTTGCTTAGTTTTTAATAGGCTCAACCCGGACGGCCTCGAGACAACGGACTCTCACGAAACGTCAACCGAGTTATATTATTGTCGCCTATTGCAGAAGTTGGGACAATGTTAGTATTCCGCAACGATATATTCACCGATGCGTTTTCGAGCTATCAATTGTTTTGTTTTAAAAATATTATCATCATTGCTAGGTCAGGAAAGAACGGACACATTTCCGAGGCCGATACTGCAAGAAGTAAACATCGGGTTCAAAATACACTTTTACGTCGTCCCGGCCCGTAAAAAAACATTTTGCATGAGAAAACATTGTTTCCAACATTTATCGGATTTATACCCGTCCTGTGCGTCACGACAGACAATTTAATCGCACAGACATTTCTATCATTTCTCTGGAAGCCATGTTTTCCAATCTATGTTCATCCGGAATTCCGTGTGACGTCATCTCATTGTAATGGTATTTTTGGTTGGTTTTCTGATCTTGTTTCCGGTATATGCGTGCTGGCGACTTGCCTTCCGCGGGGAAACCCACGGTGATTGGAAAACATGGCTTCTCGAGAAATGATAGAAATGTCTGTGCGATTAAATTGTCTGTCGTGATGCACAGGACGGGTATAAATGTAGGTTTTATCAATGTTCGATTGGAAACAATGGGGGGGGGGGGGGGGTGGGGGGGGGGGGGGGGGGGGGGGGGGGGGGGGGGGGGGGGGGGGGAAATTGCCAGTACTTCGGCCATAAATGCTTTCCTCGCTGCCAGTATTACCTGTATACTGGCACGGTGATGCGTCGTGGTTTAACACGTGGGAACGCGGTGTGCGGCAGATTCGGTCTTAGAAATGTTCCCACGGTGGAGATTTTGCCTCTCCACCGGGACGAGTGGGATTTCCACCTGACATGGTGGGAGGAATTTTAAATCGCTAGTAATTCAGCCATAAATGCTCTCCTCGCTGCCAGTATTACCTGTATACTGGCACGGTGATGCGCCGTGGGTTAACACGGGGGAACGCGGTGTGCGGCAGATTCGGTCTTAGAAATGTTCCCACGGTGGAGATTTTGCCTCTCCACCGGGACGAGTGGGATTTCCACCCGACACGGTGAGAGGAATGGTGTGATATGGGTGTGGGAGAGAGAAAGGTGTGTTAAAATAAATACGGCATAATGAAACTCCATTTCGTTGCAAATTGTTTTTCTTTTTTTTTCCATAAAATATTCAAATGCGCATACAGTGCAGTCTCCGTTTTTGTTCCACCGTAGACAACACTTGCAAACTCAACGCGAATGCAACGCGAACGCAACGGTTTGCTGTAGCGTTGTATACGTTGTTTAAGCGTATAATACGGTTCGTACACGTGTAATACACATTGTCAAATCGTTTAGTTTAAAAGTGTTGTATACGTTGTTTAAACGTATAATACGGTTCGTACACGTGTAATACACATTGTAAAACCGTTTAGTTTAAGAGCATTGTATACGTTGTTTAAACGTATAATACGGTTCGTACACGTGTAATACACATTGTAAAACCGTTTAGTTTAAGAGCGTTGTATACGTTGTTTAAACGTATAATACGGTTCGTACACGTGTAATACACATTGTCAAACCGTTTAGTTTTAAAGCGTGTAATACGTTTAGCTTCAAGGCGTATAACACGCTTTGGCGTATACATATGTAGCAAGGTGAAAGAGTTGAAACGTGTACAACGCTTTACCTGGAAGCGTGTAGCTATTTGAAAGCGTTGAAACGTGTACAACGGTTACACGTTTTAACGCGAATACCTGTTCGGCCCCGATCGCTTCGAGGCGTCCTTGTTTCGTCCCTTTTAAAATATCGCGAATACATGTACATACCCTCAGATCGAGTTCAAAGTACATCGGCGGTGTGATTTAGCACTTCAATTGATCCCTAATCCCTGATGCCTAATGAGTCAAGCTTTTAACACGACAGATGTACCTTGTCGTTTATCAAAATGTTTGCGAATTGTAGATCACGTGAGCCGGCTCATCAGGATCTACGGCATTCCTACGTACATGTACATTTTATATACACAAAAATTACCCCTAATACAGCGTAATGTAACAGTTCCTAACTTAATATGGAATAGCGCGGGCCGATAGTCCGTGTCAGTTACTTGGGGTTAAATATTACGAACACAGATAAACACAGTGCATGGTTTCTTTATTTTAACATCATCAGAAATGGCGAGTCTAGGAACTCTCGTATCTTTACGCTGAAGCCAGTCTATTTCAGTCACTAATCCGCTATACACCTGTCCCACGCGTGTGTTAAGAAAAATTGATATTTAGAGAAACTTAATACACAGCGAGCTGCACACTGGTTTAACACGGATATGGCCCGCGGATATGTGTCATAAATTACTTGGTGGTCAAAACGGTAAATTTACAAGGTTTATAGCGAAATAGCAGCCGACTGGCAATTTTTCTCGGACCGATTTTTAAGACTAGTTTTCAAATCTCAATCGGTCTGAGAGTTCAAAAATCGGTCCAGAACCGGAAAACTGAAAATTTTAGAAGCCCTGCTGAGTCTAGAAGTATATATACACACACGAAGAACGATCTGAGCATGCGCATTCTACGCGATACACGGTTGGCATACCAAAACGTGTAATGCGTTAAAACCCGTGGAAACGTGTTATACGTATAACACGGTTTCATCTGTACGGTGCTGTGTATATGTATAAGCGTGTAACCGTTCGTCAAAGAAAGCGTTAAATCGTTTAAACGGTTTACATTAGCGTTGTATACGTTTACAACCGGTTGTATACGTTTTACAACCGTTGTACACGGAATACACGCTTTTTTGAAACTCAATGCGATTGTTTACAACCGTTGTATACGTTTACAACTGTTGTACACGGATTACACGCTTTTGAAACTCAATGCGTTGAACACGGTTTGTTCGACTTTCGCGCATGCGCAAGAGTGGGGAAACGCAACGCGTGGCCGAAAACGTATTACACGTAGACGACACACGGTTTGAAACGCAACTAACGGAAACTCCACGGATACGCAACGCACAACACTTTGTACACGTATAAACTCGTAACATTTTGACAGAAACGACTGTATAAGGCATTTGTACTCGGATCAAATGCATATTTTCAAGCGTCTCTCGAGATAATTTGAAGATGTTTATTCGTGTACATGGCGTCAAATGATTATTTATTTTCGATTTACGAAATGGTGCGAGGGTTTCCGAGTGATTTGTGTATCCTTGGGGACTCTCGTAAGCGAGTCTAGGTACAACGACAACACAAATATTTTGAAATGCAGTAACTTCGTAAGCTATATTCAGTATACTTGCCGACGTTATATACATTTTGTTTTAGAAGCATTTGGCACTTCGGGCGAAATTATTTGTCGCCCGTATTAGTAAAATACCACCTGTCATAAAACACCCAGCTCCAGATTGGTGTACGGTAAAACAAATTTTACACTTTCAATCATATGTTCAACCTAGTTTCACTGAATGGTAAGTTTTCATATACGCGCAACATAAAGCAGGCTACATTGTCGCCCGTACTACATTTTGCCTTGGCCAATGATCATTATGCTCGCTTGATTGTGAGAAGTGTGCTCGTTACCAATCGCATTAACTAGACAGCCCAATAATGTTATATTCCTTGTCAATCCATTTTGGAAACACTTTGAAACATTTCTTCAATGCACATACATCCGTGTTTGTCTTTGAAAATAAACAGAATATCGCACTCTATACATGCCGGTAACAATGTTTGTGTTGTTTAATTACTGAAAATTGCAGCTTCATCATCAATATTATTGACCATCTCATCACTTTGGCAGCCATTTTTAAAATATAATTATAGCTGGATATGTATATTTTATCAAAGTATTTGATTTGTATATAGAACTGGTATAGATACATGTAATATATATATGCAATTGTGTTTATAACAACTCTATACAGTAAAGAATATAACAAAACAAGAACATTTTAGCGGAAATTTTTACTATTCTGACAATTGTGGAAGGATATTGCATAACTATCTCCTGTATTTTCAATTTATTTGTGAGGGAAAGCACTGTATATGTGTTTCAACTTTATGAATGTCTGTCATCGTTTGTAACAGCACATGATTCGCAAAAAAATGGCAGCCATTTGGAAATATATTGCCATTTGATGATGTAATTAAATGTAAGATGTATTCTAAATCATTTTACATTCAAATTGTGACTTAATTATAGTAATTTCCCCGGTTAATATTGATCAGACTGAATAGTTAATATTGAACAGTCCATAATAAAACAATATAATAATGTTTGGTGGCCATCTTGAAAAATGGCCGCCATTTGTTCATCCAGCGGCTTTTTGAACGCAGACGAGGTTTGATAAACAATAGGCTACTGAATCCGAAAATCATACTCACCAAAAATCCCACATGGGGGAGGGGGTTATTGCTGGCTCAGGTCTAATTGTTAGTAACACTAGTTTTGCATTCACAGTTCCCACGGATGCACTCGCCATCAGTATTCACATGACAAAACTTGTTTCGACTGGACACTCACTACGTCAGCGATAACATTCAGTTCTCACATTGTTAAAGTTTGTTATTTTTACTTATCATGCACGTACATCGTGTGTTGAAGTATTACAGTGTTTATGATGATTTTATATATGTGTTTGTCTTTGTGTCATATCTGCAGTAAAAAGCATTAGTCAATGGTAATAGTCAAATCGAATTGGGGGTGAACCTTGTAGTAGAGTACTACTAACGTTTTTGATTGATTTTGTTAGCTGATGATGTGGGTAATCAAAAACTGAATGATCATTGACACACTGTCAGCATTCAGCTTCGAATTACATGTACTATTAAACACCCAAATCTACCAAAACCCATCAAAAAACGTTAGTAGTACGACACTGTAAGGTTAGCCAAAATTTCCCCTCTCCTCTACTTGACTACAAAAATGAATCACTGACAGGAATCATGTCACTGCTAGCGGGTTTTCCAGAAGATGTCGAAATTCAGAAAAGTTAAATTTAGCATGGAATTTCCTTAACTTGCTGTTTATGACATCGAACGCTGATATTCAAAAGTGATAATTAGTCGATAAACACATGTTTATGACGAAGGACCAGTTGCGACTGTCCTTAAACAGTATTCGTTGACATATATCAACTGTTTTTGTGAAATAGAGGTCCATTGGAGCAATGCGTGTGTGAAATGTGAAGTAGATCCGAGCAAGGAAATAGAAGTTATAACCGATTTCTCTGATGTTATGTTTTGTAAAGAGACTAAGTATGTGAGGTTGACCTCGAGATCAGCGGGAATTTGTCACAGCATGATAGTAGAGCCTTAGAGGAATGCATGCATGAAATATTAAGAATTTTCGATAAAAGAAATAGAAGTTATAACATATTTCTCTGATGTTCAGTTTTGTAAAGATACTAAGTATGTGACCTTGACCTTAGAATCACCGGGGGTTGGACGGTCGTGGATTTGGCACAGCATGGTAGTAGAGCCTTACAGGAATGCATGTGTGAAATATTAAGCATTTTAGATGAAGGAAATAGAAGTTATAACAATATTTCTCTGATGTTAAGTTTACAGACGCACGGACGGACGCACACACGGACGGACGCACGGACAACCTGACTCCAGTATACCCCCACACAACTCGTTGCGGGGGTATAATAAAACCATGGGCTGTTGCGTTTACTGTAGTCTGTTTAAAGTTTGGGAGGAGAAGGTCGCAAACTTTAATTAGACAATTATGCAAAATTATCAGACATTATTTGTTTCCCGCCTTTTACGGCTTAATAACAAAGGATCATTCTCCATCTACGCTACTACGATGGATATCCACGTAAAGCATTAGGCAGTCAAGCAGCAATTCTAAAAATCCTTGCAAATGAGTAATTTTCACTATGCGGAATTTATACATTTGTAGGACAGCACTAAACCTGGCAAGCAGACGGGCTTCACACTCCAAGTGCCGGTTTCTTCACAGGTGACTGTGGAATCCCCCACAAGACCAAAGTTGATGTCGCAACGGTATGTGGTGACATCCTGGTATTCAGTGCCACTGGTAAAATCCACCTGACCGTTGCTCACTATTGGTGGGTCGTTGCAATCTTCAAAATAAAAAATACAATGGAACATGTGTCACCCTGGGAGATCCCAAGGCCATTTGGTGACTGACTATAGTTATCTAATATTTGTGGCTGTGACTGGCGAAATGGGGCTTATGCACGTTGTTCCCAGTGTAGCTGCAGATCAAATAGCTCACCCATGTACATGTAGCCTGATAATGACCTATATTGTTGGAAGCATGGTAGGTGTATTTATTATGGAATGGAAAACAGTGTAGATCCTGATCATACTGTGCGAATGCACATTCTAATCTGATCTACACTGATCGCGAAACACATAAGCCCATTTCTCCAGTGACAGCCATATTTATGGGTGGGAATTGGCTCAAAGAACCTTCCATACCCGGGCATGTGAGCCTGGAAAATTTGTCTAGACAATGGCCGTTGGCCCATTTCCTTTTTTCAATTTAACATTAGTTGCAATGTAGTGGAAATGTGTGCTTTAAATTAAGGAGGTTAATAGACAGTTAATTTAACCTACCTAGCTCATTCTCCTGTCACACTTTATCAAGTAATGTGCTACATACTGGTCAAACGGTCAGTGTGTATTTGGTAAACTTGGAGCTTGTTACCGGAGAAATAGATGTTAAACCTTTAACCATAAATATCCAAACTCTTTCATGACTGTTCAAGAATTGAATGTACAGTCTACACTTGTTTACTCAAAGTCCAGGGTACTGAGAAAATACTTTGAGTTAATGAAAATTTGAGTTATCGAGAGTAGTTATATAGGAAAACATGTATTTGGGACCAAGAATTAGACTTTGAGTTATCAATTGTTTGACTTAACCCTTTCACCCCTAAGTAATTGACATTGAATATTTCCTGTTATATTTGAAATGCAAAAGGGGGTAATTTTGCAGAAATTAAAATATATCCACAAATAGTGCAGATCTTAATGAGCCGGCTCACCTACACTACTTGCAAATATTAGGAAAGAGGTCTCTAGAGTTGAAAGGGTTAAGAGAGTTTGAGGTAACAAGTGTATAATGTAGTTATTTTCTACCGTTCCCCAGGTGATGAATACATATGGTCACCCATGTATGTCAAATTCCATGAAGTACACTCTCATTTCATGGAATCACTGAAGGGGTGAGTGTCCACTGAGATCCTTAATTGAGACACGGTGTACCTAAGAACAAGTCAGATATCTCATGAAGTGCACTCTCATTTCATGGAATCATGAAGGGGTGAGTGTCCACTGAGATCCTTAATTGAGACACAGTGTACCTAAGAAACAAGTCATGATATCTCATGAAGTGCACTCTCATTTCATGGAATCATAAGAAGGGGTGAGTGTCCACTGAGATCCTAATTGAGACACAGTGTACCTAAGAACAGTCAGATAATCTCATGAAGTACACTCTCATTTCATGGAATCACTGAATGGGGTGAGTGTCCACTGAGATCCTTAATTGAGACACAGTGTACCTAAGAACAAGTCAGATATCTCATGAAGTACACTCTCATTTCATGGAATCACTGAAGGGGTGAGTGTCCACTGAGATCCTTAATTGAGACACAGTGTTACCTAAGAACAAGTCAGATATTCTCATGAAGTGCACTCTCATTTCATGGAATCACTGAAGGGGTGAGTGTCCACTGAGATCCTTAATTGAGACACAGTGTACCTAAGAACAAGTCAGATATCTCATGAAGTACACTCTCATTTCATGGAATCACTGAAGGGGTGGAGTGTCCACTGGAGATCCTTAATTGAGACACGGTGTACCGAATAACAAGTCAGATATCTCATGAAAAATATTTACAAAATGTACGATATTTTCCGTAAATGACGTTGAAAGCTGATGAAATTTTCTATTCCGCATTTGCTATGAAAATTTCGTCATCTTTCGGCAATATTTATAGAAAATATCAGTTTCTGTAAATATTTTTCATCACACAAGTTCTTGGGTACAAAATCACATGGCGTGTCTCAAATGGTGAAAGCTGTCTCTGGTAAGACCCTCGTTAATAATTATTATGTATCCCAATGACGAAATGGACTACTGTCTGTTTCACTACACAACTACCATACTTTTATGTATATATAAAACAATGTAAACACTATTTTTTGGCATACTATTAACTGTTATCATAATTTAAGAACGAGTATTCTTTTTATTCTGTGACATTTGGTGAAAGACGGATTCTAATGCACCTAAATGCATTTTATTTGAATTTGGTTTTAAATACGATATTTTCTTCATATTGAATCCCCACACATTTTCACCCATGTAAACTTCCCAGAGAGAAATTGGCTTCATCATAAATATCAATACTATATAAAAACAATAGGCTCAGTCTTAAAAGTTGTTAAAAAGTAATAGTATGGGGTGTTCGTAAAATACCTGGACAAGTTCTGTAAAATCCATTTTTGTTGGGTTAACTGTCTGAAAATTCACATATATGTTGATTGATAAATTAAGGCTGCATCAATTTCACATTCACAACTCATCATAAATATATCATGAACATGTTAATCATTACCAACGCAACGTCATGTAAATGATATGCTCGTTATTGTTCAATAGAAGAACATGCCCATGCTTTTATTTTGTGCTCGCACAATGATGACCTATTATTTTTCAAAATAAACGAAACGGTACTGTATGCACTTCCGACAGTGATCAGGCAATGATATTTACCTTTATTCAAACATAGCACCTGGCAAAGCGCCAGTAACACTATTGACTGCTGGCATCGTTTAAGCGGGTTCCCTTCATGTGCCGTTTTTGTGTATGGGATTACAAAAAGAAATCACAAGGGGCAGGAATAGGCGAATATGAAGGATGGAATAATAGCTCCAATCCACGATATTTTAGCAGCGTCGCGAGAAAACCTGTCTTCGGGAGTCTGTCGACGTGAAGAGATGTGACGTTGTGAACTTAGCTGAGGTAATTTCCGCCGAGATTTCCAATTATCGACGTTTGGATCGCCATGGTAGGTGCTAAAGGTACATGCCCACTCAGTAGGCACAAACTGTTCTGTATAGGAGTTAAATAAGTTGAGGGCCCAAAGGTCCTTATGTTGCTAGGGGGGTGCGACACCCCCCCCATTTCCGCCACCCCTGATGCAGATATAATCATTTAGTAATATTTATTTTACTGATAGCGACTCGCGGTGGTATCAGGCTATTTTCATATGCAAATGAGGCATGATATTTTTTAATTATTTATGTTAATTAAATGCGTCAACTAAAAAAATAATATTTTCAACAAATTAAAAAGTATGATCATTGCACATTAAAAAAATAAATACAGAGAATAAATAGTAATGTCAGTTAAAATTTTAAGGAAACAAGGTTATTGCCCCTGTTATCAGTGTGGAAATTTATATCTGATATAAAATGTACAATGAAAAGTCATGCAGAGCATGATGTTATTAGCCGATCAAATCAGGGTTCAATATATGTCCACATTTTTAGTAGTTACGGATTCTCAGGGAAAAGTGAGAGAAGTGTTGATTTCCTCCCCAACCAAATTCTCCCAGTTATATTTAGCTATCATTAATATCTGATCATAGCAATACTTATGGTAGTCAAATGTAAACAATATTATTCCAGTTGAAAGAATTAACCTTTGAATATATGTGAAGGCGCATAGCATTACACAAATATGTAGCAAGTCAACCGAAATCTCATAAATACCCGATTTTTGGCGGCCATCTTGAAAATATGATAATTATATACTGAATATTAGTGTAGTTTACGTAAATTCTTTAATATATCCATCAGAAATGTTTTTTAACAACTTACACCAATTTCCAAGTTAAGGACCTTGCATGACCTATTGGCTCATATATTGGCAATTTTCGACTTCCATCAAGCATAAAGTTCAATGACCTTGAAATGACCTTCAACTTGGTTTAAAAAATGGCACCCGAATTTTTTGGAAACCTTATACATTCAAGTTTATAAAAACACAAGGTGCCGGAATCTTATATATCGGGTGGCTAGAAAAAAAGGGCCCCAACTTTAAATATTAATATTTAAAAAAACAGTTGAGATAATTCAAATAAATTTCGCACAATATAAGTTCATGGTATTGACAGTAATCTATAAAAGTTTCAGCTTCATAGCTTCAATGGTGAATATGTAACAATAAAAACAAATAGCAGTGTCCAAAAACACAATGCCGGGATGTAAGTGAAATGTCAGAAAGTTTTGATACATGTCAAATCATGGTCATGATGCAGTCTGTGACTGGGTTAACTTACAAAATGATGATTGAATGCATGACAGATGATGAAACATGTTAAAGTACAAATAGGATGGGTACGTTTTGACCTAAAATTGGGTCCGTTTTGACTTGGGTACATGTTGACTGTCTTGCAGCAGTTACTCCCCCTGTTGGATTTATTCGCATTTGCTTTTCTAGAGCAAGTTGTTTCTAGAGTGTAAACACATAAATAATAATTGTTTTGAGACTGATCAGACGTGCAGGTTACTTTAATTTCAACATGGGTTTCAGTAAGGCTGATATAAGGCTATCATTGAGACATGTTTTGTGGAGAAAGGCTGGCGTGGGTCGAAGATTGCTCAGGAATTCCCTGGAAAGAAGTGGAGAAAAAGGTCTGTTAATAAAATTATCAAACGGTTTGAGGAAACAGGATCCACAGCGAGAAAACAAGGGAGTGGACGGCCTAGTACTGCATGCACACAAGATAACATTGACCATGTGGAAGAGATGATACAATCACAGGAGGACCAACCAGGAACCCACACATCGCAGAGGAAAATTGCTAAAGAGCTTGGTGTTAGTCGTAAATCTGTTCAGACAATGACGAAAAAACTTAATCTCAAACCATACAAAAGGATTAAAGTTTCTAGACGTGATGTAAATGTGAAACAAAAGAGAAAAACCCGGTGCAAAGGACTGCATGATAGGTATTCCGTCAAGGATGTTGAAAGAATCATGTTCACGGATGAAAAGGATTTTACGCTCGAAACTGCTCGTAACCGACAGAATGATGTCGTGTATGGGGTGAGGAAAGGTGATATTCCTGTATCTCGACTTTACCATGAGACTTCGCGTTTTTCAAAAAAGGTCATGGTTTCGGCAGGTGTTTCCTGGAAAGGAAAGACACGGATCCACTTCATAGACACTGAAAAAAACCAAGGTCAACTCCGTTAGCTATGTTGAATTGTTGGATGATGGACTTCTTCCAGATTGCCGCCGGATCTACCCAAAAAACAATTACATATTCCAACAGGATGGGGGCAACGTCTCATACAAGTAAATACACACAAGATCATCTTGCGGATGTTGTGCCGGAGTATATCAAGAAGAACGACTGGCCACCACAATTGCCGGACTGTAATCCTATGGATTATCACATCTGGAACTCTCTAACCGAGAAGGTCTATTCTGGTAGGAGTGAGAAATTTACTGAGCGTGAGTTGAAGGACCGGATTACCAAGTGTTGGGAAGATATCTCCTTGACCGAGATACAGAAGTGCATTGGTGCATGGAAGAAGAGACTGCGAGCAGTGTTCAGCCACAATGGTGGACACATTGACCACCTTATTTAAGACTCTTTAGTAAGTTATGCAGGTGTGACGAAGAAACGTTTCAGTCCGATATTGCATCTTCAGACCATGCTTTTTATTCTTAGCATCATATAGTCATTACTACAGTTATTTACTTGAAACTTTTACAGGTTACTGATATTACCATGAAATTACAATAAATGAAATTTTATTGAATTATGATGCATAGTTTTTTAAATATTAATATTTAAAGTTGGGGCCCTTTTTTTCTAGCCACCCGATATATACCTACAATTGCCCCTGGACTAGAAGGCAAACCGCCTAACTTTAGTGTTTATTTACAACCAAATTGCAAACCGCCTAACTTTAGTTTACCAAACTCTTGTAGTGAAAACGTTTATTTATAGCCAAATTGTGTTATTTCGATAATGGCCAAAAATGAAAAATTATCCGGTTGATGTAATTTGGAAGTGATACAACAAATTTCGCGTTTATAGATTACCGAATATAGGAGAAAAGGGTGGTTACAAACTTTTTCACAAACCAATGGATAACCAATATATAGCCGATCTATAAATAGATCGGCTAATAATAATGCCAATCAATACGTGGATTATTGGTGAATAAATGTCTCCGATGAAGTCTATGAATATGATATAAAGAGAACAGTCTGTGCCTATTGAGTGGACATGTATCTTTAAAGGTATCTAACGAAGAGAACAACAACGGATCTCAATGTTTTTATTTGAATTTGGTTTTAAATACGATATTTTCTTCATATTGAATCCCCACACATTTTCACCCATGTAAACTTCCCAGAGAGAAATTGGTTTACATCATAAATATCAATACTATATAAAAACAATAGGCTCAGTCTTAAAAGTTGTTAAAAAGTAATAGTATGGGGTGTTCGTAAAATACCTGGACAAGTTCTGTAAAATCCATTTTTGTTGGGTTAACTGTCTGAAAATTCACATATATGTTGATTGATAAATTAAGGCTGCATCAATTTCACATTCACAACTCATCATAAATATATCATGAACATGTTAATCATTACCAACGCAACGTCATGTAAATGATATGCTCGTTATTGTTCAATAGAAGAACATGCCCATGCTTTTATTTTGTGCTCGCACAATGATGACCTATTATTTTTCTAAATAAACAAAACGGTACTGTATGCACTTCCGACACGAGGTGCCGGAATCTTATATATATACCTACAATTGCCCCTGGACTAGAAGGCAAACCGCCTAACTTTAGTATCATGTATCTTTAAAGGTATCTAACGAAGAGAACAACAACGGATCTCAATGTTTTTATTATGTTAGCCAAATGCATTTTTACCAATGTGACCGTTATAAATTTGTTCAAATTTTATTTCAACTTTTGTTTACTAGTATAAGATATACATATTTACAAATACATCGGGCGTTACATAATGTGTGTGAAAAAAATGAAACAGTATTCGATCTGTCTTGGGTCCTGAGAATGTATTCTTGGGACCCAGATCTGGCGGGTAAAAAAACATTTTTTTGGCTGGGCGGAATTGTTTATGGCCCGTTTCTCATGTGCAGGTCACTAGTAGTGTTATTTGAATATCGCCTTGGGGAAGCAGTTTGAAACATGGCTGCTGTGTGTTGGCTGGCGATTACGGGTAATATGTTATACACGAATGGTCAATATGGTGGAATTATATACAACAAATACAAATTTCTTCGTAAGCAGGTTTAATAAATTATTACATGCATCGTGCATTTGATTTTTCCCCCAAAATATAGATGCGCGTTGTACGCCAGTGCGCGCAATACACAGCGAAATACGGTAATTTTAGACCATATAAAGTCTAATTTATGCCTCGATTAGTAAAGCTGACCTTTAGCGATCTTTTTGTCCCCGATTAGCAGCATCGAGAGAGCCTAACAGCACACGTTCAGCATTGTGGATGTGAATTCGGAAAGCAATTTTCTTATACTCGGGACGGACTTTCCGCCGATTTTTTTTGTGAAAATTTGCTGCGCGCTATTGACACAAACTATTTTTTTCCCTGATTTTTTCCCCCAAAATATAGATGCGCGTTGTACGCCAGTGCACGCAATACACAGCGAAATACGGTAACTGTTATCGAAAACCATTTGAAAATTGCGGGGTGAAAATTGCAGGGCAAAACTCTGTGGAAGCTATATTTTTATTTAAATATATATGGTCAGCAGAATATTTGTTTTCCGCACAACTACTTGTTTTAGATCTGGTCAACTCAATGCGAATTTTCAGTTTATTGCTCAATGTTTCCTCCTAATATAATGCACAGGTGGAAGACTTGGACCTAGGACCCAATAAATGGTTCATTTGTAAAGCGTTACCCCACCCACCCATTTCTGTACACTATACAGTCATACATGACAACAACAAACCGCTCAATGAATGGCATATTCAACTTGACCGTGGCAGCAGTCGGTGTGTTACTCAGCGTGATGAAAGAGTCGGTGATACTTTCATCAATCCTCCATGTCTGCCATGCATGGGTCTTTCCTCGTCCAGCAAATGAGGAAGTTTGGTCACACCCGGTGAATGCGTGGAATACTGGAAGACCTTTGCATTTGTCAGAACCCAATGCATCCGCGATGGCATGGATTGGAATATATCAAAAGTGTTTGCCAACTACAAACGCTACCCAGAGTTGAGCGACGTTCAACTGTCGAAAAAGGCCAACGGATATAACAATGACATCCGTGTCGACAGTACGAATCATCAGCCGGCTGTATCCATGTCGTCCGCATTCAGCTGCATGCGCTAGAAGTCGCGTATCCGCTTCTTCGTGTGTACACGGTGACAATTCTGAGACATCTCTGTCTCTGCTACACAGGACGGTATCCCCGTATGTTGAGTTTAACTCTTTTCCGTCATACTCCACACTAGTGGCAACTTCTGCCAGGTAGTTGAATAGTTCCGTCTTATGTTCATCCAACTTCAGGAATGACTCCCAGTTGCTTGGTATGTTGCTGCCTTGCTGAACACGCCGCCTTGTGCCTGTGCCTCGGTTAGTGCGTTCGGCTGCCTTGCTGAACACGACGCCTTGTGCCTGTGCCTCGCTTAGTGCGTTCGGCTGCTTTAAGACTATCTGGAATATATCTGTCCCATATTATGTCAATTCTGTCAACATGCGTATGTTGTGATTTGATGTAGTTCATGAAAACATCCTGAGCATATGTATGAAATGTTTTCGATGCACCAGGCTTCACTATATGGACAATAGCAGCACCATCTAGGAGTAACGCTTCAACATCTGGCGCACTCTCTTGTACGTCAACAAGCTTCTCCAAACAGTGTGCAAAGTCAGACTTTGTTCCAGAACGTGTTTGTCCAAACTGGGAGAGAGCCGGTGGATATCCCTGATTTTCATGACTGAAAAACTCATCAAGGTCACCACCTCGAACCTGACATGAAACATACAGTTGAGAGAACAATGCACAGGTCTTCTTCAAAGACATAATTTGCTGCTTCTCTTGTGACACTTTTCTTGAAGGCAAAGAACCAAACAAGGGAAGTTTGTTTCTAGTAACTGGTTGAAAGAGTGACACAGTTCGTTTTCCCAGTCTACAATAAAAAAAGTGTGCAAACTGTTCTTCCCCTGCCTGTTGGATCTTACTACATCACCATTGACAATGTCTCTCGTGTCTAGAACTAACAGATCCGCACTGTCATCTATAAATGGATTACCCATTCTTTCAATGACTCCACAAAGTGAGAGTACCTGTTTTTGGAAAGTCGTCTGTATACTTTTTACCTGTTCGTGATCACGAACTCTACGAGTTGTTGCTGTTATTCGTGATGTTTACCAGTGATGCTTCAAACTCCCCAATAACTCTGGCAACCTCAGGACCTGCTACCATCCATCGTAGAAGTTCTGCAGAATGTTCTGTTAGACCTACAGCTCCTCCGTCACCCTTGACACACATGTTATTTTGCTCATGATCGATGGCTATTGCCGAGAATATTTTGTGAGTTTTATGTACTACAAAGTGTCCGGCTTCAAACTCTGTTGCGATATTCAGATGAGTCTGAGAAAGGGACATCATATCGCGAATGTGGACAGGTAGCCAACGAGAGTAGTGTGTGTGGTTCAGTGCAAAGAACCAAGGTATGAGTTTGGCCAATGCTTCTCTGTACAAATTGAAATTTCCCTGGCGAATAGATTGAATGAATACCAACACTGTCAACTCAAAAGTCCAGTGTAATATACCAATACAAAAACTGAGGACTATTTGAGCCACTGACTGCTCGCCACTCATCGAATGACAATGTATCTTCACCATCTTCTACACTAGTTGGATAGTGTGTGAATGCGTTGTGCATCAATATGTACAGACTACTGGCTATCACTTGGTGCGCATGTCGCATCCGTGTAACGTGTACTGCCTTGATAAATGACTCAGCTGAGCCAGATGATGCAATGTTGGCATCAGAAATAGCAGCCGTCCATCCACTATCATGTAACCAATCTCCTAGGGTCTTCAGGGCAGCCATTTCTATATGAAGACTTCCAAACATAATTACAAACTTGTCTTCTCCGTGTGTGTCTGGCAAATTCCATTGTATTGTTTTGGCAACAGCATAGAGGGGTTGATCACATGCAATGACAGGTGTTTTGCCTGGATGTAGGAACTGCACAACTCAACATCCATCGCATGCCGAATCATTGCAGACGATTTCGCCTCTTCCTGGAAGAGAGGAAGCAACACACTAATGTTAACCGGTGTGTTAGCCATGTCTTGTCTAGATGCATGATACGCTGCCCATGACATTTCCATGTCCTGTTCTTCACTTGTTACAGCTTGGCATACGTCTTTCGTATGCTCGATCCACTGGAATTGCTGTGCAATATGTTCTGATAGGATTGGATACTCACTTCTAAGCGATCCACTGATGGCAGGTACTGTCGGTTCCTTCTCCCATAGGATAACTGGGGGAACACTTGTGTAAGCCTCAGGTAATGGCAATATATTCTTTGGTGTTGGTGTTTCAGATGGATGAAGGACGGCACCGTCTCTGTCTTCTCCAGGACAGTCAGCTGTAGGATGCTGGAATATTGATATCCCTGTTCCATGGAAAGATCCTTGTGCTGTAGTTGATGATGGGTTATGGTCGATATTATCTACTGCACATGTGGTGAAACTGCCTTTGCGAAGTTTAGGTGGGCACACAACATTCTCCTTCCGAAATTGCTCGCATACACCATTCGCCATGTCCGTGGATATGGCTAGTACTCTATCATAAGAAATGGACAGTCCTAGATCATATAGCTTATCTACAAGTCCGCGTTTCCGTGTTTCTGCATGCACAAGGAGACCTGTGTATATAGGAAGAGGCGGTTCCCGTGATTTGCTGTGATACTGTGAAGACGAACCTTCGCGTCGGCGTATTGTGCTGTTGAAATACAACAATTGCTCTGCAGACAGGCGCGTTCGTTGCTAGACTGGGTTTTAATATTAGGTCCATCAATAATTATCCCAACTAGTGCTGTCAGTGATAATGGAACCCGAGTCCAGTTGACTATCACAATCGAATGACCCATTGAATGTGGATTTCATATTAAACATATCTCTGCGAACAATTGACGCTGCTTTCGCGAGAATGACACAGACATTATCAAAGTCCTTGTTATGTGATGCATTTAGAACAATACCAATCCCCTCGTTGAAGGCAAGCAAAACGTTGTGACAGTGCTTATGAGCTTCCATGTCTGGAAACTGATCAAGAAGTCTATTTTTGAGGTGTGTTGTTTGTACCCTGGACGATACATTAGCACCTAGCTGACTTCAATGCAGAGTATACATCTTGGCCAGCTCCACTAGTTTCAACACGAGTGGTGTGTCACCGCTTTCTGCTCTAGCATCTTCAATATATGCAACCAGCTCGGCAAGTGCAATGCCGTGAATCAATTTACCTTACAAATGAGTAATTTATGAAGGCACTGATACGTATGTGGTACTGAGGGTGGTGTGGTGTGAAATGGTATGTATGAGACACTGGTCACTGTTTTAATACAATTCCATTTCTCACATGATGTCTATTCCAACATGGTGGCCATCTTGAAAGTGGGGATATTTGTGCATTTTATCCAAGAAGATACGTTTTATTTGTCTTCTGGTTTTAACAAACGAGTTTTACGTCTAAATTCATGTATATTATTAGAGACATGACACCAAGTGTGTATGTCGAAATAAGCTACAAGATATCGGCCATTTTGCAAATGGCGGCCATATTTTACTATTTGTCAGGGTGGGTTCACATCCAAAATATTCAGTATTTTAAAAATACACATAAATGCCAAGTTCCATCCTTGTATAACAAAATACTTGATTGTTTTCAAACACATTAACATTACTACTACTAAATTAGTTATTAGAGATTGGCCATGTTGAAAATGGCGGGCATTTTGGATTTTTTCAGGTGGGTCTATATCCCAAAATGTTGAGTACCTTAAGCTCTATCAGTGTGCCAAGTTTCATGCTTGTAACACAATATGCGCAATTGTATCAAATATATTCACCATACGGCTGGACTAAATGTTAGTTACGCACATTTTAGCTACCAACATTACAGAGGAATTTCTCTTTACAAAAGAATCCCGCACAATCAGCTTCACTCATCGCCACCTGATTGGCTGTAGGATTTGTAATGCTCCAGTTTAGGTTTTCCAGTGACATCATTACTAATCATTCTGGGAATATAACAAAGGAGATCCGAACGTAAAGTTCAGGTAAGGTTATATCGAAATGTTGGGACGCAAATAAAAATAAACGCACATTTTAGATCGTTCAAGGTTAGTGGATGACACTTATTAGTCACAAATTGCAACATTGGAGTTACCGTTACTCATGTTCATTTTAGTGATCGACGTCAATATGTTGCGACTGTAATGGGATTTCAGCCAGGTTGTACACGTAATTTATACTTCCACCCCTGTATAAGCTCACTAATAGGAGAATTTGGCTCGATAATACTTCCGGTTGTTCAATGCGAGTTTAGCTTAAACAATATATATGTCAAGTTATGGCAAGTGAGATATATATCAGATACAATTGAGAACAGGATGAGAAAATAAGTTTTTAAACTTATGTGAATTCTTCTCCTGGTGTGAATTCTTCTCCTGGAAAATGTGATTTTAAAATGACAAAACTCAGGTAAGTTTGTTTGTTTGTTTGTTTATTAGTGTCTAACGGCCTATCAACAGTTAAGGTCATGTAAGGCCGGGCAAACGGGTTCGATCCCGTTTTAACCTGCTGCATTGGGGGGAAAATCCCAAAATCAGAACGGAATATTTACATCGAGAACAAATATATTCAGCCCTGAAATTAGAATAACCTGACCTGGTGCCAGGTCCATACCACACCAAGTCACTTGGCCCCTTCCCTAAAACAGGATTACGAATATCGTAATACTCACATAAGGGGTATAACCAGATTCAACTGTCACATACAAAATTCCAAAGACGTATGTGAAGGCCAAACCAGGTCTCTAGTCGGGATTCCGGTAAGGATGAACCCCGATCGTTAAATTACCCATCGCATGCTCCCACCTGCCACCAACACTCAGGTAAGTACCTTGTTTCATCTCTTGTAGAGTTTGTAGAGACGTCCTATGCACATGACATTAGGCTTATCCGACCGCCAATGATTCCAATTTCAGCAGAATATTCATACTTCATGCAAGATTGCCAAGTTTCCCAGATCATTCGAGAAAACTACCAGACATACCGGTCCAGAAAGCGATTTTAGATTTTTTTCTTCATTTTCCCAGCCGTCAAAATCACGAATATACACGTTTCCCAAGGCATTCTGCAGTGCTAAAATGTGCACTGTGTCATCAATATTGCTAAAACAACACCCAACAGTCGATGTATTCTTGAAAACGTTCACAGTGGAGCTGTGAAGTAACTTTGCTTGAAGCGTTGACAGTATAACCCATCTCAGCCTTGATACGGAGCATACATTTTTCAGTTTGATGCGAAGACAATCTACTTGGCTTCGTAAGTTAGTTGACAATGGGTTCTAAATGTTGTTACTGGCTTAGTTGAAAGACACATTTGCATGTATAAGTGTAGCCCCTATGATATATATTTTAGCATGGGATTATATATGAGTGCTTGTGCACTAGAAGATGTGTTGCACTTATATGTATTCACATTTGAGTTGAATGCCGTTACCCAGCAAGCTTGGCTTAATTGTGCTTGCATGTTATAGCAACTCAACATATATTTTATGTTAATTTTTATAGGGTGTGCGCAGTTTATCAATGTTAAAATCATAAACTGAATTTCTCTGGTCTCGTCTTTCTCGTGAAGGAGTTGCGTGAGTCGCTGATTACATGGGTACTTGGTAATGCATTCCAGTTGTTGATTACACGGTTAATAGAGAAATTAAATAACTTTTAGTCTGATACGAAGTCTACTGTGGCTTTTACTTAATTTTTGTTCATACCTCCTTGTTTTGTCACATGTTTGCTGATTGAAGTATCAATTTGTCTATGTCGTTTAAAATTGTGTACATTTATACCAGGCCGGTATTTCAACGTTGGTAGACCTAATATTTTCATATATCTTTGTATGGTAAATCTAAAGATAATGAGTTTTTCGAGTTTTGTTGCACGGCACTGTACAGTTCAGTTCAATGTTGGATTTAACGACCGTAATTGGTTCGAAGACCTTACATGGCGACGGCGCTGTACAATTTCAATAAAATTCTTGTAAATGTATTTCTTAAAAAATGGTGCCCAAATGAGGGACGTGTGTTCCAGATGAGGTCTAATTTGTGTCTTGTAGAGTTGTAGGAGAAATTCCTTTTCCTTGAATGTGAAGTTCTTCTAATAATTCCTAGCACTTTGTTTTCTTTTTGACTGAGTTTAAAATATCTTTACTGAATTGCATGCGAGTCAATATGTTTTACTTCTGAAATAAGCGTGGTTATAGTATGGCTTCGCTTTTACACATATATTACTCGTTATGGAAAGTGTTTCTCCTGAAGTGTTAAACTGTAATTGCCATGTATCCGACCATCATGACAAAGCAGCCAAATCTACATGTACGCTTTCACGCTCACTCTGGCAATTCACTATAAGAGCATATCGTCTGCAATAACTCTGCATATAGTTTTACCAGATTCTGTACTACTTCTGGTAAATCATATAGAAATGTTAAAAATAATGAAGGGCCTAATAGTTCCTTGAGGAACTCCACTAATAACGTTTGCCCACTCTGATTTTTCACCATTGAGTATTTGGGAGGAAGTTGCGTATCCAGTCCAGCAGGCTGCCGTCCAGCAGGCTGCCGTCGGTTCAGTGCCGAACAGCGCATCCAGTATCGACACATGGCATGGAGAACATTTAATAAGACATTTGCGGTACAGTACGGAGATCGGAGACAGACATTGTGCATATATTCCTTACAAGAAGATGTTTATGGGACATCCACCTACGTATTCCTACTTAGTACACCTACTTAGTATTCGACGATACCAACAGATCTTCGAGAAGTTGCCTACACACCCATCTGACCAAGTATGTCATGATATTCCTGCTAAAAAACAAGAAATATAGAATGTCCGTATCTGAAGACAGAGTTTGAGACTGTGCACCTTTGTCTCTTGGCCACCTCTTACTCCTTGGATGCCTCACCACAAGCCATGCAGCCACCCATGAACGTCATTGACCTACTGTTCACGCAATTTTCGCCTAAATTAGTGGTCACAAATCCTGGTTAACAATTGTGTTCGAGTCAGTTTACGAATGGGGCTACGTCCACCAAACTTGAACACCACTTACTCATTGGGTGCTTCACCTCAAACCACCCACCCATTGGTGTTCTGAAATATTGCCCCCATGTTGTTCTTTTGTTTAATGCGCACATTATCGTCATCAATAATTTCACCGTCGTGAAGACGTAGAAATATTATCATAGTTGCTATAACAATACGATCAATTCTATTAAATTAAATAACGTTTAACAGTTAATATAAATATAATTGATTGTCTGATTGCACCTTTCCATACATTCAATGAGTAGTATGTCAAAGCGTAACAACTGTACTGTCAAACATATGTGACAAACATACCGTATGTGCATAAACAAACGTCATGGTGAACAGTTTCCACACATTCTTTCAGTTTAATTTGAAAGTCATCGATGCACCGCATCACACTTATATCCGCGCATCAAATTTAAAATGCATTATACGGTCATCGCATCAAACAGTTAAGACGTTACAGCTCAATTATGAACGTGTTCGAGAATTTGTCGACTGCTGAATGTTGTTTTTAACAAAATTCATCACACAATATACATATTAGCACTGCAGAATGTCTTGGGGAAACTTGTATATTCGTTATTTTGAGGGCTGGGAAAATAAAATTTATCAAAAATCGCTTCCTGGACGGGCATGTCCGGTAGTTTTCTCGAATGATCTGGAAACTAGGTAATCTCGCAAGAAGTATGAATATCCTGCTGAAATCGGAATCATTGGCGGTCCGGATAAGCATAGTGTCATATTCATTGGACAAGCAGATGCTTGAAGTGAATATATTTGAAGACTTAAGACATTTATTGATTACCAGAGACATAAGTCAGCACACGATATGTGTGGTGTTTGAGCGAGTCCGAAACTACGGTATTTTCCCAATAGTCGAGTTGCCAGCCCTATATGAACTATACGAGACTCTGCAATGGTAATTACTGTAAACTTTTTTCATGGAAATGTGTTCTATATATGGTTAGGGGAGAAAATTCAGCTTGGTTGCTACTTGTGTAATGTTGAACAATTCTCAGAATTCAAGATGGCCGCCGCCGCCATCTTGGATTTTGAGAAATTTTCAACTTTTGATCTTGATGGCCTATTCAGTCGTGTAATACCTCCTTTTAGGGGTTGTAGAGGGTGGGGAGTCAATTTTTGGTGTTAACTTTCCGATATAGGGACAGAGTCAATGTAAAATCAGAGGTCGGAGGTAAAAATATTGTCATTATTCCCAAGAATGGAAGACAGAACCATAATATGAAACACAATATATAATATTACGGTTTTGACCTTTCTCTTTATGGTTGTGTGGAAGTTACTGCTTTGCGAAGTCGAGAACTGTTCGCTCTGCTCACTTCCGATAGCCAGTGCATCCTGAACATTCACTGTATCGGGCGCCACTTGGCCGTTGCAGATATTATATACAGCTGGATGCTTCTCCTTGAGGGGATGAGTATATTTCTCCAGCTCTGACGTGATGTTCCTCCAATCGGTCCCGTCCAGTCTCCTTCATCCCTCTCCTTCCTCCTTGTGCTTGTTCTTCTCTTCGTCCACTCCACCATATGGCTTCTCTTCCTCTCCAGTTTCGCTGTACATATCTTAAATGGCGATGTCGAGATGGGCGTATACACTGAAACTGTTGACCCACACGGCAACTTGCTCGGCGCTCGTCGAAATTCCCTTCATGCCTCTAGCACCCTTCCCTCGCTTGATGTATGTCTGTTCGCCAAACTGATCAGCTGGCACCGCGGTCCGCCGTCCGAGTGTCGACAGACATGGGCGCCTGCTAGTAGGTCCTCTTTGGTATGCTTGGGAAGGTACTCCATCTATCGTACATACCAGGTCAGGTAGCGGGCATAATTGTGGTGACCTGCGGCGAGGAAATACGGTAGCATCGCATTGAGACAGTGCTGCTGGAGAAGAAAGTCACCATTCCACTCTCCGCGCAGGAACATCAGCGCCAGCAGTGTAGGTTTCACGAGACAGTCTACCCATAGCCTCCCGGTCGGATCTTCTCTACATGCATCAAGGTAGTTGCTCAGCTCTTGGTATGTTTTGGCGCCTTTTAAGTGGAAGCTCTGCAACAACACTGTGATGATGAGACGGTATGCTCGTAGAGCATTGGTCCAGGCCTTTCCATTGACGATGCTGGTGATACCACCAAACGCTGCACTGATGAGAACTTCCACTCCAGTTCTGCCTTCAATCTAGTGTCCCCCTCTACAACCCATGAAACTCATGAGAGTGTGCATCATGCCAGGGTGAAGTATGAGTCTGTTCCAGCGCTGAGGGTCGTTCCACTGGATTAGGCATGCAGTCTGGTACAGTTGGAGGTCGACTGAGAGGTGGATGTACTGCATCCCGAATGTATTTAGTGTCTTTTCGAGATACACAAGCGTAGTCAGAACGGCATCAGGATGAGCGGGTGGTGAGTCTATCATTGGTCCGAAAACTACCAGTGTCTTGGGCTTCTGGGTAGGGTGGTCCACTATTCTGTCCTGCTGAGCATTGAAGCCCGCCCAGTCTATTGGCTTTTCATTCTCGTGGACTTGCGACAGCCACGCCGCGTCTCGATCCTGACTGAACCTGACGGCAGAGGACTGAAGCTGCATCTCTTCAGCAGACAGCTCTTTATTATTAGCATGCCGATCTAACGTGGAAATGAAGACATATGTGAGCTCAAATGACTGTAAACTGTGTGGGTGGGGTAAATGTATGTATGTATACTTTTATATTCATTGAATAGTTGTTTATTGTGATATTGATATAAAAACATCAACTAGTGATAGTATGCGTTTCGCAAGTACACAGATGTGTATTATCCACGGCTAAGTGAGCTACAACATATGTATGAAGGCACACATTGTAACATATTTCAATTGAAATAAAGTGGGTGGGGTAATTAAATATGCACTTATATATATGCCTACTGGCACTGAATCAAAGACATATCATCAAAAATAGATTCCCCACTCATGAAAACCCCTGAAAAGTTGTATTACAAGACTCTCTAGGCCATCGAGATCACATGTTGAAAATCAGTCAATTTCCAAAATGGCGGCGGCGGCCATCTTCAATTCTGAGAATTGCTCAACATTGCACAAGTAGCAACCAAGATAATTTTGCTTACATAACCATATAGAACATATTTCCATGAAAAAAGTTTACAGTAATTAACATTGCAGGGTCAACATTTTGGCAACTAGACTACAAGCTCATGCCTACCTTGAAAAGGCGATACTGTATAGTGTATGGAAATTGGTGGGTGGGGTAACGGTTTACAAATGAGCCATTTATCGGGTCCTAGGTCCGAGTCTTCCACCTGTGATATAATGTACAAAATTAAAAGTTTACCGATTTTTAGAAAAATATCACCTGCAAAAGAATAAACCAAAGGATGTTACGACTAGTATAGCCACCGATCAGTCTAATCTGTGCATATGTGCCATCAGAATGATGTTCGTCATTCAGACACTAGGGAATCCTTTCTCGATCACCGACAGGATATGTGTCGCCGATCGTACATTTATTGCAGATATTGGAATGTCCAGTTTTTTTCAGCAGGTGGTCCAAGTACAGCTGCACGCGGGACGATGTCGTGGACATTCAACGTTTCTGTTGTCTGAATATGAAAAACTTAAATCTGAAGCTTCGCGCACACTATCATCGTCTCGATATGTGTCATGTCAATACAAGAACTAGATACTGTGGGATGATACTTCAAGGCAACATTTTGGGGACATTAGTGTCATGGACTGTGAGTGAAAATATTGTCAAGTCTTGACACAAATGCAATAAGACTGCGCACTAGCAATTTATTTGTTTTTTCTAGTCCTGTTTGGCGATTATCAAGGATCCCCCACCCACACTTCTTCATACTTTGGGACCCTCGCATTTTGTGCTGTTATTACATGCACGTTGCACTCGGACTTCGAAGGGCAGTTGCTTGTTTGAGAACACTAGGCTACATTGCTACAATAATTCGCCTCTGATCCGGCTACAATTTGACCATTCATAGTAAATTGTAAAAAAATAATAGAACAGGGAAATAATGTTCCCATGGAAGACATATTTTCTCTAGTTGTTGTTCAACATTCAACATAACGAAATGAAGCTTTCGAATTTACAAGATATACATGTAAATGTCAGATAGACACCTTGACACGGTAAAATAACCAATTTCTGCATGTGTATGTTCATTAACAATTTATTGATACAGCTTTGACAGTTTTATATCGCCAACATATCAAATACGCCGGATAACCGATTAAATTGCTACCCTCGCTACGATACTCGCTCACCGCATTTAGGCCGGTGAGTTGGGTCTCTAAAAGACAAAACGCTACCGTAACACTCCCAAAACAAACACAAGGCGGTGGTAGGAAAAGCTGATATTGTGGTAACAAATGTCGGCAAAAATGTTACCATAGCCAATTTGTCCATGTAGCAGACTTCCACGCGCTACTCTTCAAGGTGGTCTCCCACTAGGCGAGTGAGAGACTGCGATAGAGTAGAAATTAGATGTAAGCGATGCAGACTTTTGCTTTTCGAGTGACTGTGAACTGTACATAGTGAGCAACATATGGAAGTAAGGGTGTCTGTCATCAGAGATGAACACTGCCTTGCAGTGCTACAAGTTTTTGTTTAATGTAATTTAATGTTGAACACATTGTACTCCCTATATACAGGTGCATTCCCATCTGTATATGTCGAACGACGAACGGTCATATAACCCCAATCAACCAGTCAGTTAATCAATACAGAAATGACACACCTGTACAGTATATGTTACCGTCTGTTTCATATACTTCCGTGGTTTTCTACAATCATAAATTGTTAAAGCGCTCAGTGTAACATTATCAGCCCCTAGCTACAGTCAGTAATATCATATATACCTACAAAGGTTAATTGTTTCAAGCAATGGTATGTTTTCTCCTTGAGGCAGTCAAGACATATTTTTACAAAGGTCACTGGTGTTATGTGTCTACGTGTCAGTAGCAGTTAAACGCAGCAGGCTTAGAGTCTAGAGAGCAGATCAATTCCCGAAGGCGTATACAAATCTATGAAAATCTATGAAAATTTGATTTCATGTTTGTACAGTTGTTCTTGGTGCTAGAGACTATTGATCTGGTCTAGAAAGAAGTTATATCAGTAAACACGACGTCAAAAAGAATAAATCAGCATACCGAGTCTGCCGTACCCACGCACGTTTATACTTGCTTGTATATGAACTGGCCAATTTGTCTGTGTCGCTTTTCATATTCTTGTATTACCAAAATACTCAAGCTCATCCGTCTATACATTCATTATTCAATGTGAAACATGCTTCTATTTTGATTATTTCAACTTGCAAATTGTTGTAAATGTTGGCGTATACTCTATGTGTAACGGTCGATACTGTAACGTCGTAAGACATTGCTTGCTCAAACGACATGTATAGTGGTGTTGTATAGAACCTAATATCTTAATGAATATTGCAGATATAATGTTCAAATAAAAAACGTTCAATTCATCATACAAATTACATTGTCATAGTAACAAATGTTAATTTGACAAAAAAAATCCCGGACAGGTTTTCTCGCGATGCAGCTCATTTGATAAGATTCACCCACTGTAACAACTTGATTGGAAAAAAGTACAGCTGTCCTCTGTCCACTATCCTAAAACTCGAGTGTAAATGATTACTCGCCTTGCCTTCTGTAACAGAATAGTGGTATATGTAGCTTGTATTTTGAAATCATAAATGCTTTCTAGTGAATTAGACCTACGTATGGTTCATCTATATATGGTAACAGTATACCCAGTGATATATATTTGTAGCTGTCAGTAAGACTGCAGATTCAAAGTTATATACAACTAGGAGGGTGCTTAAACAAACATTATGAGAGGAGTTAGATTACCACCCGACATATTGAATAATCTTGAAACGACGTCACTACATAATAATAAAAATGGAAGTTCTTTGGGCGAATCTTGGAGCCTTGCCCAGATCACTATAGATACGTTGAGACGTGGCATACATATACATTATGTGTACGTCAGAAGCATAGAGACAGAATTATTGCTAAATCACTCTTTAATCCTAAAATACAAAAGGAGTTCTGAATTTACGGCCATTGAGGAAACATGTAGTTTCAAACTAATATACGTGGGTGGGTTTGAGGTGTAATGAACTATGTAATAGTTAATACCATCGGGGGTGGCATTTCGGCCACAGGGGTGGTGGTGGAATTTACTATATTATCATAAAATTACTGAAACATCATGGACATGACTTAGAAATTATATACTGAAAGTTAAACACACTTAATTATAAATCCACCCTGTAATTTCCTTATGATAATCAGGACTCGTAACATATGGACATGTGTGGACAATTCACATCAGTGACGCACTTGTCTCCATAACAGCATAGCTAGCATAGAAGGAAATGAAGCACTGTGCTGCTGATAGTGCAACACTTCTTCTCCATATTGAGCATCATCGGGATCCACCATGTCTCATATTTAAATCTTTCTAATCACACTGTGGAGTGTACCACTGGCAGTGAGTTCAACCCATTCTGAAAGTTCACGCACAGTGATCTGTCGACCCAGACTTTTTGTTTGGGTCACTACATCTGACGTCACATTTGGACGTCCATGTCTCGCATAGAACTTCGCGCGTTCCAGCCCCCTGTTTATCCGACTACATCGCTAAAAAATTGTCATCCCGATGGTGCGCTTACACCGTATATATCTCTCATCATTAACATATCGTCTCGATTTATGCATTAAGATGTAAAATTTAATAGCACATTTTGGTTCTTCTGGCATGTTCGCATAGACAGAACAGACAGTCATTAAACTAAGTAATTTCCGGTCATGACATCACAGTTTTCAAATATGTCGTCGCATAAGAAATGTTAAATAATGTCACTTCACAATATCATTTCACAAAATTTATTTGAGCCAACAGCAACACGGAAACGCCAGCACTTCTCATTCCGCCTTATTTAAGAAATATGCATACAAAATCCAAAACATGACGTTACTATAGCAACTGTAACATGAGCCATAAACATTATTTTCATACTTTGTCTTGGGTTAATGAAAAATGATTGGCCAGGCTACGAGGTATCCAAATGTGTTTGAACAGCGATACAAGATAACAAAACGATGAGACTTTTATTTTATGAACACCCCTCGTAACAGTAACGGTGTGCATGTTTACACATGAAACAGGAATTAAATAAATGGGTCAATGGAAGAAGGTAGTCATTAAGGACTCCCTTATTCCACTGATCCCTTCAATTGGTAGTTTATAATTAACATATCTTTAATTTGGCAGAAAAAGGGGACCAAGACTTAGCTCCCTTCTTCCACTGACCCATTTTTTCAGAACCCTTCAATTGGTAGTTTATAACTAGAAATGGACGCTTGTCGACAAGCGCATGTGTATCCCCCTCCCCAGATACACAAGTAGTTTGAAAAAAGGGTGTTCGAGTTATGCTCCGGAGACAAAATCAGTGACGGAAAAAACAAAGGGAGATAACTAAAAAATTAGTGATGCAAGAGTTGTCATTCTTGCGTGACACACCTTTAGGGTTGTGGTCTATGCATGTGTGAAGTTTCATGAAAATATTCCAAAGGGTGTTCGAGTTATGCTCCAGACACGAAATCAGTGCACGAACAACAAAGGGAGATAACTAAGAAATTAACGGACGCAAGAGTTGTCATTATTACGTGCGACACACCTTTGGGTCGTCTCTATGCATGTGTGAATTTTAATACACTAGAAATGTGTTCATAGAACACGGATGTCCCACATATCGCTTTGATAATAAATGAGGCCAAATTCCAAGTAAAAATTTTCTTTTACCTGAGAGTTAAAGTTTTTGAAGCACCAAGTAAGTGACCTTGACCCTGGGCTTGGCGGGGGCAGGACAAACGTGGATTTGGCACAGGGCGGTAGAGGACCATTAGAGCAATGCATATATGAAATATGAAGCTGATCCGTGAAAGAAAACAGAAATTATAAGATTATTACCTGAGCGTTAAAGTTTTTGAAGCACTAAGTATGTGATGTTAACCCTGGGCTTGGCGGGGGCGGGACGAACGTGGATTTGGCACAGGGCGGTAGAGGACCATTAGAGCAACGCATATATGAAATATGAAGTTGATCCGTGAATGGAAAGAAAAATTATAAGATATTTACCTGAGCATTAAAGTTTTTGAAGCACCAAGTATGTGACCTTGACCCTGGGATTGGCGGGGGCAGGACGAACGTGGATTTGGCACAGGGCGGTAGAGGACCATTAGAGCAATGTATATGAAATATGAAGATGATCCATGAAAGAAAATATGAAATATGAAGGATGATCCATGAAAAGAAAACGAAATTATAAGATATTTACCCGAGCGTTAAAGTTTTTGAAGCACTAAGTATGTGAAACTTGACCCTGGCTTGGCGGGGGCAGGACGGAACGTGGATTTGGCACAGGGCGGTAGAGGGACCAATCAGAGCAATCGCGTATATGAAAATTATGAAGTTGATCCGTGAATGGAAATAAAAATTATAAGATATTTACCTGAGCGTTAAAGTTTTTGAAGCACCCAAGTCTGTGACCTTGACCCTGGGATTGGCGGGGCAGGACGAACGTGGATTTGGCACAGGGCGGTAGAGGACCACTCGTGATGCAATGATCGAGCGTGGATATGAAATTGAGTGATCCATGAAAGAAAACAGAAAGTATATATATTTACCCGAGCGTTAAAGTTTTTGAAGCACTAAGTATGTGACCTTGACCCTGGGCTTGGCGGGGGCAGAACGAACGTGGATTTTGGCACAGGCTGTAGAGGACCATTAGAGCAATGCGTATATGAAATATGAAGCTGATCCGTGAAAGAAAACAGAAATTATAAGATATTTACCCGAGCATTAAAGTTTTTGAAGCACCAAGTATGTAACCTTGACCCTGGGCTTGGCGGGGGCAGGACGAACGTGGATTTGGCACAGGACGGTAGAGGACCATTAGAGCAATGTGTATTTGAAATATGAAGCTGATCTGTGAAAGAAAACAGAAATTATAAGATATTAAGCCGAGCGTTAAAGTTTTTGAAGCACCAAGTATGTGACCTTGACCCTGGGCTTGCCGGGGGCAGGACGAACGTGGATTTGGCACAGGGCGGTAGTGAACCATCAGAGCAATGTGTATATGAAATATGAAGCAGATCGGTCGAAGGATGAAGAAATTATGAGACATTTACCCGAGTGTTAAATTTTTGTGACGGACGGACGGACGTTCTTACATTACTATACTTATGTGGCTTATCACATGTTAAATATTAGCCACATAAAATGATTTTTAGCCACATAAAACGATTTTTTAGGTGGCTAATTGTAACCAACCCTATCCTTTACCAAGTCCATAACCCTGTGGGGCTAGCCACATAAGTACCCTAATGTGTGCGGACGGTGGAGACGGACGGACGGACGTCTTACAGTACTATACTTGTGGCTTATCACATGTTAAATATTAGCCACATAAAACGATTTTTAGCCACATAAAACGATTTTTTGGTGGCTAATTGTAACCAACCCTATCCTTTACCAAGTCCATAACCCTGTGGGGCTAGCCACATAAGTACCCTAATGTGTGCCCGGACGGACGGACGGACGGACGTAGGACTACAGGTACGGTACTTAGGACTGTGCGGACGGACGGACGGACGGACGTTCTTACTTTCAGGTAACTATGTGGCTTATCGCATGTTAAATATTAGCCACATAAAACACTTTTAGCCACATAAAACGATATCTTAGGTGGCTAATTGTAACCAACCCTATCCTTTAACAAGTCCATAACCCTGTGGGGCTAGCCACATAAGTACCTGAATGTCTGCCCGGACGGATGGACGGACGGACGGACGGATCGACGGACAAGGGTAACACTAAATGCCCCCTCCACTATCGTGGTGGGGCATAAAAATATTCCTAATGGGGGTGTTCGAGTTATGCTCTGGATACAAAATCAGAGCATGAAACAACAAAGGGAGATAAGTAAACAAGAATTCCGCGGAATCAGATGCCTCGCCTTGTCCCGCCTTGACCTCGAGCCTGGGTCCGAAAGCAATTTTCACTGGCCCGAACATATTATACAATTATTGACTTGTGATTATATTCTATGGCTCACTAGTCAATAATTGTTTTATTATATGATAATAGTCTGTATATAGCACTTACGACCTTATGCTACTAGACAAAAATTGAAAAAGAATTTGAAAAAAAAAATTAAAAATAATAATGCTTGCTACTGGAGCCCAGAATTTTTTTTAATAGTCCTATATTTATCTACATATATCTGCACAGGTCCACATAATGCCACAATATTTTCAACACAGTTTACGGAAATGTAATATACAAACAAAAATAAAATAATAATGCTCGCTACTGGAGCCCAGAATTTTTGTTAATAGTCCTCTATTTATCTACATATATTTGCACAGGTCCACATACTGCCACAATATTGTCAACACAGTTTACGGAAATGTAATAATGTACCTGTATAAATTACCTGTAATAAGTTAGTGGGAGATAAAAAAGGGAGATAACTCAAAAATTAGCTACGCAAGAGTTGTCATTCTTGTGCGCGACACACCTCCGGGTCGTGGTCTATGCATGTGTGAAGTTTCATGAAAGGGTGGTCGAGTTATGCTCCGGACAGGAAATCAGTGCGCGAAAACAAAAAAGGGAGATAACTAAAAAATTAGCTATGCAAGAGTTGTCATTCTTGTGCACGACACACCTTCGGTTCGTGGTCTAATTGAATGTGTTAAGTTTCATAAAAATATTCCAAAGGGTGGTCGAGTTATGGTCAATCAGTGCGCGAAACAAAAAAAGGGAGATAACTAAAAAATTAGCTATGCAAGAGTTGTCATTCTTGTGCGCGACACACCTTCGGGTCGTGGTCTATGCATGTGTGAAGTTTCATTAAAATATTCCAAAGGGTGTTCGAGTTATGCTCCGGACAAGAAGTGTCTGCGGCGGACGCGGACACGGCGCGCTGTCAAATCCATAGTATCCCCCCGACGGAGTCCGGGGGATACAATTAACATACCTTTAATCTGGCAGGTGGGAGGTGGGTTGCTCCACGACGTATCGGCCTGACAGACCACAGTCATCGTGCCCACAATATTGTACCCCATGTTACACGAATACGTGGCCACCTCACCGAATGTAATCCCGTTAGACATGTCCACCGTCCCGCCATTGGGACTAGTCAGCACGCTGCATACTGTAGAATGATACATTCATTTATGTATTATTTAATGGTGGTTAAAGGCCTGTCAAAATTTAAGGTCATTTTAGACAGGGTTAATGGGGTCGATTCCCCTATTTCACCTGTTGTGATAGGTGGAAAATGCCAAAATCAGAACCGAGTATTTACAAAAAATATATATATTCACCAGGGTAACTTAGCTTGATTCCTAAAAGCAATACTATTAGTACTAATCCTAATACTTTTACAATGGGTATAACTAATCACTATAACCGGATTCAACTCTCAAGTAACAAGAAAGCCAAACAAAATATACCGGAGGGCCAAACCAGGGATATCGATATGGGATGGGATTCCAGTAAGGATGAATCCCATCGATAAATTTACCCTCCACATACTCCTGTGCATTTCTCCAGTCACAGCCACATTTAAGAACGAGATGGGGCTGGCATTGTTCCAGTGGGAATGAGATCTGCACCTTTGACAATACAAGTGGGGCTGGCATTGTTCCAGTGTGAATGAGGTATGCACCTTTGACAATACAAGTGAGGCTGGCATTGTTCCAGTGAGAATGAGGTATGCACCTTTGACAATACAAGAGGGGCTGGCATTGTTCCAGTGAGAATGAGGTATGCACCTTTGACAATACAAGTGGGGCTGGCATTGTTCCAGTGTGAATGAGGTATGCAGCTTTGACAATACAAGTGGGGCTGGCAGTGTTCCAGTGGGAATGAGGTATGCACCTTTGACAATACAAGTGGGGCTGACATTGTTCCAGTGTGAATGTGGTATGCACCTTTGACAATACAAGTGGGGCTGACATTGTTCCAATGTGAATGAGGTATGCACCTTTGACAATACAAGTGGGGCTGTCAGTGTTCCAGTGGGAATGAGGTATGCACCTTTGACAATACAAGTGGGGCTGACATTGTTCCAGTGTGAATGAGGTATGCACCTTTGACAATACAAGTGGGGCTGGCATTGTTCCAGCGGGAATGAGGTATACACCTTTGACAATACAAGTGGGGCTGGCATTGTTCCAGTGTGAATGAGGTATGCACCTTTGACAATACAAGTGGGGCTGGCATTGTTCCAGCGGGAATGAGGTATACACCTTTGACAATACAAGTGGGGCTGGCATTGTTCCAGTGTGAATGAGGTATGCACCTTTGACAATACAAGTGGGGCTGGCATTGTTCCAGTGGGAATGAGGTATGCACCTTTGACAATACAAGTGGGGCTGGTATTGTTCCAGTGAGAATTACACCTTTGACAATACAAGTGGGGCTGGCTTTGTTCCAGTGGGAATGAGGTATTCACCTTTGACAATACAAGTGGGGCTGGCATTGTTCAAGTGGGAATGAGGTATGCACCTTTGACAATACAAGTGGGTCTGGCATTGTTCCAGTGTGAATGAGGTATGCACCTTTAAAGGTACATGCCCACGCAGTAGGCACAAAATGTTCTTTATAGGAATTAAATAAGTGTATAATAATAATAAGTGTCACTATTCCACCAGATCTAAACATTACGAGTGCCCGCTATACAAATATAATCAGTTATTAATGATCAATTTACTGTTAGCGACGCGCGGCGGTAACAGTCTATTTTGATAATGTGCGGGGACGACGACTTTCACATCACGGCTTGAGGTGCGCATGCGCAGTATACTACGCGCACCAGTAGGCTTCCCAATATGTAAACAAGAATATCGAATGTCGAAACGTCCAGGACAGAAATTGTATGAAACGGCGTCGGCCAAAAAAAAGGCGAAATGTCTGAGGGACAGGCAGTACAGAGAGAGAGAGAAAGTGGTTAATATTGGCGACCAGATCACCAAATGGAAAGAGTTATGTGGAGATTTAGATTTGGACTCGAACAGAGGTTTTTCTTCTCAACTTCCGATACTTCACTGCGCATGTCAAATATGTGATATGATTGACCGTGTCACGTGACGCGTGTTGGTAAAAATAGCACGAGGTCGGAAAATACCCTTTCTGGTCGCGGCATATAAAATGCGATTTAACACCAATTAACACGCGCCGTAATTAAAAATAACTCATTAGTGGGTACACAAATGTCTCATATAAGGCATGACAGAAAATTAAAAGTAGTAGTACAGTGTAACCTGCTGCGTGGGCATGTACCTTTAACAATACAAGTGGGGCTGGCATTGTTCCAGTGGGAATGAGGTATGCACCTTTGACAATAAAAGTGGGGCTGGCATTGTTCCATTGAGAATGAGGTATACACCTTTGACAATACAAGTGGGGCTGGCATTGTTCCAGTGTGAATGAGGTATGCACCTTTGACAATACAAGTGGGGCTGGCATGTTCCAGGTGGGAATGAGGTAGCACCTTTGACAATACAAGTGGGGCTGGTATGTTCAGTTGAGAATTACCTTTGACAATCAGTGGGGCTGGCAATGTTCCAGTGGGAATGAGGTATGCACCTTTGACAATACAAGTGGGGCTGGTATTGTTCCAGTGAGAATTACACCTTTGACAATACAAGTGGGGCTGGCTTTGTTCCAGTGGGAATGAGGTATGCACCTTTGACAATACAAATGGGGCTGGTATTGTTCCAGTGAGAATTACACCTTTGACAATACAAGTGGGGCTGGCTTTGTTCCAGTGGGAATGAGGTATGCACCTTTGACAATACAAGTGGGGCTGGCATTGTTCCAGTGTGAATGCGGTATGCAGCTTTGACAATACAAGTGGGGCTGGCAGTGTTCCAGTGGGAATGAGGTATGCACCTTTGACAATACAAGTGGGGCTGACATTGTTCCAGTGGGAATGAGGTATGCACCTTTGACAATACAAGTGGGCTGACATTGTTCCAGTGGTAATGAGGTATGCACCTTTGACAATACAAGTGGGGCTGGCATTGTTCCAGTGTGAATGAGGTATGTACCTTTGACAATACAAGTGGGGCTGGCATTGTTCCAGTGAGAATTACACCTTTGACAATACAAGTGGGGCTGGCATTGTTCCAGTGAGAATGACGTATGCTGCTTTGACAATACAAGTGAGGCTGGCATTGCTCCAGTGGGAATGAGAAACATACATTTCACAATACAAGTGGGGCTGGCATTGCTCCATGAGCTGTCCGACTGACAGCTCCTGCTGGGGTAGCCATTCAGTGTATATCCAGTGTTGCAGGTGAATGTTGCTGTCTCTTCATATGCCGTGCCTTGTGGAAAGGTCACCAGGCCATTTACTGGACTCGGCAACTCATCACAGTCTGCAAATCGAGTATATAATAGTGATCAATTCTGAATTCTGCATGTGCTCTGAATATGTATCAACTTACAGCGTATGAAAATAGAGAATCTTGCATGGCTGATGATTTAATATGATATTTATTAAACAAGTTTACTGATTTCATAAGAAACGAGGCTATGCCGGGTTTCTTATGAAATCAGTCAACAAGATTATAAATAAATGTAGCGAGATTAATAAATTTATTTATTGCATCAGCTAAGGAGCATTAATTGAAGCTGTACTGATCACCCAGCATGTTTTTGTAGTGATCTCATTTGCATATTTATTACGGAAACATTGCGAAACGACACCTCCAGGCGAATCATAATGCTGAATGTATTATTTTTAATTGCAGATAAACGTTTTTAACATGGCAGACGTACTTTTGTCCTTTATCAAACCACGGCATTCGTACGTAGGTCTACTTTATTTATACCACAAATGACCCCTAATATAGTGTAATGTAACAGTTCCAAACTTAATATGGAATAGTCCGTGTCAGTTACTTGGGGGTGAAATATGTACCGGTAATATAAATATTACAAACACGGATAACCACAGTGCATGGTTCTTTATATTATTTTAAAATCCTCAGAAATGGCGAGTCTAACAATCACGTGTCTTTACGCTAAAGCCAGTCTATTTGTTGTGACATGCTCCCTCTATTTACACCTGTCGCAATTACCCGACAATCGGATATGCCCCGAATATGTGTCATAAAATGGACATTACTTGGTGCCAAAATCGGTAAATTTACACGGCTTATACCGAAATATCAGCCGGATTGGCATTATTTTCGGACTAAATTTTAGGATAGTTTGAAAATCTCAATCGGTCTGAGAATTCAAAATTTGATCCAGAACCAAGAAACTGAAAATTTGAGAAGCCCTGCTTGGGATTGAGGCTCACATGAAATTCAGTAAACACATTTTAAACTCAGTCAAGAAAGCAAACAAAGTGCTGGGAATTATTAGAGTAAACTTCACATTCAATGAAAAGGAATTGCTCATACAACTCGACAAAACACTAATTAGACCTCATCTGGAACACGCGTCCCTCATTTGGGCACCATTTTTTTATTTAATTGAAATTGTACAGCGCTGTCGCCGTCGTCTTCGAACTAATTACGGGCGTCCAAGATCGAACGGAAGTGAACTGTACAGTGTCATACAACAAATCTCCTGAAAACCATTAGCTTTAGATTTACCACACGATATATGTAATATTTAGGTCTACCAACGTTGAAATACTGGCATGGTATAAATGTACACAATTTTAAACGACGTAGACAAATTGAACTCTGAAATATTCTTCAACTCTGAAATATTCTTCAATCAGCCAGCATGTGACATAACAAGGAGGTATGAACAAAAATTAAGTAAAAGCCATGGTAGACACAGTATTACCAAGTACCCGTAATCAGCGACTCGCACAACTCCTTCACAAGGAAGACGGGACCCGAGAAATTCAGCGTATGATTTTAACATTGATACACTGCGCCCACCCTATAAAGTTTAATATAAACTAGAAATGGGGCCTGTCGGCACACGAATGCCCCCGCTGGCAGCCAAAGAAAACGAGGCATATTTGATTACAAGCCATTTACCCGAGTACGGACGGACGCCGGTAACACTATATGCCCCACTCACCATTCGGTTGCGGGGGCATAAAAAGGTGAAGGTGAAAGGTCAAGGTCGAAGTACTGGGTGGTGAAGTGTGTAGGGCATGTTCATATGTATCATGTGTATAAATATTTAAGCGATTGGCAAAAGTATTGAGAAGTTATTGTAGGATTGAGAAATGTGCACGTAGATTTGTCCCAAAGTGCTAAGTAAACATTTAAAGTAGAAAAGGTGAAGGTCAAAGGTGAAGGTCAAAGTACTGGGTGGTGGAGTGTGTAGGGCATGTTCATATGTATCATGTGTATAAATATTTAAGGGATTGGCAAAGTATTGAGAAGTTATTGTAGGATTGAGAAACGTGCACGTAGATTTGTCCCAAAGTGGTAAGTAAACATTTAAAGTAGAAAAGGTGAAGGTCAAAGGTCAAGGTCGAAGTACTGGGTGGTGGAGTGTGTAGGGCATGTTCATATGTATCATGTGTATACAAATATTTAAGCGATTGGCAAAAGTATTGAGAAGTTATTGTAGGATTGAGAAACGTGCACGTAGATTTGTTCCAAAGTGGTAAGTAAACATTTAAAGTAGAAAAGATGAAGGTCAAAGGTCAAGGTCGAAGTACTGGGTGGTGGAGTGTGTACGGCATGTTCATATGTATCATGTGTATAACTATTTAAGCGATTGGCAAAAGTATTGAGAAGTTATTGTAGGATTGAGAAACGTGCACGTAGATTTGTTCCAAAGTGGTAAGTAAACATTTAAAGTAGAAAAGGTGAAGGTCAAAGGTCAAGGTCGAAGCACTGGGTGGTGGAGTGCGTAGGGCATGTTCATATGTATCATGTGTATAAATATCTAAGGGATTGGCAAAAGTATTGAGAAGTTATTGTAGGATTGAGAAACGTGTACGTAGATTTGTCCCAAAGTGCTAAGTAAACATTTAAAGAAGAAAACGTGAAGGTCAATGGTCAAGGTCGAAGTACTGGGTGGTGGAGTGTGTAGGGCATGTTCATATGTATCATGTGTATAAATATTTAAAGGGATTGGCAAAAGTATCGAGAAGTTATTGTAGGATTGAGAAACGTGCACGTAGATTTGTCCCAAAGTGGTAAGTAAACATTTAAAGTAGAAAAGGTGAAGGTCAAAGGTCAAGGTCGAAGTACTGGGTGGTGGAGTGTGTAGGGCATGTTCATATGTATCATGTTTATAAATATTTAAGGGATTGGCAAAAGTATTGAGAAGTTATTGTAGGATTGAGAAACGTGCACGTAGATTTGTCCCAATGTGGTAAGCAAACATTTAAAGTAGAAAAGGTGAAGGTCAAAGGTCAAGGTCGAAGTACTGGGTGGTGGAGTGTGTAGGGCATGTTCATATGTATCATGTGTATAAATATTTAAGCGATTGGCAAAAGTATTGAGAAGTTAGTCAAAGGTCAGGTCGAAGTACTGGGGGGTGGAGTGTGTAGGGCATGTTCATATGTATCATGTGTATACATATTTAAGGGATTGGCAAACGTATTGAGAAGTTATTGTAGGATTGAGAAACGTGCACGTAGATTTGTCCCAAAGTGGTAAGTAAACATTTAAAGTAGAAAAGGTGAAGGTCAAAGGTCAAGGTCGGAGTACTGGGTGGTGGAGTGTGTAGGGCATGTTCATATGTATCATGTGTATAAATATTTAAGCGATTGGCAAAAGTATTGAGAAGTTAGTGAAAGGTCAAGGTCAAAGTACTGGGTGGTGGAGTGTGTAGGGCATGCTCATATGTATCATGTGTATAAATATTTAAGGGATTGGCAAAAGTATTGAGAACTTATTGTAGGATTGAGAAACGTGCACGTAGATTTGTCCCAAAGTGCTAAGTAAACATTTAAAGTAGAAAAGGTGAAGGTTAAAGGTCAAGGTCGAAGTACTGGGTGGTGGAGTGTGTAGGGCATGTTCATATGTATCATGTGTATAAATATTTAAGGGATTGGCAAAAGTATTGAGAAGTTATTGTAGGATTGAGAAACGTGCACGTAGATTTGTCCCAAAATGCTAAGTGAACATTTAAAGTAGAAAAGGTGAAGGTCAAAGGTCAAGGTCGAAGTACTGGGTGGTGGAGTGTGCAGAGTATGTTCATATGTATCATGTGTATAAATATTTAAGGGATTGGCAAAAGTATTCAGAAGTTATTGTAGGATTGAGAAACGTGCACGTAGATTTGTCCCAAAGTGGTAAGTAAACATTTAAAGTAGAAAAGGTCAAGGTCAAAGGTCAAGGTCGAAGTACTGTGTGGTGGAGTGTGTAGCGCATGTTCATATGTAACATGTGTATAAATATTTAAGCGATTGGCAAAAGTATTGAGAAGTTAGTGTAGGATTGAGAAACGTGCACGTAGATTTGTCCCAAAGTGCTAAGTAAACATTTAAAGTGGAAAAGGTCAAGGCCAAAGGTGAAGGTCGAAGTACTGGGGGGTGGAGTGTGTAAGGGATGTTCATATGTACCATGTGTATAAATATTGACATAATATGTGAAGCCATGTAGAAGTTACTAAAGAATATAATATCGGGACGTACGGACGGACGTACGGGACGGACATACGGACGGACATCGGTAACACTATATGCCCCCGTACCTTTCGGTAGCGGGGGTATAAATATATGTTAAGTTGCTATAACATGCAAGCATAAGCCAAGATTGCTGGGCAACGGCATTCAACCCAAATGTGAAGTGCGGCACATGTTCTCGTGCACAAGCACTCATAATCCCATGCTAAAATGTATATCATAAGGGCCACAATTATACATGCACATGTGAGTTTAATCAAAGGCAGAAACAGCATTTAGAACCCATTGGCAACTTACGAAGTAGTCTTCGCATTAAACTGCCAAAAGTATGCTCCGCATCCAGGCTAAAATGGGTTATACTGTCAACGCATCAAACAAAGTTACTTCACAGCTCCACTGTGAACGTTTTTGAGAATCCATCGACTGTTTGGCGTTGTTTTAGCTATATTTATTGATGGCACAGTGCACATTTTAGCACTGCAGCGTGCCTTGGGAAACATGTATATTCGTGATTTTGACGGCTGGGACAATGAAAAAAAAATATATCAACTAGAAATGTGGCCTATTGGCACACGAATGCCCCCGCTGGCAGCCAAAGAAAACAAGGCATATTTGAATGTGGATTTGTCACAGGGTGGCAGAGGATCATTGGAGCAATGCGTGTGTGAAATGTGAAGCAAACTCGAGCAAGGAAACAGATTATAAGCCATTTACCCGAGCGTTAAGGTTTCGAACGCACCAAGTCTGTGACCTTGACCCTGGGCTTAGCGGGGGCGGGATGAATGTGGATTTGTCACAGGGAGGCAGAGGACCATTGGAGCAATGTGAGTGTGAAATGTGCAGCAGATCCGAGCAAGGAAACATAAATTACTAGAAATGTGGCCTGTCGGCACACGAATGCCCCCGCTGGCAGCCAAAGAAAACGAGGCATATTTGATTACAAGCCATTTACCAGAGTACGGACGGACGCCGGTAACACTATATGCCCCACTCACCATTCGGTTGAGGGGGCATAATAAGCCATTTACCCGAGTGTTTGTGACCTTGACCCTGGGCTTAGCGGGAGCGGGACGAATGTGGATTGGTCACAGGGTGGCAGAGGTCCATTGGAGCAATGCGTGTGTGAAATGTGAAGCAGATCCGAGCAAAGAAACAGAAATTACAAGCCATTTACCCGAGCCTTAAGGTTTCAAACGCACCAAGGCTGTGACCTTGACCCTGGGCTTAGCGGGGGCGGGACGAATGTGGATTTGTCACAGGGCGGTAGAGGACCATTGGAGCAATGTGTGTGTGAAATGTCAAGCAGATCCGAGCAAGGAAACAGAAACTATAAGCCATTTACCTGAGCGTTAAGGTTTCGGGACGTACGTACGTTACTTACACATTACGTACGTTACATACGTTATGTACGTTACGTACGTACGTTACGTACGTACGGACGCCGGTAACACTATATGCCCCCCTCACCATTCGGTGGCGGGGGCATAATAAGCCATTTATCCAGCGTTAAGGTTTCGAACGCACCAAGTCTGTGGCCTTGACCCTGGGCTTAGCGGGGGCGGGACGAATGTGGATTTGTCACATAGTCGTAGAGGACCATTGGAGCAATGCGTGTGTGAAATGTGAAGCAGATCCGAGCAAGGAAACAGAAATGATAAGCCATTTACCCAGCGTTAAGGTTTCGAACGCACCAAGTCTGTGACCTTGACACTGGGCTTAGAGGGGGCGGGACGAATGTGGATTTGTCACAGGGCGGTAGTGGACCATTGGAGCAATGCGTGTGTGAAATGTGAAGCAGATCCGAGCAAGGAAACAGAAATGATAAGCCATTTACCCAGCGTTAAGGTTTCGAACGCACCAAGTCTGTGACCTTGACCATGGGCTTAGCGGGGGCGGGACGAATGTGGGTTTGTTACAGGGTGGCAGAGGACCATTAGAGCAATGCGTGTGTGAAATGTGAAGCAGATCCGAGCAAGGAAACAGAAATTATAAGACATTTACCCGAGCGTTAAGGTTTCAAACGCACCACGTCTGTGACCTTGACCATGGGCTTAGCGGGGACGGGACGAATGTGGATTTGTCACAGGGTGGCAGAGGACCATTGGAGCAATGCGTGTGTGAAATGTAAAGCAGATCCGAGCAAGGAAACACAAATTATAAGCCATTAAACTGAATGTTAAGGTTTCGAATTCACCAAGTCTGTGACCTTGACCCTGGGCTTAGCGGGGGCGGGACGAATGTGGATTTGTCACAGGGCGGTAGAGGACCATTGGAGCAATGCGTGTGTGAAATATTAAGCAGATCCGAGCAAGGAAACAGAAATTATAAGCCATTTACCCGAGCGTTAAGGTTTCGAACGCACCAAGTCTGTGACCTTGACCCTGGGCTTAGCGGGGGCGGGACGAATGTGGATTTGTCACAGGGTGGCAGAGGACCATTGGAGCAATGCGTGTGTGAAATGTGAAGCAGATCCGAGCAAGGAAACAGAAATTATAAGCCATTTACCCGAGCGTTAAGGTTTCGGGACGTACGTACGTTACTTACACATTACGTACGTTACATACGTTATGTACGTTACGTACGTACGTTACGTACGTACGGACGCCGGTAACACTATATGCCCCCCTCACCATTCGGTGGCGGGGGCATAAAAATAGCTTCCTGGACTGGCATGTCCGGTAGTTTTCTCGAATGATATGGGAAACTAAGCAATCTTTCATGAAGTATGAATATTCTGCTGAAATCGGAATCATTGGCGGTCCGAATAAGCCTAATAAGGATGTCTCTACACAAATATACAAGAGATGAAACAAGGTACCTACCGGTGTTTTGCCATTTTGAAATCACATTGAACAATGGGAAGTATTTCTATCGAGTCAAATTCTCACAAAAAATAGCACAGCAATCATTCCTATTCTTGAGCTTATACAGGGGTGTTTTACAGAGCATTGAGTTGCCATCTCCGCCATTTTAGTATATACATGTACATGTTATCAGACAGTTTCACCACTTGGCAGTTCACTTCACCACATGGCAGCAAATCTAATAAAATTTGGTGCAATACATCCCAGATATATAGGACGTCCTATAAATATTATTTTAGCAGACTACACAAAACGCTAGATATCTGAGCTTTTCTACCAGGACTTTTTCAATGTGTAAAATGTGAAACTGATGCACTGTCTATTATTAGAAGTACATCTGGTGCAGGTAAAAGCCGTATTTACTCGCATAACAGGCAAGTAGGCAGTAGTGACAATACACTTAGATAACTGTTTACAAGTCACTGGAATCGATACGGTATGTAATACAGGTATATATCTACAACACTGTGTATTGTTCTTACTTTACACAGTCTTTAACGAATTCTCAAAGATATTGGATATAAATTTTATGAAAACAAGGCATAGCACGCTGTTGTCTGGTGCATCCCCATCATGTTACACCAAATTGTATTCATGTGTTTGTCATATTATTAGTGGTATGTGTCAAACGCAATACGAGGTAAAACTGGCCATTGGCTTGTACACACTAAGATGGCCGACATGGCAACTCCATGCACTGTGTGGGATATAGTAAGAAAATGTTCACATGTATGTTATGCATATATCCCTTCACATTTACAATGATTGATTGATTTCATAATAAACGTGGCATTATCAAGTTTCTTATGAAATCAGTAAGCTTGTTTTTAATAAATAACATATTAAATCACAACTTGTGTAAGATCCTCTATTTATTCATGTTCGTAACCAGCATTTTTGAAATGGTGGTTAGACTCAGCTGTGAAGGAATCCAAGTCTGTAAGGGGTCACCCTTGGGCCCGCCCCTTACAGATTTTGGTTTGAATCACAGCCCCGGAAAGTTTCTGATTTCTAGAAGGCAAATGCTGAATTTGGGTATGTTTGTATAAGTAGCTCCCGGGAAAATAGTTTTGGATCCATTTATTTTAAGAAGCATATTTTTGAAAATTGGCATCTCGCAATATGTTTGGCGTCACTTGACTGTGTTTTGTTAGTAAGGGATTTTAATAATAGAATTTCTGCTCATTCATGAACTGAAAATCAGACCTCATTTATATAAAAAAAAATCCTGCTGGCTCCAAACAAGCCAATCGGTCATAAAGTAAAGAAGTCATAATAGAATAGAAACGTGCCAGATGGATGGACGGATGGACGGATGGACGGATGGACGGACGGACGACTTGCATCAATATATCCCATTTTTGCTATGTGATGGGATAACAAGAAACGAGGCAAAGCCACGAAGGCCAGGTTTTTTCCAAGCATAGACACTTTGATAACATAAGTATACCCACTTTGTGTAGACTAGATGGCCATGGCCTGCATGTCATGCCTTGGGACGAGGCATGGCCACTAAAAAAATAGATATAGTAGATGGAAAAACTTGAACCAAAAAACTTTAACCAGACACACGGACGTACGGACGGACGTATGCCAAAATGCCGACGATATCGCGCTGACAATGATGATAAACACCCATGTGAAGTATCAAGGTAATGGGTGAAGCAGTTGCAGAGATATAGTACACGAAAAAATAAAAAAATTCAAAAGTAATTTGACCTTGACATTGGGCACAGGGGCCGCACGGTTGGGGGGTAGAATGAAAATATGGATGATGATAAACACCCATGTGAAGTTTCAAGGTAATGGGCGAAGCAGTTGCAGAGATATAGTATAACAAAAAACTTTTAACCAAAAAAATTTAAAATCCTTTAGACGTATGTTAAAAAGTTAACGTTGAAAATGGCTAAGTCAATTACGTAGAAATAATAGGTGAAGGTAAAAAAAATGGTCACATGTTGGATAGTTGTATGTGGTAGGCACCCCTTGGTTATAAAGCTGTGAAAGTTTGGTGGTCCTAGGTGGTACAGTACCAAAGAAATGGACTTAAACACGAAAACTTAACATTGTAAACGCGAAAACTTAACATTGAAAATGGCTAAAGTCGACTGCGCGGAAAAAATGGGTCAAGTTCAAAAAAAGGTAACATGTTGGATAGTGATATGTGGTGGGCACCCCTTGAAGCTGTGAAAGTTTGGTGGTCCTAGGTGGTACATTAACAAAGAAATGGACTCAAACTTAACATTGATTGTGGACAACGCCCGCCGCCAGCCCGCCGCCCGCCTTTCGCCAATCCAATAGCCCGGATTTTTTTTTAAAAACCTGGCTAAAAAGTGTGTTTATACGAATCAATCAAATCGAACCTCCCCCGACGTTGCCCATGGTATTATATAACTGTATTGGGTGGAATTGTGTATTCAGAGAAGAGCACTTACCATTTATTAGACAGGTGGGTGTAGCGCCGCTCCACATGCCAGTGTGGAGGCACTGCCGAGTCAGTTCGCCGACTAACGTGTAGCCGATGTTACACATGAATAGAGCCACTGCACCGTATAGTGTGCCATCTACAAGACTCACCTCACCATTGGCAATCGTGCTCAATGGCTGGCAATCTGTAATTAAGGAATTAAATCATAGGATGTTGCACTTACTGTGGTATGAATAACATTTGGTCTGTTTAAAGTGCATGGAGTCCGAAGGACTGCACACATGAACTGCACACAAATTTTAAACAGACCAAATGTGTTTCATACGCCAGTAAACACAACTACCCGTGTCACACGCGCGCAAAGTACTCATACCACACAGACCTAACACAATTATATATATATATATATGCAAGTAAATCTGAGAGAGCTTTATACATTCATTATTCCAATGAGGTTTTGTCAAACCAGTCTGGTGGTTATAATGGAAAGTCATTGTTTAAAGATTTTGTCTAACTTTATACGGCGGCCATCTTGGATTATGTGACGATCACCAATTTAAAACAAGAGGGCCATGATGGCCCTAATTCGCTCACCTGACTCCATGAACACCAGAGGAGAATGTGACATTGAGTTCATATGTGCTTTAAAAAATTTTGGCGGCCATCATGAATGACATAATAATCCGATTCCGACAAATGTTGCACCAGAGCAATGGCCTCATCGATACCTTCAATTTGATATATGACATGAGCATATTTGGTCAAAAATAAAATTTGACCCCAATTTGACCCCACGGGCCACGCCCATTTTTGACCTCGGGGTCACCATTTTCACAACTTTGAAAGAGCATTGTACATCGATCATTCCTACCAAGTTTCATCGAAATCCACCTAGCGGTTCATGAGAAGAAGATTTTTTTAAGAATTTATGCTATTTTTAGATGGCGGCCATCTTGGATTAGTGATGACCTCCATTTTAATAAATCTGAAATGCTTCACCCATGGACCATAACTTTTAATTTTGGCTACCATGGGCCAAGCGGTTCATGTGAAGAAGAATTTTGAAATCTCTAATAAAAGAATGACCTTTTGACCTTTCGGCAGCCATCTTGGATGACATAACCATCCGATTTCGACAAAAAATGCACCAGAGTGATCGCCTCGTTGATACCTTTAATTTGACCCCAATTCGACCCCACGGGCCACGCCCATTTTTGACCCTGGGGTCACCATTTTAACAACTTTTTTTGTATTTTTGAAGTATTTGTGCTATTTTTAGACGGTGGCCATCTTGTATTACGTAATGACGTCATTTTAACAATTTTGTAATCCCCCTACCTAAGGACCATGACCGTGAAGTTTGGTGACTATAGGCCCAATGGTTACCGAGGAGAAGACGTTTGAAAATGTTCACGGACGACGGACGACGACGGACACATTGCGGTAACAATAGCTCACATGAGCTTCACTCAGGTGAGCTAAAAAATGTAAATTTTGATATACGACATAACCATATTTAGTCAAATGTGAAATTTGACCCCAGTTGGCCCCGTCCATTTTTTACCCAGTAGGCCACCATTTTAACAAACCTGAAACAGTATTGACTATCGATCATTCCTGACAAATTACGTTGAAATTGGCATGGCGGTTCAGTTTTTAAGAATGTTACCTACTTTTCCACCACGGCCATCTTGGATTAGACGACAAACTCCAAATTTACAAATCTGACATGCCCTCACCCATATAAATCTCTAATAAAAGGACCTTTTGGCGGCAAATGTGGATAACATAATCATCCAAATCTGAAACAGCATTGACTATCGATCATTCTAAGTTTCGTAGAAATTGGCCTGAATTCGCAAGAAGATGTTTTTAAGAATTTGTCATACTTTTCCATGGCGGCCATCTTGGATTATGCGATGACCTCTGATTTGACAAATCTGACGTGCCCCCACCCATAGCTCATCCATGTGAAGTTTGACCAACATTGGCCCAACAGTTTGTGAGAAGAAGACATTTGAATGTGTTGAATGACGATGTACGGACGACGGATGAAAAGCTGTAACAATAGCTCACTTGAGCCCTTGGCTTAGGTGAGCTAAACATAATGACGTCAAACAAACTTTAACGAATCAACGTCGCGCGACATCACGTGGGGCTAATATAATGTATTGAATGGCCGTTATCACTAAAATTGTAAAATTGTCACTGACTCCCTGAAAAAGAGGGCCATGATGGCCACATATCGCTCACATGGCTACACAGGCTTCCAAGCCTAGAATACCTGTGGACTAAGCCAAGAATGGCACACCTGGGTAGAACGAGCTGGTAGAGTGGTAAATACAATTGTATTTCAGAGAATTTAATGTCCGGATATAAATTGCAAACATCTAGTTTGAAAATGGTTACCCAAAATTAAAACAGAACATAATGAAATTTCATTCTCAATTTCTCCTCACAATATTTCTTCACAGATAATACGTATTCAAGTGAAATAAAATGCTTAAATGTCTAAATATGATACTTAGATTGTTAAGGCTGATAAAGCATACTCGGTAATTTCATCTGGGTACAATATGTATTGTATATATGTGGCTAGAGAAATGGGGATTATGGGTTTCACAAACCAGTGTAGATCCAGTTCAACCTGTGCATCCGCACAGTCAGATCAGGTCTGCACTGTTTGCCATTCCATCAATGAAACACCCGTCATGAAGACAGTTCATTATCAAGCTACAGGAGTGTGCTGTTTGATCAGGAGCTACACTGGTCACTAATCCCATAAGCCCCATTTCTCCAGTCATAGCCACATATATTACTGTACCTTTGATCGCACAAGTAGGACTACCAGAGCCACTCCATTGTGCGGTGATCAAACACTCGCGCGTTTTCACCCCGATTAAGTTGTAGCCGGGTAAACAGGCATATGTTGCCGTGGCGCCAAATTTCGTCCCGTCGGGCAGACTGATAGTTCCATCCGTGGGGCTGGACAGCCCTCCACATTCTGAAACAGGCATCAGGAATCAGGAAATAAAACAGATTATTGCATAAAATGGGGGTTCACAGTGTATTAATAGAGAGTAATACAAATCATAATACACTAGTGTAATAAATATGCAAACCAGACTGCGGCAGAAAACATGATAGAGGACAAGTACAGCTTCAATGTATACTATTGTGCTTATGCAATAAATGTAATCTAACATTTGTGTTGATTTAAAGGTACATGCCCACTCAGTAGAAACAAAATGTTCTTTATATCAGAGACATCATCGGAGGCATTTTCTGGCAAAATAAACATTCATTCACCATTACCCCGCGTATTTATTGGCATTATTATACATTTTATATCAGATGTAAATTTCCACACTGATATCAGGGGCGATAACCGTGTTTCCTTAAAATATTGATGGACATTACTATTTATTCTATGTATTTATTTTTTGATGTGCAATGATCATACTTTATAATCTGTCGAAAATATTATTGTTTCAGGTGACGCATTTAATTACATGTACCGTAAAGATTCTAATAGACGCCCGGGCATCTATTAAAATCACCACTGGCTCCGAAGTCCAGGGTTTGCGTTTAATTGAGGCAAGTGTTATTCAGCAAAGGGGAAATGATAAAAAAAATATACGATGTTCTGCTATCTGAAAAAAAACATAACTAAGGGACGTTACTCTCAAACGCCAGACTTGATTGTACTGTCTGTCAGTTTATAAACATTTGGGCCAAGACGTTTCGGCCCACTCTGGTCATTATGGTACAGTCGGTAGAAATGTTAAATTTAATGGTAATGTATATCAAGACAGCGTCAATCATTAATGCTGATCAGATTTACGCCTACGGACGTTTCGTCAGCGTTTCGGATCTGTCGGGTTTGAGATGCTTTGAAAATGGCGTCTCCGTAACCGTGTAAATTCTGATCACCCTGTGTCCGTGCAAATAGCTACTGCTGATGAGGAATTTACTGTGACACCAGAAACAGTCGAATTTCGCTTCCGCTTTTGAAAGTGAAAGTAGCAATTATGTTTTTTCTCCGATTTTAAAGGAAGTTGCTTTCGAAATAATGGAAAGAAACAAAATCTAATTTGACAATTAGCTCCGATTTTGTTTCAAGTCGGTACTGGGCGTTTATTAGAGGCACTAATTTCGTGAAAATCGGCCAAAAAATGTGTCATTTTCAACGTAAAAAGTGGGGGGTGGGCGTCTATTAGAGCATGGGTGTCTATATTATAATCTTTATGGTATTATAAATAATTAAAAAAATACCATGCCTCATTTGCATATGAAAATAGCCTGATACCACGGCGAGTCACTATCAGTAAAATAAATGTTACTAAATGATGATATCTGTATAGCTTATTAAATTAAAGCGTGTTTTTTTTTTTTAAATTTTGCCATTCTGCCTTGTTTATTAACAAAGCTGTAGGTGGGGCATCCGTGTTCTATGAACACATTTTATTTTCTACAGACATTTCTTGCTCAAGAACGTCTAAAGTCGGTTCATAAACTACCATAATATCAAATCACAATGTACATATGATATACAGTATAATGCAGTTGACAGGTCTGGGAATGTAGTTGGAGAATCATCGTCACTCACTGAACTGAATGTAGGACGTAATTCATCTCAAGTATCACTGGACCTATTTAATAGATGCAATCAGCATTGAAACTAGAACTAGTATTCAGCATGGCATCTGTGAAACTCTCCTACTCTGGACAATACAAAATGTCTATTATTAATAATGTACCATGTACAATAATACCCCGGTAATACTATTGATAATGGAAGGTACAGTGCGACCCCGTTAGTACACGGAAGTCCGGCGACATACAACCTTCCGTGTTGCTTATCCAAACCGTGCTATATCCGTTCTCGCCCAAGACGCATCATAATGTCAACAAAAAATACATGTACACTGTGACTGGGAATGAACGACGTCACCAATGCCTATAATATGCCATAAGTTTTCGCTGTTATCTTCGCATGTAATAAATATATTGAATCCAAGAATTGTTAACGTCATGTTTTATTTATTCATCATGTTCATGTAGAATGTAGATCTACGCAGGCCCGTGCAATCCATTATTGTAAACACGTGTAGAAAAAAGTGTAGTAATGATGACGCAATGACCCAATGACCGATATCCTGTTCCATCAGCTGCAACGTCACGGACAAGCTCGTGCGTTGCAATCTGTGTTTACTCATATGGTGAGCACAGGTGGAAGACTCGGACCTATGACACCAAAATAAATGCCTATTAAAAAAAATCCCATTATCCCACCCACCTGGTATCGTACAGTACATGACGTTAATAATAGAACGAGATCAATTGGTGGGGTAATGGATATTTTTGTAATGGTCATTTTCTTTGTGTCACACGTCCGACTATTCCACCTGTGGGTTTGAGTACAGACCTGTATAGACATGTTTTGCCCGACGTGTTATAATATTGCGCCAGTTCATGAGGTAATCAGGCTTATCAAGTGAGATTTTCGACGAAGATGAATCTGATAATAGTGTACATTTTCTGTAAACGATATCGAATGTTGACGAATATTAAATTAGTAATTATTACGCATTTGCTCTGAAAATGTTATCAACTTTCCGATATATATGCAGAAAAAAGTCAAATCATTCTCGGCGAAAATCTCAGTTATATAATAAAGTTGATTATCTCATGCACTGGCTCGGCTCAATTATGACATAGCAAAACAAGGCCAGTTGTCACGTACACATTTGTGTACATGCGTTGGGGGCGTGGGCAGTGCTGTAACAATTTAGTTAATCTGGGTCGAGTTAATCTGCGCGACTGATACGCGATCTCCGATTGGTCAGCCTTTTCACCTAATTAATATTCCACCAATGGTGAGCGCGAACGCATGCCGGAAAAATGAAATCGACATAACAATTAGCACTGCTTTGTTACTGGTCTTACTGATCTTATTCCCAGTTTGCTCGGATTAATTTACGAAATGTGCAAACGTGATCAGCTGCACATTCACATCGGTGAGATAAAAGGAGGCTATGCGTCCATAAATTATTTTTTTTCGTCCATTTTGGGTCTAATTTGGGAAAGAATCGCAAATTTAACACGATTTCTGACAATAGTTGTGTTACAAATTTAACACGATTTTGATATACAAATAGGAAAAAAATTCGGGAGCCAAGGCACAACCGTGTACTAACCGAAATCGTATTATAGTGAAGCGTGTACTAACGGGGTCGCACTGTACTATACAACACTCCTCCTTTTCTTAAAATATTGAACCCCAAAACATTTTTTTTTTAAATAAAAGTACAAGTATTTGAAATTGAACTTTTGTGATTGTGAAAATGTTTTCTAAATTGTCAGCGAAATGTTAAACTTCTTCACAATGAGACGTTCCATGTGAATTAAACTGAAACACAATAGTCTGAATATAAAATATGGCAAAACACACTTGTTGAACATGTTGAATGTTTTGACTGTGTCTATTTTGACACAACAAATTTGTCGGTATATCCAGATTTATACCAGATTCGATTGTCTCAGCACTGTCAGATTCACCAGTCAAATCATTGTCATTCTCGGTCTCATTATATTGAAATTGTCAAAATTTACAAAGTCACCTTTTGACCTGTGTTGAATTCCGATTATAATGAACACCTTCCGGTGATACTATGACACAATTATTTCCATGTTTTTCTACCAGTCTACAGGTCTAATGGTGTTGGTTTGAACGATGTGTCAAGTTGGTTAGTTTTCTTCTCCTTCACCAGTACCCGGTCACCTTCGCCAGATCGCTCTGCATCGCTCCCCGTTTCTCGTCAATATACAGTTTGTTTTTATATTTCGTGATCGTATCCCTGCCGCGAACTTCTTCATCTCTTGTCGTGTAGACCATATCCTTGACATGCGGTAGTTTCGTCCGTAGCTTATGCCCGACCATCAGTTTGCCTGGTGATACGCCCGTTGTTTTATGTGGTGAACTCCTGTACGTCATCAGGTACGTGCGAATGTCCTTTTTCCAGTGTCGCGACTCTGTAGGAGCGATTCTGATACGTTTGAGTAGAGACTGATTTTGACGTTTGACTTCGCCATTCGCAGCTGGATGTAGTGGTGTTACCCGTCCGTGTTTAACACCATTTTCTCGAAAATACGATTCAAATGTGTCGGATACAAATTGTGGTCCGTTGTCGGATGTCACAGACTTTACTAACCCGTAGCACGAAAACATGGTCTCTAGCGCTTCAATCATACATTCACTGGATGTGTCTAGTTATTTCAATCTCATAATAACGACTGTAATAGTCCACAACCACAAGTATGAAATGACCCGAGGGCAGCGGCCTAAGTAGGGGTCTATGGCTACATCTTGCCATGATTCTGTCGGTATCGGCGTTGGAGTTAACGGTTCCAGATGTGGTATCGCGCTCACTAGTTGACACACATGACAACTTTTCACATACTTTTCAACATCAATGTCCATATTTGGCCACCACACTTTACTCCGTAAATCTTGTTTGGTTCCTACTACTCCCATGTGTCCTTGGTGAGCTAGTTTAACACATTTCAGTCTAAGATCTTCAGGAATAACCAATTGCATTCCACGTAGTACTAACTTTCCCAGGTTACACAGTTCATCACGAATCGGAAAGTAAGAAGCACACGATTTGTCCCAATGTTGGTTGGTCAATGAGTTTTTGACATCATTTAAAACTTGTTGTTGATCGTGTTTTCACAAATTGGTACTAATCGCGATAGTGCGTCTGTGATATTCACGCGTCCTGGTACATACCAAATCTTATATGTATACGGCATTAATTTCATCATCCATCTTTCAACACGTGCACTTGGCTTCGATTTCAGTCTATACAATACTTCAAAGGTTTTGTGGTCACTGTCTGTTACGAGCTCAAATTCACTCCCATAGATGTAAAGGTGAAATTTCTCACATGCCAAGACTACTGCAAATGCTTCCTTTTCCGTTGTAGAATAATGTTTTTCAACATCTGATAGTAATCTGCTGGCATAACACAGCGCCTATCCCAACATTGCTCGCATCTGTCATAAGTGTAGTTTTTGTCGAGTCCGAACGGTAGTACTCCCAGTGTATTAGCATTTGCTAAACGGTCCTTTAGTTCGTCAAAACTTTTCTGCTCTACCGCAGCCCAATAGAATTTTAAAACTTTTCACTTCAGATGCAGTTTCTGGTTGATAAAAGTTCCTTGTGTGTAACAAAATGTAGTTACGTTCCTTGATGATGCTTCTAATTATATCTGCATGATGGAACCCGTATTTCAGATCAATTTTACTGTACACTTCACTGCCATTCATATTATAGACTAATATCATCCAGTCGGAATTGGTTGACGTTCACGGATAATAGCCTGGTGTGCTTGTCACAATCAGTTTACGGAACTACGATCATTGGGCTCACCCATCGTGTCGGTGTTTTTACTTTTTCAATGATGTCTAATGATTCAAGTTCATCTAGTGTATCAGACACTTTTGAATAGATCATCATATTGTTTGTATATTTCAGAAATATAATTCACTGAACCGACAGCTAACAGTCCAAGCTCGGTTGCTGTTGTTCTACCCAATAATGCTGGCCCTTTTCCTTTTAGTACGTAGAATTCTGCTTCTTTCTCATTTTCATCATTGTTTAAAGTTATTTTTGCAGTAAATGGTAGGGGGGCAAGCACCCATAAACATGGATTCTGTTCAACCCGAGAGAGCAAAAGCAACGACTACTTTAAATCAATGCAGTATATCATCCTGAACACGAATCCAGTGTCGGTCAATCAAATCAGGTGGGACAAGGTCATTTTTGGGGTCATTAAGTGCAAATGGGTCAAATGAGTGCAAAACTCACTCTATTTTGATAATACAATATGTACATGCATAACATTACAGAACAATCTGATAACGTATGTTTTATTGGTGATTATTGTTTTATGGGGCATATACAAGGTGATTCGGTTTGCTGGGACGTCTCTATCGATGAGAGTATCAACATATTCAAGATGGCCGCCAAGCATCAATATTTAGCCGAAATGTGTACTTATTTGATGAATGAAAACAAATAGGTACTTGGATCTTGATCGGACGGACGCAGAAAAACCTTTTGATACCATATATTAATTTTAAACATAGATGGAAGCTAACAAATCCATATGAATCCAAGATGGACGCCAAATATTCATCGAGATCAGGCAGCATTATTTACACTGTGGTGGACCATATCTTGGAACTAAGCTAGATATGAACATATTAGTTTGATTTTCATCTGGGATATGATATTAAAATATAAGTCAATATTTACGCTCTTCTTAAAAAGCGTGTTTAATTCAAAATAGCCGCCATCTTTCCAAAATGTTATTGGATATTATGTTTACGTTTGCTTTACTTATTTATACTTCTTTATTCTGTAAGGCGGTTAAATCAGTAAGTTCGACACACTTGATTATGAAGTCATTTGTAATTTTGTTTATTGAAAGTGGTCGCCTCATTTAGGCTATTTTAATACATTGTGGTACTGGTAATTGCGCCTTCTTTTTCAGTTAATTTTAAATTTCTTTATATGACAAATCCACATGTGTTCAAACTAGTAGTTTGCTGATAATACACTTGGTGATTATCGAATTAGGTTATACTCGTTGTAAAGTCAGACTTAAAATATATGTTTGTTTTACATATTTTATTTCATCGAGTCATACGTTATCCGATGATATATGTTGTAAATTGCACAATAATGCCATATATGTATACACTATGTATTGCGATTGGTACATATGCTATGTTCGGCCTTGTGCGCATTACAGTCATATATTGAACTATTATATGCTGGTGTGCGGCTAAGTACCATGACATTTCAATCACTTTAGACATAATTATAACCAAGGTAGAACATTCCATTAAAACAATTACTGTAAAATACAACAATTATCAAATAGTAGTTACCGTATTCTTGCGATTATAAGTCTCATTTTTTTACTCAGATTTGTATCCCAGAAAGCCCCTGCGTCTTATAAATACATGTAGATACATGAGCATTTTTTTCCACCCGAAATATCGACATAAACGACCAAAAATAAAAAAAATAAAATACGTTCCTATATTTTTTGTTGTTATTGTTGTTAGTCTTTGGGGTAAAATCCGGTATTGGAATATTGGATTCGTATTCTAAACAGTTCGCGCCTTACTCGCACCTTACTCGTTCCGGCCCTGTGTCACATTCGGTACACATTTTCTATACCGAAGGCCTCTATCATTTTAATTATCTTTTGAAAACATTTACCGGACCCATATCGGTCGGTTTCATTTTGCCATGAAAAATATTGCATGACGTCATTAAGGGTAAATCCACGAAAGTTATAAAACTCCATCATTAGTTTCGAAACTGTGTGTTTACACGATGCTGATGAAAGTGGCAAGCCTAAGTCAGCTGGCCGACATCAAACACACCGCGTGTCAAGATTTACAACATAAAGCCATATCAATATCAACACACGCGGTTGCTGACGTCAGTTTTGTATTCGTCACTAAACTGGTACCCTGTCTGATGCGTCCCAGTGAAACAATACTACCGAGAACCAGACTCTATTTATGACGCGGCAAACGTGTTTATGTGAATTGGGTCTCTATCTCTGACAAATCCCGGCTTATTGCATTAGCGACCAGACCAGGCGGTGGATTCGTGTAGTCTGCACATGGTTTACAATGTTCGCCAATCTCTAATTAAAAACATTATAATTACGTCAGTGGACAATGCCAATTCGTCATAGCTATAGGCTGCTTTCAGCGTCATTTACGGAAGATACAACTGATTTTGAAATATTACATACTGTAGGCGAAAGTTGTGTGTTGCTTTGTGGACAAAAATCGATAACACCCAACCGTGTCAACTAACAGGTGCTTATCTGATGTCATCATTCAGCACGAGACTGTAAACTGTGTGACCTTTAGGCTATGTTTTGAAATTGCACTGATTGGTCAACACGCTTTTTGATGTGTGCCGCAGATGTGGCGAATGTGCGACTTTCATCCTCGCATCATGGGGACAATCAGTAACCCATTTCATTCTCAGGATATGCTTATGTTTGCGGAAAATCCTGGAAAATTCTAAATATTTTCCTTCTATGCACTCGGAAGTATATGCCACGATCACCATTTAAACCGTTTCGTCGAGACGGTTCAAATGAGTGGTGACAACATATACTTTCAGTGAGAAATAACAAAAATAAAAATAAAATATTTAATAAATTTCATATCCGTAAATGTGTATTCAGAAAGGAACGGGTTAAAAAAACACTCTGAATTATATACGCACGCAGATCTGTCGCCATATTTCGCCGATATTGATTTCGAAAATAGTTTCCGTAAATGGTGTTGAAAAGAGATAATACATACCGCAATCAATAATTAACAATATAATACCACTTTCAGCAGCAATATGATCGCAAATATAACACGATTTATGACAATAGTCTGTTACACATTTAACGCGATTTTGATATACAAATAGGCAAACAAATCGGGAGCCAATGCACAAACGTGTACTAACCGAGCAAGTGTTATAGTGAAGCGTGTACTACCGAGTTCGCGGTGTAATTGAAGATACTAGAAAACGGTGAAATATGGACCGGGGAATCGCGGACATAGAGTCGGCAAATTACGGACATAGCAAACTATGATAGGGAAAATACAGACAAAAACGTCCAAGGTACGAATAAAAAAACAATGTGGGGAAATAAATAACAACAACAACTAGGCGATTTTTTTTCATTTTTTTGGTTTCATTTTGTTAGGAAAATTGGGTGCGTCTTATAATCTCATGTAGACATTTTCCCCCAGATTTTGGACTGAAAATAGGGGTGCGTCTTATGCACTCTTGCGACCTATAATCGCAAGAATACGGTATTACAATTTCTGTTTCTGTGAATATCCATACATCCACAAGTGGATATACCCATATACATACAATTAAATTACACTGAAATATTTACTAATTGTCCCATATAACCATAAGTCTGTATAATGCAGATCAGCATATTTATTTCAGCAAACTTTTCCGCATGGCTGCATGTTTAATCATCGCTTATGAATGGAATTATATTCTTAATTAACAGATATTCTCTTCTCATCGGCAAAATTAAGTCCCGTCCCCTGCACTGAAATCAATATTGACAGGGTCTATGCGTGCCACATATATAAAACATATATTGTAACGAATGATCATGACTTAGAGGACTCGGATCAAGTATGTGTCAATGTTAGCTTTAATCCTTTCGCTTCCAGGTTAGCTCAAACCCAGTTAGTTGAAAATCCAGTCACAGGAAAAATTGCGGGGTTTTGCACCGAAAAGTGGTTGTTTGGTTGATTTGTGTACATTAGTTATCCATGATTAGCAATTTCGTCATATACCGGTAAGACATATGGATACAATTAAATGCTCTATATATTTAACAAAGCACTACCCAAATAAGTGCATGTGAAAATAAGTGTCTCTGTTTGGTCTCTTACGATCTTATTTATATGTAGTATGTTGGTGTGTATAGAAACGGACGATGGAACGTTCTGATATAATTCTAGATTAGCATAGACTAATCAACCATGTTCCTTTGAAACAAAGTAACATATTAATGCATGCAAACTACAAATGTATCATATATTATATTACACATATGGTTGTGATATTATAATACACTGTTATGACACGTATACATACCATGTAATGACATTACATGACTACACCGTATATTATTACAGTGTATGGTATTCCCCAGAAACAGCACTCTTCATAACTGTGATACATACATATGCATTCAACACAGATTGCATTATGACCGTGTAATGCATTTTTATAACTTTTATTTTTTGTATGTACCAAACAATCTTATGAAAGACCTCAACATATGTTCCATCATCAAATCACAACATATTGATCTCGATCGCATTATAGTTTAATATCCACACACATATTATAGGTCATCCAAAAGCGATTTTATTGTTAATAAACACAGCATATGCCGTTTATGAACTGAGATGTAATGGCCTAGATGACACCATGCATTGAATTCGTAGATATATACAGTAATGTGAATATGGCACACAAATGCTGGTTATTAACTTATTCCTACATGTACTTACATGTCCTAGTGCATGGCTACCAGCATATGACAGCTTAAATGATACGTCATCCAAAAGTTATTTTATTTTGGGCAATAACAACATGATATATCGTATATAAACTGTGATTTGATGACCATGATCACACCATTGACTCTACATATACACGATATATATATATGTTATATCATTCCCCAATTTTCAAGTAATTGAGTTTGTCTCTTGCTACACCGACAAGCAGACTCGCACTATCCATGTGCAGTGTTTCCAAGTTATTGTTATTCCATGTGCATGTTATTGTCGTCAATATTACGACTTTTGTTATAATAACAAATGTGTCGATAAATACTTTTCAAGTATAAATGGTGGGAATATAACGTATGCAAATGCAGTACTCAAATTAAATAATGGATATTCCCATATCGGTGTCTTCTATAGTGCACTAATGGGTACATTAACATGTGGGAAGTGAATAACGGTAGTTGTTTCGTAGCCAGTCAAATTCAGAATTCGTCAACTTCCTCTGGATATGTCAGTCGCTGTGCTACCCTTTCGTGTATTGCATTAATAAATGATTATCGTTGTTCATATATAGATATAGTAGGCTTCATTATAATGGAAAATGACACAATATCCGCATGGAATGTACCGGTATCTGATGATTTTGATGTATGCAACAGACACGCAACCAGACCTTTTGAAGCAGGGAGTTTTGTCGAGGGATTGAATGGCCCCAGGCAGATATGGGGTCCGGGGCCATGCTTTTCTAGACAATTGTGAAATCCAGGTGGTCTGAAATGTCATTTCATAAATTCTCAGCAAAGACTGAGCACATAATACGACTCTCCTGCTTGCATCAATATTATAAAATGACTACGTATCGACAATAATTCTTATTTTAGTGCATGAAACAGTGGACATCAAAGCAGAACAAGGGAGGTGGGAAAGGGGTTGTCCGACCGCACCGACCACCGGCTTTAAACGAACTATCGACAGCTCATTTCATCTTCATGGATGGGGCAGGTAACTGAATATTTGCATACAATTTCTATCCAGCCCGACATTAGACAAATCGGATATACTGTCAGGTCTTCACCACCCTATAGTAACTTAGCCTCCCCCTCTCCATAAACGTAGTAGGATTAGCACTGATCGTATGACTCTTATAACGGCGTTAGCCGGATTCAACTATTGCCTACAAGACAGCTGAGCATGTGAATAAGGGCCAAGTCAGGGGTGTCGTGCTCCCCGGCAAGAATTAACCCCATCGTTAGATTACCATTCACATGCTCCCAACCTGTCACTGTATTTTATTTCTATCCGAATACAGGTATTAGACATGGGCATTATGTGGATTCACTCAAATGCATGAATACCTAGCTGTAATTGTAAATACGTTCCTGTTTCCTTTGACATTGTCAACATGTATTCAGAATTATTTTCCACTTGAAATCTATGATCGTGACTATGTAGTCGTTTACTATTCATTACCATGTTACAGCTAGAAACTATTGTTATACATGCGTTGCGGCAATAGTTTGTTGATAGCTCATATTATACAAGAGCTCCGCGGAGCAAGATGTCCTGCGCGGCGCAGGTTGATACTACATAAGGAGCTTCTAATAACCTTGGGGTTAGTGAGCACCATGAGCTTTCTGTAGAATGATGTGAGATGTTGTTAAAAATACACCTATGAAATATTAAAGCATTCCATTGAGGGAAAGAGAAGTTATAATGAAGTGTAAAGTTTTCGAAACAAAACATTTTCTAAGTCCTTGACCTTGTGGTTAGCGGGCACCATACACTTTCTGTATACTGATGCAGAAAGATGTTACAAATATACCTATGAAATATTGAAGCATTCCATCAATGGAAACAGAAGTTATTGCAGATTAACCCCCCAATGTTAATTTTTGTGATGGACAGACGGACGAACAGACAACTTTTGCATCCCTATATCCCCTTCTCGCTACGCGAGGGGATAATAAACTGAAACCAAAACACTTATTTTCCAACAAACACAGCTAAACACAAACAAGAATGCCGCCAACGACATATCTCCAGACACCGATGCTAAATTTCTCTATACTAGACATTTTTGAAGTCCGTGACCTTGACCTTGGGGTTACTGGACACCATGAACTTTCTGCAGATGATGCGGAATGTTCTTACAAATGCATGTATGAAATATTAAAACAATCCATCAAGGTAAACAGAAGTAACAATACATTAACCTAATCATTCAGTTTTCAGTTAGCGGGCACCATGGGCTGTAATCATGCCGGATGTTGGTTAGTCTAGTTTACACCTAAGAAGCATTAAAGCATTCCATCAAGGGAAACAGAAGTTGTAATAAATTAAACCGAGCGTTAAGTTTTCCAAAACTGGAATTTTCTAAGCCCGTGACCTTGGTCTTTGGGGTTAGCGGGCACCATGGGCTTTCTGTAGAATGATGTGGGATGTTGTTTCAAATGCATGTATGGAATATTAAAGCATTCCATTCAGGGATACAGAAGTTACAACGTTAAGTTTCAGAAACATAGCCAAACGCAGAAAATTAACATCGAATGCATGTGAAAAGTAGGTTAATGAACCATGACTAGATGGCCGCGGCCTGCATGTCGCGCCTTGGGGGCGAGGCATGGACACTAAAAACAAGAGGGCCATGATGGCCCTAATTCGCTCACCTGACTCCATGAACACCAGAGGAGAATGTGACATTGAGTTCATGTGTTTTAAACAAATTGTGCTATTTTTAGATGGCGGCCATCTTGGATTAAGCGATGACCATCATTTTACCAAATTTGAAAATGCTTCACCCAAGGATCTTAACTTCCTATGAAGTTTGTCCAGCATCGGCCATGTGGTTCCCGAGAAAAAGACGTTCAAAATCTTGAATAAATGGACCTTTTGGTGGCCATCATGGATGACATAATCATCCGATTACGACAAATATTGCACCAGAGCAATCGTCTCATCGATACCTTCAATTTGATATATGATATGAGCATATTCGGTCAAAAATAAAATTTGACACCACGGGCCACGCCCATTTTTGACCCTGGGGTCACCATTTTCACAACTTTGAAAGTGCATTGTAAATCGATCATTCCTACCAAGTTTAGTCGAAATCCGGCTAGCAGTTCATGAGAAGAAGATTTTTTAAGAATTTATGCTATTTTTAGACGGCGGCCATCTTGGATTAGCAATGACCTCCATTTTAACAAATCTGAAAAGGCTTCACCCATGGACCATAACATTTAAGTTTGGCTACCATGGGCCAAGCGGTTCATGTGAAGAAGAACTTTGAAATCTCTAATAAAAGAACGACCTTTTGGCGGCCATCTTGGATGACATAACAATCCGATTTCGACAAAAAATGTACCAGAGTGATCGCTTTATTGATACCTTCGATTTGATATATAACATGACCATATTCGGTCAAAAATAAAATTTGACCCCACGGGCCACGCCCATTTTTGATCCCGGGGTCACCATTTTAACAACTTTGAAAGAGCATTGTACATCAATGATTCCTACCAAGTTTCGTCAAAATCCGGCTAGCGGTTCATGAGAAGAAGATTTTTTAAGAATTTATGCTATTTTTAGATGGCGGCCATCTTGGATTAGCGATGACCTCCATTTTAACAAATCTGAAAAGGCTTCACCCATGGACCATAACTTTTAAGTTTGGCAACCATGGGCCAAGCGGTTCATGTGAAGAAGAATTTTGAAATCTCTAATAAAAGAACAACCTTTTGACATTTCGGCGGCCATCTTGGACGACATAACAATCCGATTTCATCAAAAAATATACCAGAGTGGTCGCCTCATGGATACCTTCGATTTAATATATAACATGACCATAATCGGTCAAAAATAAAATTTGACCCCAATTTGACCCCAAGGGCCACGCCTATTTTTGACCCTGAGGTCACCATTTTAACAACTTTGAAAGAGCATTGTACATCAATCATTCCTACCAAGTTTCGTCAAAATCCGGCTAGCGGTTCATGAGAAGAAGCTTTTTTAAGAATTTATGCTATTTTTAGACGGCGGCCATCTTGGATTAGCGATGACCTCCATTTTAACAAATCTGAAAAGGCTTCACCCATGGACCATAACATTTTAAGTTTGGCTACCATGGGCCAAGCGGTCCATGTGAAGAAGAATTTTGAAATCTCTAATAAAAGAACGACCTTTTGATCTTTCGGCGGCCATCTTGGATGACATAACCATCCGATTTCGTCAAGAAATGCACCAGAGTGATCGCCTCATTGATACCTTCAATTTGGTATATGACGTGACCATATTCGGTCAAAAATAAAATTTGACCCCAATTTGACCCCACGGGCCACGCCCATTTTTGACCCCGGGGTCACCATTTTAACAACTTTGAAAGAGCAATGTACATCGATCATTCCTACCAAGTTTTGTCGAAATCCGGTTGGCGGTTCTTGAGAAGAAGATTTTTTAAGAATTTGTGCTATTTTTAGACGGCGGCCATCTTGGATTACGTAATGACGTCATTTTAACAATTTTGTAATACCCTACCTAAGGACCATGACCATGAAGTTTGGTGACTATAGGCCCAATGGTTACCGAGGAGAAGACGTTTGAAAATGTTCACGGACGACGACGGACGACGACGGACGACGACAGACGACGGACGACGATGGACGACGGACACATTGCGGTAACAATAGCTCACATGAGCTTCGCTCAGGTGAGCTAAAAAGAGATATAGTAGACGGAAAAAGTGTAACCAAAAAACTTTAACCGGACACACATACGTACGGACGTACGCCAAAGTGCCGACTATATCGTGCTTTCCGCAAGCAGGCGCTACAAAAACTTTAACCAAAAATTTCAAAGTAATTAAACCTTGACATTGGGCACAGGGGCCACACGGAAGGAGGGTAGAATGAAAATATAGATGATGATAACACCCATGTGAAGTTTCAAGGTAATGGGCAAAGCAGGTGCAGAGATATAGTACATGAACAAACTTTAACCAAAAACTTCAAGCAAAAACTTTAAAGTAATTTGACCTTGACATTGGGCACAGGGGCAGCATGGGTGAGGGGTATAATTAAATATGGATGATGATAAACACCCATGTGAAGTTTCAAGGAAATGGGCAAAGCAGTTGCAGAGATATAGTATAACAAAAAACTTTAACCAAAAAACTTTAACCAAAAACTTTTACCAAACACTTCAAAGTAGTTTGACCTTGACATTGGGAACACGGGCCGCATGGGAGGGAGGTAGAATGAAAATATAGATGATGATAAACACCCATGTTAAGTTTCAAGGTAATGGGCAAAGCAGTAGCAGAGATACAGTATAACAAAAAACATTAACCTAAAAAAAACTAAAAAACTTAACCAAAAACTTCAAAGCAATTTGACCTTGACATTGGGCACAGGGGCCGCACGGGTGGGGGGTAGAATGAAAATATAGATGATGATAAACACCCATGTGAAGTTTCAAGGTAATGGGCAAAGCAGTTGCAGAGATATAGTATAACAAAAAACTTTAACCAAAAAACTTAACCAACAACTTCAGAGTAATTTGACCTTGACATTTGGGCACAGGGGCCGCACGGGAGGGGAGTATAATGAAAATATAGATGATGATAAACACTCATGTGAAGTTTCAAGGTAATGGGCAAAGCAGTTGCAGATATATAGTATAACGAAAAACTTTAACCAAAAAACTTAACCAAAAAACTTAACCAAAAACTTTAACCAAAAAACTTAACTAACCAAAAACTTTAACCAAAAAACTTAACCAAAAAAGTTAACCAAAAACTTGACCGGACACGTGTACATACATACGTGTACGTACGCCAAAGTGCCGACTATATCGCGCTTTCCGCAAGCGGGCGCGACAAAAACTAGGCCAAGGTCACATGGGCTCCCTCTGTGTGAGATGGTTACACCACAGGGTATACTGAAGCATTCCATCAAAGGAAACAGAATTTGTAATAAATTAAACCGAGAGTTAAGTTTTCCAAACCCGGACATTTCTAAGTCAGTGACCTTGACCTTTGGGGTTAGCGGGCACCTTGTGCTTTCTGTAGAATGATGCGGGATGTTGTTACAAATACATGTATGGAATATTAAAGCATTCCATTGAGGGAAACAGAAGTTACAATTAATTAACCTGAGCGTTAAGGTTTAGAAACAGAGCTAAACACAAAAACTCAACGTTGAATGCATGTGAAAAGTTGGTCAATGAACCATGAAAACTAGGTCAAGGTCACATGGGCTCCCTCTGTGTGAGAAGGTTACACCACAGTGTTGATGTATACCAAGTATGGAGGTCGTAGGACTTATATATTTCTGGAAACTGAGCTGAACGAAAAAAACAAAAAAATTAAGTGAAATGTTGACGCCGCTGCCGACGGAAAAACCTATGCCTATGTCCCGTTTCTGCTAAAGCAGGTAACCAAAATGGCGGTCATAAAATATTAGTCTTTATGTAGTCATCGAAAACACTGAAACATTCAGTTTAGGGTGTAGCATATGCTATGTCGTTGATGACTACTACTTAATATGGACGTGTCAGAATTGTATCCATGTTGGTGGCCATCTTTGATTTACCTTTTTTTGCGGCGAAAGATCATTCGGTACAGTTTGGAATACAAGCCTCGCATTTTTTAAATATTACAAATATGATTTACAATTATGTTTCTTTTTTTTACTATTTTGTCAACCAACAGCGCCTAAGAGCTTAAGCGATACTTAGCAGTCACTTGAATATCCCAAACATGGTAAAGTAATAAGTATATTAGATGGACTCATTCATTTTTGTAAAGAACACAAGCAATAATAACAAAAAAGGCAAACAACTGAAATATAAAAGAGCATGAAAGTGTAGCTATTTATTTTAGTTATCTACACATTTTCTGCACGTCTGTGTCAATATTTGGCGACCGTCTTGTATTTATATGAATCTGTCAGTGCTGAATTGTTTTTATAAGTTATATAAATTTATTTCTATGTATGTAAACGCATAATGTAAGTACCAAATGCCATATAATAATCATGTCAGAATATATTTAAGACAAAATGTTGATACCTGTCGGCCATCTTGAAATTCGCAAAATACACAACGATTTGAACCACCATAAAACCGGATTGTTTCATATATGTTCTAAGGAAGAATATTCAACAATTTAAACAACTTTATCTGATATTTCAAGCATGATATGCACGTACATGTCTATCTACTGATATAAAATATGTTTTTGAACTCGTTTGACCTCTTTGCACTTAATGACCCCAAAAGTTACCTTGTCCCACCTAATTTGATTGACTGACATCGGATTCATGTTCGGGAAGGTATGATGTATCAATCTAGCATAGTCGTTGCTTTTGATCTATTGGGTTGAACAGAAGTCGTTTTTAAGCCATTTCTCTTCAAAGTGCCCCTCCACTAAAACATTCCTGCTAATTCTAATGGCTCATCTGATCCATACCTGTATAATTTCTTATCCGTCTCTTGTGAGCGACATTTAATCTTGTTCCGTTTCAGATCTTTCCATAAGGAACTGGCAATGATATTCACTGTCGCACCACTGTCAATTATAACATCGACTGGATTTCCAATTTTTATTTCATTTTTCTCCGTTTGACAGATACTGAACGCGTACTCATCACCTGAGTCAATTTGTAGAACAAAATCTTTCTTCGGTTTTGTGAACACTTTCTTATTTGTATTTAAAAATTGTATTTGCAAAGAGCCCAATGTTGTCACATTTTTTGCACATTTTGTCTTTTGCCGGACACTTCGGATCTTTAATGTCCGTCTCTGCCACATCTATAAGCATTTGTAATTTCCAGTTTGTCGACCTGATGTATATATACACTTTTGGTTTTGCTCCACCATAGTTCGTGTTTGATGTGGAAAGCCTATTTATTACATGCAGTAAAGTTCCCTGGCTTGTCGTTCAGTCATTTCTAAATGGTTCCCATATTAAATGTACATGCCCACTCAGTAAGCACAAAATGTTCTTTATATCAGAGACACCATCTGAGACATTTTATGGCAAAATATACATTCATTCACCATTACTCCATGTAATGATTGGCATTATTATACATTTTATATAGGACATAAATTTCCACACTGATATCAGGGGTGATAACCGTGTTTCTTTAAATAGTTAACGGACATTACTATTTATTCTCTGTATTTATTTTTTGATGTGCAATGATCATACTTTATCATCTGTTGAAAATATTATTTTTTTCAGGTGACAGATTAAATTAGTAATAATAATTAAAAAAATATCATGCCTCATTTGCATATATGAAAATAGCCTGATACCACCACGAGTTACTATCAGTAAAATAAATATTACTAAATGATTACTGGGTATATCGTTATTCGTAATTTTTATAACTGGTGGAATAGTGACACACTTATGCACTTATTTAATTCCTATAAAGAACATTTTGTGCCCGAGCATGCCGAGTGAGCAAGTACCTTTAAACAACATTGTACACGTATTTCTGACCGTTCCAATGTTATACCCTGTAGCCTAGCTGCTGTGTTTAGTATTTTCTAGATCTAGTATGTGTGTGATTACTTCGGGATTGTGTCCTGTGGTGACATATGTTGCTTTTGTACTTTTTTTTGTTTTCTGTATAGTGTTACCTCCACCTAGAGCCCACATGCCGAGAAGGGTATTTTACGCCGTGTTGTACACTCTGCAACCACAGCTGTAATTGTACCATAGTTATCTATGATTAATCTGATATGTTTTGTCCTCTGTTTGTTTCTGGGATATTTAATTCTGTATTGATTCAATGAAACATTATTCTTTATATGTTTTTTTTACCTCTAAAACTATCCTCTGGGATGGTGTTATTTATTTGCGGGACATTTTTTAAAATCTTAATTTAAATCAATTTAGATCTACATATTTTATCATTATGATTAGTTTGTATATCTTGATTTTGTACGCATCAGCTTAGTTTGCATAATGACAGCAGTATCCCTCTTGAAGCATCAATGGCCTACATGTACACGTCGGCAAAAAAAAACAGGAAAAAAAATGTTCATCAAAAAGATCTAATTTCTCTAAAAATCATTATTGTAATTTACATTACTCTCCAATTACATACTTTTAATATACCTTTACTATCCCTACACAAAGTAGAGACAGTAGGGCTAAGTAGGGAAAAGTAGGAGCCAAACAAAAAGGTAGGGAAAAGTAGGAAATGTAGGAAAAGTAGGACCCGCTAGACAACTTGTGAAATACGATATAAATCTACACTTTTATTATTGTTTCATCTTTTTCTAGGCATATCTGAGACCCAGTACCTTTAAAATCTGCAAATCAATAAAACATAATATATAATATGCTACATTGAATAATTTTGAAATTCACAAATACCACCAACTCAAATATATTATGTACAAAATAAAACTAACTTGGTCAGTAAGCGAGGCTTACGGAATACCCCCGCGTGGGCCCAGGTACCCCTAAAATATGTAAAAATTTCCAAGTGTGTGGGCCTTGTGCCTTGACTCTGGGACCTGGGATTAGCACGAGCGACATGAACGTGAATTTGTCACAGGGTGGTAGAGGTCCATTGGAGCAATGAGTGTGTGAAATGTGAAGCAGATCCGAGCAAGGAAATAGAAGTTATAACCGATTTCTCTGATGTTATGTTTTGTAAAGAGACTACCGTATAACCTCGAATTAACGCCCCCGGAGGCGTTACATTTTACAAAAGGGGGGGGGGGGGGGGGGGAAAAGGGGGGGGTGGGGGGGGGGGGAGGGGGGGGGGGGGGGGGGGGGGGGGGGGGGGGGGGGGGGGGGGGGGGGGGGGGGGGGGGGGGGGCGTTTATTAGCCGTTTATAAGTAAAAAAAAAAAAAAAAAAAAAAAAAAAATTACCAAGGACCGCCAATTTCAAACACAAATAAGGATTTAAGGATTATTAGGTTTGAGGCGGCTTTCGGCTGTGCCGAAAACCTATTGTATTCGTTGGTTTTTTTTTTTTTTTTTTATTCAGCCGTTCAGTCTACAGCCCAAACCGCTGGTCGGATCGACTTCAAATTTTGCATGCCGATTCGGATCAAGTGTGAGCAGAGACTTAGAGATTTTCAGAAATCTCTTAATGCCACTTTCCACGAAACCGGAAGTGACGTCATACTTTCTATAACTTCCTTATTTTCCAACCGATTTCAAAAATTCTTTCTGCATTTGAAAGCTGACAAAATTCTCTATCTCGGGCTCACTGACAGTTCTCGGCTATCTGGTCAAATAAGAGAGCTATAGGCATTTGAAGTTGAAAAATGTACATACTTTTCAACGATTTTGCCGATTTTTTGATGAATATCAGCTGATAACGGGTGGTCTTTACAAACGTTTTCCAATTTGTACAGTAATGTCAGCAACATAATTTCTTGCCAGTGTGATAGGGGAGTGTCAGGCGCATAAAAGATGATAATTTTCAGAGCTCTATCTTGACTACTTCCGGTTCTATTGGATGTCAAAGATGAACGTCTTTTTTTCAAGTTTTCAAAATAGAGCAAACGGATGCGACGTCAGCTTCGTTATTTATCAATAGATTTCAAAATTTCTTGCTGCGGTCGATATTTCAGTCCTTTAGCTAATACTTTCCCGCTTTGTGCCCGGCCTATGGTGAAAAACAAACGAAAACTTCACTGGCGGAATATTGCACATATTTAATTTCCGTTTTATTAGGTGTATTTACAAATGGCGTAAACTGCAATTTAAGGGCGATGACTATCGAAAAATAATCATCCGCTGACTTACGGGCTCCCTCCATCTACACCAAACCGCTGGTCAGATCGACTTCAAATTTTGCATGCCGATTCGGATCAAGTGTGAGCAGAGACTCAGAGATTTTCAGATATCTTTTAATGCTACTTTCCACGAAAACGGAAGTGACGTCATACTTCCTATAACTTCCTTATTTTCCAACCGATTTCAAGAATTCTTTTTGCATTGGAAAGCTGACAAAATTCTCTATCTCAGACTCGCTGACGGTTTTCGGCTATCTGCTCAAATAAAAGAGCTACAGTTGTTTCTGTCAAAATGTTCCGGGTTTATACGTGTACAAAGTGTTGTGCGTTGCGTATCCGTGGAGCTTCCGTTAGTTGCGTTTCAAACCGTGCGTCGTCTACGTGTAATACGTTTTCGGCCATGCGTTGCGTTTCCCCACTATTGCGCATGCGCGAAAGTCGAACAAACCGTGTTCAACGCATTCAGTTTCAAAAGTGTGTAATCCGTGTACAACGGTTGTAAACGTATACAACGGTTGTAAACAACGCATTGAGTTTCTTTCAAAAGCGTGTAATCCGTGTACAACGGTTGTAAACGTATACAACGATTTGTAAAACGTATACAACGCTAAGGTAAACCGTTTAAACGAGTTAACGCTTTCTTTGACGAACGGTTACACGCTTCTACATGTACACAGCACCGTACAGATGAAACCGTGTTATACGTATAACACGTTTCCACGGGTTTTAACGCATTACACACGTTTTGGTATGCCAACCGTGAATCGCGTAGAATGCGCATGCTCAGATCGTTCTTCGTGTGTGTATATATACTTTAGATAGGTCCCAAAATCCGCACCTGTGCACATAGATTTCCATTTGTAAACACTATATAGTAACCCTAACCCTAACCCAAAGGTGCGGATTTTAGGCCATATATGCTAGACTCACTGCAGGGCTTCTAAAAGTTTCAGTTTTCTGGTTCTGGACCGATTTTTTAACTCTCAGACCGATTGAGATTTGAAAACTAGTCTTAAAATCGGTCCGAGAAAAATTGCCAGTCGGCTGCTATTTCGCTATAAACCTTGTAAATTTACCGGTTTTGACCACCAAGTAATTTATGACACATATCCGCGGGCCATATCCGTGTTAAACCAGTGTGCAGCTCGCTGTGTATTCAGTTTCTCCAAATATCGATTAATCTTAACACACGCGTGGGACAGGTGTATAGAGGATTAGTGACTGAAATAGACTGGCTTCAGCGTAAAGATACGAGAGTTCCTAGACTCGCCATTTCTGATGATGTTAAAATAAAATAAAGAAACTATGCAGTGTTCATCTGTGTTCGTAATATTTAACCCCAAGTAACTGACACGGACTATCGGCCCGGGCTATTCCATATTAAGTTAGGAACTGTTACATTACGCTGTATTAGGGGTCATTTTTGTGCATATAAAATGTACATAGGAATGTCGCAGATCCTGATGAGCCGGCTCACGTGATCTACAATTCGCAAACATTTTGATAAACGACAAGGTACATCTGTCGTGTTAAAAGCGTGACTCATTAGGCATCAGGGATTAGGGATCAATTGAAGTGGTAAATCACACCGCCGATGTACTTTGAACTCGATCTGAGGGTATGTATTCGCGATATTTTAAAAAGAGACGAAACAAGGACGCCTCGTAAGCGATCGGGGCCGAACAGGTATTCGCGTTAAAACGTGTAACCGTTTGTACACGTTTCAACGCTTTGCTATAGCTACACGCTTCCAGGTAAAGCGTTGTACACGTTTCAACTCTTTCACCTCGCTACATATGTATCGTCAAAGCGTGTTATACGCCTTGAAGCTACGTATTACACGCTGTAAAAACTAAACGGTTTGACAATGTGTATTACACGTGTACGAACCGATTATACTAAACAAGTATTCAACGCTTTTAACTAAACGGTTTGACAATGTGTATTACACGTGTCGAACCGTATTATACGTTTTAAAACAAACGTATACAACGCTTTTAAACTAAACGGTTTGACAATGTGTATTACACGTGTACGAACCGTATTATACGTTTAAACAACGTATACAACGCTACAGCAAACCGTTGCGTTCGCGTTGCGTTCGCGTTGCGTTCGCGTTGAGTTTGCAAGTGTTGTCTACGGTGGAACAAAAACGGAGAATGCACTGTATATGCATTTGAAGTTGAAAAATGTACATACTTTTCAACGATTTTGCCGAATTTTGGCTGATAACGGGTGGTCTTTACAAACGTTTTCCAATTTGTACAGTACTGTCAGCAAATAGTTTACACCTTGGGCTAAAGCTTAGTTACACATGAAATCAATGTTTGAGGCTCAAACCGTTGATGCAGCTCAAGCTGCTCTAGTTTGTGTTTGAAATTGGCGGTCATTGGTAAATTTCTTTATTTTTTTTTTTATTTGGGGGGGGGGGGGGGGGGGGGGGGGGGGGGGGGGGGGGGGGGGGGGGGGGGGGGGGGTGGGGGGGGGGGGGGGGGGGGGGTGGGGGGGGGTGGGGGGGGGGGGGGGGGGCGTTTATTAGGAGGGGGGCGTTAATTCGAGGTTATACGGTATGTATGTGACGTTGACCTCGACATCAGCGGGGATTTGTCACAGCATATGAAATATTAAGAATTTTCAATGAAAGAAATAGAAGTTATAACACATATTTCTCTGTTAAGTTTTGTAAAGTGACTAAGTATGTGACCTTGACCTTGGGATCAGCGGGGGTTGGACAGTCGTAGATTTGTCACAGCATGATAGTACAACCTTAGAGGAATGCACAAGTGAAATAATAAGAATTTTCAATGAAGGAAATAGAAGTTATAACTTATTTCTCTGATGTTAAGTTTTGTAAAGAGACTAAGTATTTGACTTTGACATTGGGATCAGCGGGGGTGGTTGACGGTCATGGATTGGAGGCACAGCATGGTATTAGAGCCTTTTACAGGAATGCATGTGTGAAATATTAGAATTTTAGATGAAGGAAATAGAAGTTAGAACAATATTTCTCTGATGTTAAGTTTTGTAAAGAGACTAAGTATTTGACCTTGACCTTGGGATCAGCGGGGGTGTTTGGACGGTCGTGGATTTGGCACAGCATGGTAGTAGAGCCTTACAGGAATGCATGTGTGAAATATTAAGCATTTTAGATGAAGGAAATAGAAGTTAGAACACTATTTCTCTGATGTTAAGTTTTCTAAAGAGACTAAGTATTTGACCTTGACCTTGGTATCAGCGGGGGTTGGATGGTCGTGGATTTGGCACAGCATGGTAGTAGAGCCTTACAGGAATGCATGTGTGAAATATTAAGAATTTTATGATGAAGGAAATAGAAGTTAGAACAATATTTCTCTGATGTTTAAGTTTTGTAAAGAGACTAAGTATTTGACCTTGACCTTGGATCAGCGGGGGTTGGACGTCGTGGATTTGGCACAGCATGGTAGTAGAGCCTTACAGGAATGCATGTGTGAAATATTAAGCATTTTAGATGAAGGAAAATAGAAGTTAGAACAATATTTCTCTGATGTTAAGTTTTTCTAAAGAGACTAAGTATTTGACCTTCCCGACCTTGGTTATCAGCGGTGGTTGGATGGTCGTGGATTTGGCACAGCATGGTAGTAGAGCCTTACAGGAATGCATGTGTGAAATATTAAGCATTTTAGATGAAGGAAATAGAAGTTATAAACAATATTTCTCTGATGTTAAGTTTTGTAAAGAGACTAAGTATTTGACCTTGACTTGGGATCTGCAGGGGTTGGACGGTCGTGATGGATTTTTGGCACAGCATGGTAGTAGAGCCTTACAGGAATGCATGTGTGAAATATTAAGCATTTTAGATGAAGGAAATAGAAGTTATAACAATATTTTCTCTGATGTTAAGTTTTGTAAAGAGACTAAGTATTTGACCTTGACCTTGGGATCTGCGGGGGTTGGACGGTCGTGGATTTGGCACAGCATGGTAGTAGAGCCTTACAGGAATGCATGTGTGAAATATTAAGCATTTTAGATGAAGGAAATAGAAGTTATAACAATATTTCTCTGATGTTAAGTTTACAGACAGTAAGTATTTGACCTTGACCTTGAGATCTGCGGGGGTTGGGGACGGTCGTGAATTTGGCACAGCATGGTAGTAGAGCCTTACAGGAATGCATGTGTGAAATATCAAGCATTTTAGATGAAGGAAATAGAAGTTATAACAATATTTCTCTGATGTTAAGTTTACGGACGGACGGACTGACGGACTGGACGGCTACGGACAAACTGATCCTGATATACCGACAACTCGATGCGGGGGGTATAAAAATAAAATGAACAAAGCTAGCTTCACATTAATGGGGTGTGCTTGAAAACAGTAATTGCAAAAGTAAAATGGTACCAACAGAACTCGCGTGTGTTTTCGCAACCCTGCAAAACAAATGGTTTTCAAAGCAGATTTCATTATTTCCAATTTGTTTTCACACAGGTTACCGATAGAAGATGCACCACATGTACGATGTAACATTTCCACTTAAGTAATAAAACCATGGGCTGTTGCGTTTACTGTAGCATGAAAAACATTTGTCTGTTTAAAGTTTGCGAGGTCGCACACTTTAATAAGACAATTATGCAAAATTATCAGAAGACGGCTTAACAACCAAGGATCATTCGCCATCTACGCTACTACAATGGACGTCCATGTAAAGCATTAGGCAGACCAGCAACACTTCTAAAACTCGACAAATCCTTGCAAATTTGTCGAAGTTATACACTTGCAGGACGGCACGAAACCTGGCAAGCAGATGGGCTCCACGCTCCAAGTGCCGGTTTCTTCACAGGTGACTTCGGGATCCCCTACAAGACCAAAGTTGGTGTCGCAATGGTACGTGGCGACGGCCTGGTATTTAGTGCCACTGGGAATATCCACCTGACCGTTGTTCACTCTTGGTGGGTCGTTGCAATCTACAAAATAAAAAATAGAGTGGAACATGTGTCACCTGGACACCCTGGGAGATCCCCAGGCCAATTGGTGATTAACTTTATATATAGTTTAGTTATCTTATATTTGTGGCTGTGACTGGAGAAATGGGGCCTATGCAAGTAGTTACCAGTGTAGCTGCGGATCAAATAGCTCACTCATGTAGCCTGATAACGACCTACATGTATATTGCATGTTGGAAGCATGACATGTGTTTATATTATGGAAGGCAAACAGTGTATACCCTGATCAGACTGTGTGAATGCATATTCTGATCTGGATCTACACTGATCGAGAAACATTTCTCCAGTCAAACAATGGCCGTTGGCCCATTTCCTTTTTCCAATTTAACATGAGTTGCAATGCAGTGGAAATGTGTGCTTTAAATTAAGGAGGTTAATAGACAGTTAATTTAACCTAGCTAGCTCATTCTCCTATCGCACTTTATCAAGTAACATGCTACATACTGGTCAAACGCTCACTGTGTATTTGGTCAACTTGCAGCTTGTTACCCGAGAAATAGATGTTAGGCCTGTAACCATAAATATCCAAACAGACTCTTTGATGACTTTTCAAGAATTGAATGTACAGTCTATATATAGTGTATAGTACTGTTCTGTCGTTATTTTAGGTGTTGTGAATTTTGTTCTACATTGAACATTTGAACGCTGTCTGCTGAGATTATTGCTAACTGGCATTGTGCTACGAGTAATCTTTATCTTCAAAATGGCCACCGAAACTAAGTGTGTTATGTACATCACCACATCAAAACCTTGTTACACATTCTAGTATTTCTGTGGCTGTAGTTATGTTCTTCAAATGATATTACGATTGGCACGTATGTGTTTGTTTGAAACCATATCTATAGACAGCATATAAAACAACTGGTTCCATTTGTTCTAAGTGCCACAAGGCCTCCATTCTGAATTTCAAAATGGCCGCTATTGAAATTAATTTATATTTAACGTTAACGTCATTATATGTGGTGATTTTCATTATTATTTATTATGGGTAAGAAATATTGGCATAATGATTTCAGTATATTTTTAAATGACGGCCATTTTAGTTTTCAAATGGCCGCAATTTTAAACTTGACAATTGAATATGTTTTATACATAGTATACATGTTTAAGGTATTATGTCATAGATAGATACACTTGGTTTCAATGATACTTGCTTCAGAAGAGTGATGTGATATATGAAAATAACATATGTGAATATTGTCTTGCTACTGTATACTATATGGTACATTGAGTTACCATCTCCGCCATCTTTGTACATCACCACTACGTGCGTTTGAAACATACAACAAATAAAATGACAGTAAACCAAATAAAATCTGGTGCAATACATCATAGGCAGATATGACAACGGCGAGCTATAAATATTATGCCAGCAAAGTATACAAAATACGAGATATCTGAGCATTTCTCCCATTAATCTCAAAAATAAATGTTGATGTGTAAACATTTCAATCTGATGCACAGCCTATTGCTACACGTTACCAACAGGGTCAATACACTCAGGTAACTGATTACATGTCACTGGATATGATAGCTAATAACAGAGTACAGTAGTGGGTATATATGGTATGTGTTGTGTGGTTTGCCAGGTAAAAGTGATACACTGTGCGATTTTCTGTGTATTTTGTTACAAACCTGTCCAGAAAACTGACATATTTTACAGTTTGGTGTAATATAATTGATAGGAGTCTACATGTGCTTAGCTACATTAATTCATATGTTCTACTTCACATTCTGCGTCCTTTGTCAAACAGCAGAACAGATGAAACTGGCTGATGGCTAGAACGCACAAAGATGGCAGAATTGGCCACTCCATGTGCCGTATAGGATACACAGGTAGTGTTCCCATATATGTTATACATATATTCCATCACATTTACGAAGCAATTATCTTTGAATCAAACGATGATCAGATATAGAACGGGTCCTTAATGCAGTGGTTATATCGTGTATGTTTCTTCTGCGTATACTCATATTACAATGAACACAAACTGTTGAGTGTATTGCTAACTAGTCATCTGGTTCCAGACACAATTATCGTCAAAATGGCAGCAGAAAATAAATGTGTCACATAATGATGATACATTGCCACTTCAATGATTTACATGTATTATGTATGTTAGCATTGTTGTGGCTTATAGTTATGTTTCTTTAAATGATATCGTGATCAGCACAAGTGTTTTCCTTTAAAATAAGAAGATAAAAAATATGGTAAATCATACATTTTATCCAATAAAGTTGATGTCATTAGAAATTGTATGTTACGGCGATATGATTCACCATCTGGAGTCTGTACAATGTCTGTACATAGAGCACGTGACATTAAGGAAATCCCATTATTTTGCAACATCAGCAAATTCCTGCGGCCAATTGTATAAACCTTGGTTAATCTGTGGTTAGGTTAAATATTTGGTTAAAGTATTGGTTAGCGATTGTATAAAACTCCGGTTAAATTTTAACCATGATATTTCTGGTTAAATTTAACCGACCTAAAGAAGCCTGGATAAATTTTAACCAGGCTCTTCGGAGAAAACAAAATGGCAGCCTTTCGGTAAATTCGCTCCACATTGATTAAATAAGTTTTGACCGCATTGACAATCTATTTATATATCCAGCCGCAGTATCAGTGTTAAGTCACTATATAACACTGTCGCATACGTGTTAACTCCAGTACACACACGCGGTAACGACAAGAATTCAATACACGCGATCTGTGTCGGTGTTTTAGAAGGCAGTTTCACGGACTTTATGGCTGATTCAGTGACTGTCAATTTTAGCAGCTACAACTTATTATTGTTTATGGACATTAAGAAACGTGTATGGAGTTTGAAAACAAAGCAAAGTATTATTATTTCATGACGACATGAACATGATGAAGCATGGGCCATGGCTGGCAGGCAGTGTCGAAAGCCGAGGGATAACGTGGAGATACACAGAATACTACAAGATACAGGTAGCTAGGTAAGGCCCCCTCCCCCCCCCACCCCCCAACAAAATTATTGTATACCACATTAGTTGCTGGAAGTAACTCTGCAGAATACAATATTATGTAAATCCCGTATTGTCCGTACCCAGAGTTATGGACATGCATTTTGCAGAGTTACTTCCCACAACTAGCCCAAAATTGATATACATAGTATTTAATACATTTAAAAGATTTTGTCTATATAAATGACTTGTAGATTTCTAAATCCATGCATATTTGTACCTAGTACCAAGAAGTTACTCTAGAATACTCCTGTATCGTCCGTACACAGAGTATTCTGCAGAGTTACTTCCCGCAACTAATTTGTACCCACTTTTTTTTTGGGGGGGGGGGGGTGGGGGGGGGGGGGGGGAAATGGGTTTTGTTTGTTTGTTTGTTTATTGGTGTTTAACAGCCTATCAACAGCTAAGGTCAATGTAAGGCCGGGCAAACAGGTTCGATCCCGTTTTAACCTTCTGCATTGGGGGGAAAATCCCAAAATCAGAACAGAATATTTACATCGAGATACAACATATTCAGCCCTGAAATTAGAATAACCTGACCTGGTGCCAGGTCCATACCGCACCAAAGTCACTTGGCCCCTTCCCCTATTTAAAAGTAATACCGGTAGGATTACTCGTATAAGGGGTATAACCAGATTCAACTGTCACATACAAAATGCCAAAGACGTATGTGAGGGCCAAACCAGGTCTCCAGTCGGGATTCCGGTAAGGATGAACCCCGATCGTTAAATTACCCATCGCGTGCTCCCACCTGCCACCCACGGGGAAATGGGTATATTCTGTTTGTCACAAGTGTCCGTTCGTACATACGTCTCACGTCCATACATGTATGTCCATCACGTTTTCTTGTCAGAGGTAAAACTTTTAAACCATAACAAACATGATAGATCTACATGTAGTTGCGAACAGTAACTCTTGCAATATACTCCCCTACCGTCGGTAGATGTGCAGTACAGTAACAGGAGTAGATTGCAAGAGTTACTACAGGGCACGAAAATTCTTGAAATTTTTTAATCGTCCTTACTTTGACAGGAATGGCAAAATTAAGAAATCTACATTACAAAAATTGAAATTTCCACACGAGTGGAATTTTTGTGCCCTGTACTATTCACAACCATGATAGATGGAGACTTGAGATTTGGTATGTGGCTTAATTACTTACAATGCAAGTTACGGTTTGTACATACATCCGCAAAGTGATTTTTCATTTGATTTCCGGCTCATTGATTATCTACCCATTTCAGACCTTGAAATTTTGAAAATTGGTACATTGCGATATACTTTTGTCTAGTGTTATTTTTGCAAATGGGTTGTTGATTTTTTTACGTTATGTAATGTGCAGTGGTAAAATGAAAGAAATGCTGTTCTTTCATTTTACCACTGAATATTTTAAAGGCCCTGAACGGCTCAGTATTACAATTTTCCGATTTTTTCAAACACAAAAACATGTTTGGCAACTGATTTAGTACACAAAACTAACATATACTGCCTAATAGATACATCTCAAGTCTTGAGATTTACATCTTAATCGCAATGTGAAGACAACAACAACTTGTTTTGTGTACTACTCAGTGCAAAATGTCAATATTGACAATTTCATTTCCGTAACCCAACGGCTTCAGCTCGGAAGCGAGTCGATAAACTCCGTCTATCGGAATTCATCGGCCGCGAATCGGGTAGTTGAGGAGTTGACCCGAGCGTCTATCGGAAAATCGATCGGGCTTTGAAACATGCACCTGCTGTTTGTTTATCAACAACTATTGATATTTTCATCGACTACAAACTCATTTTTGTACCAAAATGAATGCAAACAGTTTCAAAGTGTGTGTAAATAGAAACCTGTTGGATTTATGTGTGGGAAAACCCAATAGGAGGCCAAATTCGGCAACTTTAGCCATACAGGGGCTTTAAGATGTCTACTTTATTCAAATTGCTGTTGTATCATATTTTTTAATTTATATTTTTCAGGAAACCATATGATGAGAACATCCCTACCAGAGATTGGCTGTATCTGCATTCAGTACTATACATGTATCATCTATGTGGGACTTGGGAAGAGGAATGAATATGTCATCAGCAACGCCTTGATCTAGTTTAAACTTTTGAGCACCAAACTTCAAACAATTTCACTGACTATATTGGATTCTGTGGTGCAAGATACTCTCAGACTTTATATATGGTTATTAACCCTGAGACCGCTATCTTATTTTTTTTTGTCGTCTGCTGTTTATTTTTTATTTTCAATTTTTATCATCAAAAACATGGTTTGACAGCACTTTAGAATAATTTACAACATGTTTTGACAGCAATTCAGAATCATTGGAAATTATTCTGAAGTGCTGTCAAACCATGTTTTTATTGAGAAATAAGGCAATATATAAAAGCAACAGCAGACAACAATTGTAGTGAGTAGCGGTCTAAGGGTTAAAGCGTCTCAGATGGTACTTTCGAAGATGTGCAGAAACAGTTGAGATATGTCACTCGATGTTGTATGAATTTGGGCGCAACTTGTCACTGGTCATAAACATTTGTCAGTTAATTTGAATGTCCGCTGCCGATATAGTAAACATCAACTCCAGGAAATTTCAGAATAAATTGAACTATGTTGTAGGCCTATTGCGTCATAGATTTATGGAAAACCATGGGAGTAGTTATGTAATCCCTTTTACCGATTCATGGTTACTACTGACTGCCACTTTGCTGCAGATAACACACAAAGACATACCTGCTTGAAACTCTTTAAGAACTGTATTAAAATATATTTTCAGCATGTTACATGCACTTGTATACTGTATATGTATAATCAACACAAACACTGTAATACCTTAAGGACCCGTTCTATACCTGATCATCGTTTGATTCAAAGATATAATTATTGCTTCGTAAATGTGATGGAATATATGTATAATATATGTGAAACATATATGTGAACACTGCCTTGTTACGGCATATGGAGTGGCAAAGTTGGCCATCTTTGTGTGTTCCAGCCATTAGCCAGTTTCCCCTGTTCTGTCGTTTGACAAAGAACGCAAAATGTGAAGTAGAACATATCATATAATGAACATGTAGCTACTCACATCTGTCTATGATGTATTGCACAAAATAGTATGTTTCACTGTCATATTATTTCTGTTTGTATCGCTCGAAATGGTGAAACTGCATGGATACAATGTAGCTTGTACACTCTTATGAAACAAAAATTGAAGGCAAGTGTATCTTTCTATGACCTTAAGTTATCGTTGCCATTGTGTCTAGTCAAAACAACTTTGTCCTGTGACTACATCTGCGAGAAATATGCAACTCTAGTAATGTTTTCACTAATATATATATTGTTACTATTTTCATGTCATTCACTGGGTCATATATATATGGCTGTGAATGGAAAAATGGAGCATATGTATTTTGCGAGCAGTGTATATCTAGATCAGCCTGTGCTTCTGCACTGTTCACCATTCCATCAACCAAACTGACATCATTCTTCTAGTAGTGTTTTATTTTTATTATCAAGGCTGACAGCCAGGGATAAGCTTCATTTAACGATGCCATTTATTGTTTGATCAGGAGCTACACAGGTCACACATTCCATAAGCACCATTTCTCCAGTCACAGCCAAAATACATGCCCAGCAAGCACCGTCCAATATTAGGGTAATTTTATCAGATCAAGGTCCATATTGTATAAGACAGAACTGAAGATATGTGCCTTATTATAGTGCTGAAAATTAGTTCAAATGTTGGGTTGTTCTCTGTGCGTGTCATGTACATACTTTTTGGATAAATGTCATACTGTTTTGTTTGCTTTTCTTCAATCCTTTCGTGTGTGAACGTCATACCTGCAAGCTTACATTAACTAGAGGAGTGAGCAGGGGCTAAGGGATAACCCCCTCCCCCGACTATCATTATGTCAGGGAGGTGGGCATGGGGTATACCAATTACAAAACTCCCTGAAAATGCTAAAGTTCGCAGGTATGACATCCCTACCATGTGTGCTGAACACCGTGATCATGAAACCACTCTCCGCCCACCAATTAATCTTAGATTTTTTATTGAGCCTGTGAAATACTGACGTCATATGTCATAGTGACGTCATAGTAATCACAGCGGTAACATTATGCCGTTTATAAGCAAGTCGTTTTATATTTTATATTCGACGGCACTAACCATATATACTCGTAACGGCACTAACCATATATACTCGTAACGGCACTAACCATATATACTCGTAACGGCACTAACCATATATACTCGTAAGACAGACGGAAATATAGTAAATACATGGGTAGTGCCGTCGAATATAAAATATATTCGGTTCAGCCTTAGTCTTAGACATATTTATTGGGGAGAGCTTTAGCGAGCCCCTATAAAGTTGTCGGGATGAAACCGAATATATTTTATATTCGACGGCACTAATCATGTATTTAATTTATACCGCATACTAAATTTAATTGTTTGAATTTCCGTAACGTCATGTTTTGACGTCATTCCCTCGACATACGTCACAAATCTAGCGACGTAATTCAGCGGCGTCCACGCTAGGTAGGTTCGGTATTGTATCTGATTTAATGTCCGAATTATTTACGATGAGCCTTAATATTGGCTGTTTTTAGACTACACAGATGTCATAATAAGCATTGCAATTGTAATGGACATATCCATACCCCCTAGCAACATTGGGGCATTTCGGACCTCAAGACTGGGCCCTGAGGATGCAAGAAATAGCGTTTCACGCCTTAGATTTCAATAATTTCCGGTGGAGCATGGCCCCGGACCCCCTACGCCTAGCAAAATAGGGACATTTGGACCCTCACGATTGGGCCCTCAATAATTGTCCCATTACGCCGCATATGAAGTGCTGCATTTAAAGTTGGAAACATCTTACGTTCATGTTGATATGCGGCACCTTTAGAACATTTTTAATACGGCCCGATATGAGCAAAGAGTTTAAAGACTTAACTTGTGAGCCGCCATTTTCAATTGTAAACAACACGTCGCTATGGGCATATTTTAATGAGACAAGGGCATTAGGAGGGGCGGCGGAAGTTGGGGGGTGCCCTGCCCCCCTCCACCCAACTAATTTTGTTCCAATACTTCTGTAATAAAGCACATATTGTCATCCTCAAACTTGCTGAGAATGCGGGAAATGGCGTTTCGCTCCTCCTAGATTTAAAAAATTTCAGATGGAGCATGGCCCCGGACCCCCACCCCGCTCCTAGCAACATCCATGCCATTTGGGTCCTCAAGACTGGGACCTGAGAATGCAGGAAATGGCGTTTGACGCCTCTTACATTTTCAAAATGTACGGTGGAGCATGCCCCCGAACCCATCTAGCAACATCAGGCCATTTGTGCCTGCAAGACTGGGCCGTTTCACGCCTCTTAGATGTCAACAATTTCAGGTGGAGCATGCCCCCTGAGAAATCGGACCCTCACAAACAATTGCCCCCCCACCCCTCTCCAATCATTTTCCCGTTCCGCCGCATATGATTAGTGTTTGTTTACAATAACCCGTTCTGACGCAATGATAGATGCCGCGAAAATACTCAGAACCGGAATTAGTATTGCAATGCATTGTGGGACGACTTGCACTGGTTTGGTTAATTTAACCAGTGGTTAAATCTTCCAGAAACTGGTTAGTTAACCATATGGTTAGTGGGTTTTATACAAACGGTTAACCAGTCTGGTTAACCACGCTGGTTAAAATTTGCTAACCAGTGGTTAATTTAACCAAGGTTTATACAATTCGCCCCTGGTAGGCAAATCTGACACATATGTACATGGTACACCATACTTACTGTAAATCCCTTTCAACTTCCTAGTGGCCATTTTATGTTTCATGCTGTGTGATTTTTTTAGTTTTAGTCCTTTTAATGTGGAAATGTGTGTGAAACAGTTTGTCATGTGTGGCTGGTACATAGTGTGATATCAGAGTCTCATTGATATTTGAGTTTCTATCTTCCTATCATTTTACCAGAACTTAATATATTGTGCTCGACACATTTCTGAATGCCAAGATGACCATTGTGCACGGCTTACAACATTTTGGACTTGAATCAGAATTATGTGTTTAGATCCTTTCAGCTTATCACTGTAATCCTATAACGCTATTATTTTTTTGCAGATATTGCGTTCTGAAATTGAGTTATCACTTTACAATCGTTTTTTCTAGCAGAATCAACTAGAGGGATGTTTTTCAGACAAAACAATATGTCTCAACCCACACCAACACATGTTATCGGGATTAGAATTTCAGGCAAGAACAGCATATATGTAGCTACCTTGTTTTTCGGTGATAGTTAGCTGTATATTGGGAGATAATAAAATAAAAAGAGACACCATATGCAATTTTCATAACTCTGCCAACACTACATGAATCCACATAAAAAACCAGGTGCACAAGTCTGTACACATAACAAAACCGTTTCCGGCCAAATAGCATGCCTCATTATTCATGTTCAATCAGAGCATATTAGCTTTCTGCGAGAGTCAATGATATGGAAGCATTGGCATTGGCCGCTGGCTTGCCTTTGTGGCACAACCTAATGCAGACCTAGATGTGTAGGTATACAGTGTCTCTGGTTTTGTCAAGTCATATGACAATTTCAACAAGTGAAACACAATTTGGACCATCCAGGCACTGGTCACTTTTATATTGACACAGGAATTGTGATCTCTTAAGACCATATGGTAATCGTAAATAATGATAATGACGTTTGAAAAATACAGTGGCCATTTTTCTACAGTTTCCTGTATACAATTATGTATTAGGTATCTATTGTATTTAACATTGTTTTGGCAGCAGTCAATCTGACATTTTACATTTGGAAAAAAATCAGTCTAAATGATTTGTGCATGCTTATGGCCTTGGCAAAAAGTATCGGCAGGCTGTGAACACGTGTGATGGAATCAACACTGCACTCGCCTCAACTTCAATACTTAGTGGGGTAGGTAGTGTCTCTCTAGTATCGACCATTGTCTCCGTGCCAATTGCTGCGGCCTTAGGCGCAGTGGCCGCCGGAGTTGGATTGCTTTGTATGACAAGCAGGTTGGTAGCCCACCGCCTAGAAGACCAGAGCAAAAAGCATGACCGCGTCGCTGTCCTTGCGCGGGCAAAGAAAAAAAGCATTGTCGCCATCATCAGCAAAGCCATTGATGACAACGAAATTTCGGATGGCGAGTTCAAGTCCGTCCGTGACAAATGTGACCGATATCAGGACCTAGCTGAAGGATGTGATCAGGTCTAACTCTAAGTCATCTCGACCTCAGATTCTCACAGACACCAACATAAAACAAGAGGGCCAAGATGGCCTTAATTCGCTCACCTGACTCCATGAACACCAGAGGAAAATGTTACATTGAGTTCATGTGTTTTAAAAAAATTGTGCTATTTTTAGATGGCGGTCATCTTGGATTAAGCGATGATGACTCTCATTTTACCAAATCTGAAAATGCTTCACCCAAGGATCTTAACTTACTATGAAGTTTGGCCAGCATCGGCCATGTGTGGTTCCTGAAAAAAAGACGTTCAAAATCTCGAATAAATGGATCTTTTGGAGGCCATCATGGGTGACATAATCATCCGATTCCGACAAATATTGCACCAGAGCAATCGCCTCATCGAAACCTTCAATTTGATATATGACATGAGCTTATTTGGTCAAAAATAAAATTTGACCCCATGGGCCACTCCAATTTTTGACCCCGGGGTCAACATTTTAACACCTATGAAAGAGCATTCTACGTCGATCATTCCTACCAAGTTTCGTCGAAATCCGGCTGGCGGTTCATGAGATTAAGATTTTTTTAAGAATTTGTGCTATTTTTAGATGGCGGCCATCTTGGATTAGTGACGACCTCCGTTTTAACAAATCTGAAAAGGCTTCACCCATGGACCATAGCTGTGAAGTTCGGCCACCATGGGCCAAGCTGTTCGTGTGAAGAAGAATTTTGACATCTCTAATAAAAGAACAACCTTTTGACCTTTTGGCGGCCATCTTGGATGACATGACCATCCAATTTCGACAAATAATGTACCAGAGCGATCGCCTCTTTGATACCTTCGATTTGATATAGACATGACCATATTCGGTCAAAAATAAAATTTGACCCAATTTGACCCCACGGGCCACGCCCATTTTTGATCCCGGGGTCACCATTTTAACAACGTTGAAAGAGCATTGTACGTCGATCATTCCTACCAAGTTTCGTTGAAATCCGGCTGGCGGTTCATGAGAAGAAGATATGTTAAAAATTTATGCTATTTTTAGACGGCGGCCATCTTGGATTAGCGATGACCTCCATTTTAACAAATCTGAAAAGGCTTCACCCATGGCCATGGACCATAACTTTTAAGTGTGGCTACCATGAGCGAAGCGGTTCATGTGAAGAAGAATTTTGAAATCTCTAATAAATAACGACCTGTTGACCTTTCGGTGGCCATCTTGGATGACATAACCATCCGATTCCGACAAATAAAAATCCCGCCGCCGCCATATAGTCCGAGCATCACAGTTCCTAGCGCACCCCCGGAAGATTTTACATTTTAGAAAGCAGGTCAAGGTAGCGGTATACCCGAGGTACAATTTCGAAGGAAGACATGCTAACATTAATATATTTATTCCACGAGTACCTGGAAAAGAATGTAATCCCGTAATAAAAAATAAAATCCAAAGCGATGGAAGCTGCAAATGGGTTTGTATATAATTGGCCATTGAAATCGCATCTGGTCGGGTGTTGGGGAGGTATGGGGCGGGCCTAGGGCTCTCATATGTTTCAGGACAGGTTTTTCCGATCATTTGTTTTGATTGCTTGGTATGGCATACTTTTTGGGTGGTGGGGTGTGTCAGTCCCAGGTGGGAGGACGGGGGTTGAGGCACAATTTGGGGTACAAAGTTCCCCAACTATTAGTGCACTCATTTAATTTCTTTAGCTTCGTTAATGGCAGTATCTACGGTGTTGACAATCTGTTTGAGGGTTTCGGCGCAGCCCCGCTCGGTGCGTCTGGCACACCCGTTAAGCTACTGGGAGCCATAAACGTCCTGCCAGGCATTCTGACGAGCCCTTACAGGGCGAAATGGCACAAGGTAAGTGCACCATTATTTGTAAATCAACGATTTGCCCGTGTAACTCACCAGAATTCTGTAAACCGCACCCTATGTGTATATTGTCCATGTGGATGTCGCGAGCCGGCTCATCTGTATCTACGCTTTTTGCGGGTGAGGTATATCCCGTTAGTAGCCCGGCTGGCGAGGGTGGGCGGAAGGTTGGCTGAGCGCGCGGGGCTGACTCTGTCCTAAGGGGTGGGGTACTTGGGAAAGGGGGCTGAGGGCCCGCCAGGGGGGCGTGGCGGGTCCTAAGTGGTAAATTGGCTCAGAAACGCTATTGTATATACTACTCCTTGACTTTGTTTTGTAAACACATATGGGACATGCAACATATGTGGTGTGTCGGGTTTATTATGAAGACAACATATTACTGTATGTGTTCAAATACATAGGAAGATATGTGTATGTGCTATTGGGTATTTACTGATATTGGCAGTATTCCAGGTGAAATACCTACACAATATGTAATTGAAGTTCATGTAGCAGTTCTTACTGTATCTTACTGTATTCAACGTCGGTAGTAAGCATTTGTCTTCTTAGACGTATCTTTTATTATTTTCTTAATCACTGGTATGTCTTCATGGACTGCGCACATTGGTTTTGTTTCATTAAAACTATTTACATGCGTATACATGTACGGTACTGTGTCATCGATGTGACAGGTAAACCCTGCCAACAATTGACAAAATTACTTAGTCTGGAGAAAATTTAATGATATTGTCCTTACAGGCTTCGTTCATTCTATTCTTGAACTGGTTGATTGTTTCCGCGGTTACTACATTGTCAGGCAAGTTGTTCCAGTCATTTACTATTCGTTGGCTGAATTAACTTTTTCTTATGTTTAAACGAAATTGTCTATTGAATATTTTTTGCTGATGACCCCTTGTTCTTGAATGAATAATTGGAGTAATGTTTTCTTTATCTATATGATCAATGTTGTTGATTATTTTGAAAACTTGCATCATGTCGGCTCTTACTCTTCGGTATTGAAGTGATGGTAGACCTAGTTCCTTTATTCTTTCGCTATATTTTCACACTATCTTTCCCGGTGTCTTCTTCGTTTCGACTCCATGTCAGCGCGTTCTTATACCGATTCCAGGTTAGCGTGTTCTGTCTGGCAGATAATCCTTTTGCAGAATGTTTTAATTGGCCATCCAACCCCATCAAATCCGAGATCGCTCGGGAGCTGGTTGTAGGAATTGGTAGATTTGTATCAACAGTGTTGATGGCCAACTTCTCCACAAAATAGCACCTGCTCGATAGCGCAATGGCACGATCTCCGTGAAATTCTACCTTGAAAAGCCCGGGCTCTCGATCGCTCCATTTATCCCACGCCAACCAATTGTTCTCATCTTTCTCATACTCATCGTGCAAATGGGGTTTTATCATACTATCGAAACTACCGTATTTCTCATTTCCTTGCGGTGGTTTCGTGCTTACTGCCATGTATAGACTGTCCGTATCCATTTGTATTAATTCAAAATCTGTTCTGTCCACATATTTGTCTAAGAAATCGTAATAGAATTCCAATATTCTCAGCTTGGCGAGTTGGTACACGGATTATCCCACAATGGAATGGTCTAGTCATAACCGCATTAACTTTTCTAGAAGATATCTCCTACGCATCGCCGATCTCCTCCAGGTCGTGGAAGTATGCAGATCTTAATGTCTTGTCCACACATTTCTCGTCCTTCGTATATGTCGTATTCAGGTGCCCCTCAGGAGACTCTATCATTTTACCACAGCACGAGTTCCCTAATAATTTAATTATGACGGCAATAGGGGCTTTACTCACGTCCTCGTCCCCGGTTCTGCGCGCGTCAGTAACTTGCTTAACAAACCATCTAAACGGCGTCCCACGCTCATAAGTGATACTCCGGTGGACCCCAGTGATTTTTAGGCCGTGTTCCAAATACCACTTTAGAAGCGGTGAGTAAAGCAATACTTTTATGGCGGACAGCACACCTACTAGTTTCTTACCGCTGCCGCATTTTCTTCCAGTGATCTAAATATTTTAGCATGTAATCGGGTACTTCTCCCTCCTCGACTACTCGGTTAATAAATATTGGAGACATCTCCGAAAATTTATCTTTCCACTCCAACGATGTTGGAGGAACTTCTATATCCACCTCGGCAAATCCGAACCATCCTCCGGATAAAACTTGTCTGGTAAAACATGATATTTCTTTGGAGTCGTGTGGGTCCCCATTATGGTGTATGTTTTCCTCAGCGCAAGGCATCTCTTTATTTAACGTAGATAGATACAATGCGTTAGCGTCGAATGGAATGGTGCTTAACGGCCCATCAACACAAAAGAGTATCACCTAGGGCCAAGCAATGTAGATGAAGAATAAAAATAATAGCAAAATAGTATGCTAGATGTGATTAGGGTAAAAATATTATTAATATGATGAACAACGTGTATAGAATTATAAAATTATAGAAATATGAGACATGTATACAATGATAAAATTAAATTTTCCGATACAAATTCACGAATTGAAGGTGTTGAACCCGACTTCCGCGTGGCGAGAGAATACTATTGACGGTCCACCGACCAGAGCGACTTTCAACATTTCGTATGTCTCAGCCTTAGGGGCAAACAGCGGGGGACATATGGCCGCAGCCGCTATGCTTTTTTTAGTTTTAGACGATTTTACGTGTTCTTTTATTGTTCCCCTAAGAAGGTACTGCAGCACTACCCCGGGTAGGGTAACCGCGTCTTTAAACATATCAATTCCTCTCATCTTGTAAAAACTGGACATTTTACCGATCGCCTCTACAAATGGTCCCACGTCCAAATCATTGTAGTATCGCAACCAATCCCGGAACGTTTTTCTTTTTTTTTCATTTTTATAAATCTCATTGCGCGGCCAATTCCGTCGCGGTTATTTTAACATTTGGGTTGAGTTGGTTGGTCCAATATTTTATTTCTGGCAACCCTTCGTAATCCAGTTTCTCGATAGAATCAAACCACTCGTATGGAAAGAACGACTTTTGCCTCCCGCAGTCGTATGCTTTTATTCATTTGTCGTAGGACGTCTCTGGGCTGAGATACAATTTTACGTCGAGAAATCGGAATTCGGGGGTAAATAGGAACATCGTCATGTTTGTTTTCTTACCGACGAGAACTTTCGATGTCGTATCGGCCAACAGCCCAACAAAACGTTTTTTTATCAGATTGAGATCGTATCGACTAGAGCTGAAACCAATTACAGGAACTTGATCAATCCATCGGGTGATCTCGCGTTGTTGGGTAGTGTGAAGCCTGTCCATACAGGTAGGAAGATATATTTTACCAACAGCCTCTCGTATCGCCTTACCCCTTTCCTGTATGTTTTCCATAAATAGAGCAACTAATTTGGCCGGATCTGTTTCGCATATGTGAGTTATTTCAGTACATAAATTATCGCCGATGCTCACACTTATGGGTACGTGCTCGCTTACAAATTCGAGATTACCTTTTTTACTCCGGCCCCCAACCGAAGTTGGTTCCCCTTCACTATTTTTCGCCAAATACGCTTCAAAATCGTATACAATCTGGTATGGGTAAACGATTGTTGGAGGGGCTGGTATTTTATTACACCAGTCTTCATAATCGCACTCCCAAATAGTAATTAATGTAAACTCCTTCGCGATCGCAGCGTCTCACGAGAGTTTTTCTGAATTTTTCAATTATCCGCGATCTCTCTCCCTCTCGATCGCCCTCTCGGTCGCTGGGTGTCTGGGGAGGGTAATAATGTCCTCTTTGGTGGGGGGTTCGATGGCGGCCTCTTTGGTAGGGGGTTCAATGTAGTCCTCTTTTTGTATGACTGGTTTGGGGCAAGCGGGGTCTCCAGGGTCTCCTTCATTGTCGACCCAATTGTCCAGGGGGTCCAATTGGTTGACCATAAGCTCATGCTCTTCCTCTGGTGTGAGCGGCACCATGGCGACCTCTACTGCTGCTGCTGCGCGCGCAATAATTATGGCTCCCTTTACCGCTCTAGCCCTCTCAACACGCCGTGAGAGACATTTAGGGCATCCGTGCCAATAACATCCATCAAATTGGTAAACTATGGGATTGCATGAATCGCTGGTTGCACCCGTAGCAACAGAGGGTGTTGGTGGTTTTGTTCATGTCGGTGATCAGGAATGTACGGAAGCCCATTAGAAAAGATCTTGAAAATTCAAGAAGGAAAATTCAAGAAAAGATCTTGAAAATTCAAGAAGGAAAATTCAAGAAAAGATCTTGAAAATTCAAGAAAAGAACTTGAAAATTCAAGAAAACATCTTGAATAAATGGAAATTAAAAAAAAGTGAAGTGGCCCTAATGTGCTTCCGTACGAATACGTGATTATTGTAAATACCGATTTTCATTTTCTTTGTACCAATTTCTTCGTAATGCGTCGCCACTTTTCTTAAATACCATGTGCCCTCTTCGACTGGTTCATACACCTCAATTCCGAGTTTAAAACATTCCTCCACTTTTTTGATGTCGTCAAGTATTATAGGGCCGGTTGGTCTTTTCCACTCCTTACTTTTACAGAAAAGGATATATTCGTGGACCAAATCTTGTGTTTTTGTGAGACAGCGGTCTGCTCGCAGATCAGTCGTGTGAAGAACGATACATCTGAACAGGCAAAGATCGTCGTTAAATTTGTCCAACGGTTTTATCCCCTTCCGATATCGCAACCATTCAGGAAGCAGGCCCCCCACCATTTCGAGGATCTCATGCCCGCATCGTCTGCGCTAGATGAAAGAATTAATTTAATCGTAACGCCGGCCCACCTAACAAACGTCCATTTCGTTCTCGGGCGGTCTATTTTATCGATGTTCATTCTAGTTTCCTCGTGTTCGGCAACCCATTCATTTGCGTCCTCGTATTCTCTCAACCAGGGGCTCCCGCGCAGTTGTTTATGGAATATTATCGTTTCCGGCCTACCCCGTGTGTCGGTCTGCTCGATGTGAGCCAACTTGTACGAAAATAAATAACATATGTAGAAGCTCCCAGTTAGCATTGGTGCTACCTCTGCCATTATTTATATTTACTTGGGTGCGCCGTTTCAGGGTAATAGTTACTGTGCGGCGTCCTTTCACTATTTTACTCTCCGTCCGTATGTAATCATCCAGAATGTCGTCGCCTTCGTTTATTATTTTCCTTAACAGGCCGGTTTTAGGAATTCGTTTTTTGGGCACCACAATATTTTTACCTTTCAGGCTCAATACCGCCTCATCGGCTAAAGATTTGGATTTTTTGTATAATGTGTGTGGGGTTAAATTGTTAAGGGGTAATCTTTTCTCCCCCCATCTGACGTTTTTCTCGATTTGTACGCATAAGTCAGTCTTTTCATAAATTCCTCATTTTTTGCCTCATTTATAATTTATAATTTTAGTCAAGACCTTTTGCTCGCACATTTTGGGGGAAGGTTATTCCCAATTTGATGGCCTCCGACCTTAATTCACAAAGTTTTGCGGATCCGCGTGAAACAGGTTTTGTGGCTCCATGTGAAACAGGTTTTATCTCATTTTTATTTGGAGGTGTTTGTACTCTTTGGGCTGGGGAAATCGCTACCTCACTAATCAGTTTGTGAGATACATTCGGTTTCCTCGGCATCCGTCTCATATTTTTTATGGCAACTGTCATAATGTTTTTTCTATATACATGTACTAGTAAATATACTTTCCCAATCTTGGGAATCATTATTAATTATAAAGAGATGTTATGTTTGTTCAACATGACAGATTTTTATAAGTGATATAAATTCGTAATGGTTTCGGCTAATTTTTACAAAATCATTTAAGCACATTTTAGAATTATTTGGACTCAAAAAATTCTAAAATGGGATTCCACCGAATTCAATTCCCAATTGACGGTGGGGATACATTTTTTGTTTGACCCCCATATAAAGTATGACCCATTTCTGTAGTGGTGGTCACCTAAACGCGCTCTAATTCGTTTCCCCTTAGTCGCGGTAATGAACTCATACCCTATATACTATTAAAGTCGTAGTTGGAACTGTAATGATCAATGTTAGTTGCCTGGTCAATCTTATACTTGCATATTCAACGTATCAATGTTTATCACTGTTGATAACATTCGCAAATAGTTTTGCAATTTTTAATTTCCTTTGTTATCGTGGGCCATTTTGTTTTGCCACGTACTACAGAGATCGGTCAAATCTAAATTTTTGACTAATTAATGTAGATTTCAAATGGCCACGATAGTTCAGAGATGATACTTATGTGCTGTCCAGGAAGACAAAACCAGATTCTTAGCTACTGAACATTGATAAAGACTTGTAAATATTAAAATAAGATCGATATTCTTCTCCTCTGGAAAATGTGCGTCTGTTTTGTGCGCATGCGCAGTCCATATCTTAATAATATGCAACATACATATCCAATGATGTATTTCCACTTCAACTTCCACTGTAACCAATGTTAACGCGCACTTGTTTCCGCATTGAACCGTCATAAAACTATAATAGAAGTTATTTAGTTGTGATTTAAAATTAAAATCTCCAGAATAAGAGAATTTTTTTAGGAGAAAAAATACCTTTTACCTATACATTTCAAGTTTAGTGTTGTAAAATTTTAAAATGTAGTAGATTCTGATAACGTTTATGTTGAATAAAGGAATAAAGTTCAATTTCCAGATTATTTTTAATCATTTGGAAATCAGTGCTATAGTCCTTCGCGCCTTTCCGTCCACTGTTTATCTGACTATATTGTAATGACCCTTTGTTGCGTCTGTCTTCAAGAATACGGGATAAACCATAATATTTCCTGTTCACGCAGGGGGTTGGTAGCGGGCCAAGGTTGTGAATCAGGATATGGTCTGACTTCAAGCGGGAATAACTATAGCTACTTGGCAATGAAGGAACGACAGTGGCGAATTCAGTATTAATACCTGATATTTTGATAACACATAAAACATAATTTTATGCAACACATACAACTTTGTCATACCGCAGATAAGTTTCTCGGCTTTTGATTGGCTAGCTTGCCTGGTCATATATATTATATGACCTGCCAAGGCCGTCAGGAATTGCGATTCCCCTCCGGCGCCTCGCGTCTAATGAAGACACATATTGCAAGTGTCTACCGATTGCGAATTGTATTCCTCACTAAAGACAATAAAACCCCGAATTGATCAATAAAAGTAAAGAGCAGATCGATAGAGCAGTGGAATATAAATTAAATTACACGATATAAAAAAACTGTCATAAAGTTGTTTTCGATGGATTTCTTACTCCATATTTAGTTTGTTTTCATTTAATAAAAAAACAAAATGTTCATTTACGCCTTTATATTAAGACTGGCGGTAGAAAATCAAATCTCGGATTATTTTTCAAAAGAAGAGATATGTTTATACGGCCAAATAACGGATCTGCGGTACGACAAATACGTTATATTGCCCGTCTGAAGGTATGTTCACCCTCGGCTATCGCCTATCGCCTCGGGTGAATATACCTCCAGACGGGCAATATTACACCACATAGCCTGTGTAGAATCACAATAAATTATAATATGAGGGTGACAATTCATTGTAATAATAATGGTATCGGGGTGATATACCGGACTATATAAATCAACAGTTACCCGGTGGTATATATTCGTAGTACAGGTATGTGAGTCGAGACTAACTTAAACTAACATAGGCGACTGTGGGAGCAACTAGACACAAGCAACTATTTTTTAAAGAATACAAGCTCGGACCTAGACGGAAATCGCGGGGCTAGCATACATTATGCTACTGAGTGGGGGAGTCACACAGCGGGACTCACAAAGGTGGGGTTGGGAATAATGCTGGGCGGGGGAGTCGCACAGCAGGAATCACGACGCTTGGGTGGGGAGATAATTCTGGGTGGGGAGATAATTCTGGGTAGGGGAGTCACACAGCGGCAATCATGAAGATTGGGTGGGGCGGTAAAGCTGGGTGGGGGAGTCACACAGCAGCAATCACGAAGCTGGGGTTGGGAATAATATTTGGTGGGGGAGTCACACAGCGGGAATCACGAAGCTGGGGTGGGAAATAAGCTGGTTGGGGGAGTCACATAGCGGGAATCATGAAGTTAGGGTGGGGACTAATTATGCTGGGTGGTGGATGGTGGGGGGGGGGGGGCGTGCACACAGCGGGAGTCACGAAGGTAGGGTAGGGAATCACACAGCAGGGGTTGGAAGGGGGGCACACAGCTAGGATGGGGAGTCATACAGCCGAGGGGGTCAGGAAGTGGGGTGGGGACTAATGTCGAGTGGGGGCATCACACAGCGGGAATCACGAAGCTAGGGTGGGGAGTCACACATCTGTAGGGGGTGGGGCACAAAGCAGTGGTCAGGAAGAGGGCACGTAGCTGCAGTGGGGAGTCACACAGCTGGGGATCAGGAAGTTAGGGTATGGAATTACACAGCAGGTGGGCACGGGAGCAGGGGTGGGGAGTCGAACAGCCGGGGGGACAGGAAGCTGCGGTGAGGAATCATGACACTAGCTGAATGGGGGTGGGGGTCGCATAACAGCTGGGACGCATGACAATGGGATGGGGATCACCTAACAGGGTTAGAAGTGGGAAACGAAGCTGGGTGGGGAGTCACACAGCAGGGGATCACGAAGCTGGAGTCGGGAATCGTATCGCAATGGGGAAAAGTGGGTGGGGTAAAAATATTGGCATTATCATGGTTCCAGCAAATATTAATAATCAATAATGCCAGAATCACGTTCAAATCAATACATCTAACGACTAACGGATCATTGGTAACATCGTCAGCGAGTAATCGTTAAGGAAGCAGGATATTTGGGCCATGGTATTTCTGAGACGTGAGGTGCGTCTCTCATGACAGTCGCCAACCGACAGAATTCACTCATATTTATAGGTTTTGTCAGGCCGCTCTGGACAAGTTCCATACCTTTCCATAAGGTTTCAGACAAGTTCCGTAACATTCTGTAAGGTTTTGGACAAGTTCATGTACTCTCCGTAAGGTGTTGGACAAGTTCCGCTGCTTTCCGTAAGGTTTTACACCGATCTATCCTCCCACACAGTGATTGGCTAGATTGTGTGGACGGAAAGTTCCAATCAGACACGAGCCAAAACGAGCACACCCAGTAAACAAGAATTCCGCCACGGAAGCGGTGTCGCGCCTGCCGAGGCATTTGACCGTGAACATTACAAGTAAATAAATGACCTTGACCTTGAGAATTTGGATGTGGGGGTGTGCGTAATGATGAAGCATCATCCATAGACAAAACATTGATGTGAAATATTATCAAAGTGTGGTCAATGGGGTTTAAAGAGTAATTGTGAAAAAAAAAAACAATAACTTTAACGCAATTTCTGTTACTTTAAAACGTGTGGAACATTACAAGTAAATAAAATGAATGACTTAGAATGGACCTTCAGAATTTGGATGTGTTGTGTGTAATTAAGTGCATCACCCTCCCTAGACAAACATTGATGAAATGAAAAATTTATCAAAGTGTGGCAATCTGGCGGTTAAAGAGATATTGTGAAAAAAACAATAACTTTAACGCATTCTTGTTACAAAACCGGTGACATTACAAGTAAATAAATGACCTTGACCTTATTCAGAATTTGGATAGGTGTGGGGGTGTGCGTAATGAAGCATCATCCTAGACAAACTTTATGATGTGAAATATTATCAAAGTTCCTGGCAATGGGGTTAAAGAGATTATTGTGGAAAAAACAATAACTTATTAACGCATTTGATGCTTAAATCAAAAAATCCTGTCGTTACAACGATTTGCGGACGACGACAAAAAACCGGAACGGCCAGCGACTCGACGAATAAGCGGACGACGCGGGACGACAATCGGACCGACGCGGACGACGCGGACCGACGCGGACGAACGCGGACGACGCGGACGACTCGGCTGACGCGGACGACGCGGGGACGACGCGGACGACGCGACGGACGCGGGACGAACGGGACGCGCGGACGTTGCGGGCGACGACTCGGGCGGACGATGCGGACGACGCGGACGATGGAAAAGCGCTGACTAAAAATGGCGGACGTATTCAACACACACAGGAAATATCAACAAACTACATGTATTGTGAATTATAACGAATTTAACAAGTTTCCTGGTGTATGAAGACGACAATCATAAACTATTGACAATTGTGAACATTCAGGCATGCATCAGAGATCGTGGTTAGTTGTGTGCGCACAACGTATTTTGTTGTCCAAAATGTGTGATAAATTTGAAGCGAGGAACACTCAATACACAAGCGTGTATAATGATGATTTGCTGGCTGGGTCGCTTCAATATCGCTCGAAAATTGTCATCCCGATGGTGCGCTTACACCGTATATATCTCTCATCATCAACATATCGACTGGATGTATGCATTAAGATGCACAGTTTAATAGCACATCTTGGTTCTTCTGGCATGTTCGCATAGACACGACAGTTATTAAACTACGTCATTTCCGGTCATGACGTCACAGTTTTCAAATATGTCATCGCGTAAGAAACGTTAAATAATGTCGCTATCATTTCACAAAATTTATTTGAACCAGAAGCAAGCAACACCAGCACTCCTCATTCTGCCGTATTTAAGAAATATGCATACAAAATTACGTTACTTGTGCCGAAATGAAAAACATGGCATTACTATAGCAACGCAACACAAGCCATAAACATTATTTTCATACTTTGTCTTGGGTTAATGAAAAACGATTGGCCAGACTACGTGGTATCTAAATGTTATTGAAATGCCATACAAAACGATGAGATTTGTCCGGGTATTTTATGAACACCCCTCGTAACAGTAATGCTGTGCATGTTTACACACAAGAATTCCGCCACTTGTGTTCAAGTTCGGGGTAATATAATGAAGGGGTCAGTGGACAATAGGGAGCTATGTCCATGAGGGACTAGCCCTTTTTCCATAGTCCCCATCTTCCACTGACCCATTCAAATACGGGGTCATTTATTGAAGGGTTCAGTGGAAAGAGGGAGCTATGTCCATGAGGGACTAGCCCTTTTTTCAGAACCCTTCAATTGGTAGTTTATAATTAACATACCTTTAATCTGGCAGGTGGGAGGTGGGTCGCTCCACGACGTATCAGCCTGACAGACCACAGTCATTGTGCCCACAATATCGTACCCCATGTTACACGAATACGTGGCCACCTCACCGAACGTAATCCCGTTAGACATGTCCACCGTCCCGTCATTGGGATTAGTCAGCATGCTGCATACTGTAGAATGATACATTAATTTATGTATTATTTAATGGTGATTAACGGCCTGTCAACAGTTAAGGTCATTTTATACCGGGTTAATTTCACCTGTTGTAAATGCCAAAATCAGAACAAAGTATTTATTATTTAATGGTGTTTAGCGGCCTGTCAACAGTTAAAGGTGCATGGCCATTCAGTAGGCACAAACTGTTGTGTATATTAGAGACATCAGCTGAGACATTTTCTGGCAAAATAAACATTCATTCACTATTGCCCCACGTATTGATTGGCATTATTATACAGTTTATATCAGACGTAAATGTTCACACTGATATCAGGGACAATAACGTTAACAATAACAATAATATTTTGTTAAAATTATAACGGACATTACTATTTATTCTCTGTATTTATTTGTTTATGTGAAATGATCATACTTTATAATCTGTCGAAAGTATTATTAGTACTGACGCATTTAATTAGTATAAATAATAAAAAAATATCATATACCAAATATTACTAAATGATTATATCTGTATAGCAGGCACTCATAATTTCTAGAACAGGTGGAATAGTGACACAATTATACACTTATTTAATTCCTATAAAGAACATTTTGTGCCTACTGAGTGGGCATGTACCTTTTAGGTCATTTTAGACAAGGTTAATGGGGTCGAATCCCATATTTCACCTGTTGTGATGGGGAAAATACCAAAATCATAACAGAGTATTTCCAGAAAAAAATAATATATTCAGCCCTGAAATTAGAATAGCCTGACTTGGTGCCAGGTCCTCACCACACCAGAGTAATACATCTGGGAATAACCGGATTCAACTCTCAAGTAACAAGAAAGCTAACAAGAGCTGTAGGAGAACAGCATAGCTCGACTACGAGGGTTGTCGATGTACACATAGCTTGACAAAGAAGGTGGCTGCGGCCTGCATAAAAACCTTAACCAAGGTTGACTAAAAACATTAACCAAGGGAAACTAGAAATGTGGCCTGTCGGCACACGAATACCCCCACTGGCAGCCAAAGAAAACGAGGCATTTTTGATTATAAGCCATTTAGCAAAGCGTTAAGGTTTCAAACGCATCAAGTCTGTGACCTTGACCTGGGCATAGTGTGATAATCCATGCATCGGTGTAGAAGATATAGAGCGGAAGGGAATTTCAATAGGTTTGACCTTTGACCTTCAACTATGACCTTGACCTTGGACGTAGGTGCGTGGTTATTGATCGAGACACACCTTCTCATCCTGAGAAACATTTGTGCCAAGGGCATTTGATAATCCATGCATCGGTGTAGAAGATATAGAGCGGAAGGAATTTCAATAGGTTTGACCTTTGACCTTCAACTGTGACCTTGACCTTGGACGTAGGTGTGTGGTTATTGATCGCGACACACCTTCTCATCATGAGAAACATTTGTGCCAAGCCATTTGATAATCCATGCATCGGTGTAGAAGATATAGAGCGGAAGGGAATTTCAATAGGTTTGACCTTTTGACCTTCAACTGTGACCTTGGACGTAGGTGCGTGGTTAGCAATTTGATAATCCATGCATCAGTGTAGAAGATATAGAGCGGAAGGGAATTTCAATAGGTTTGACCTTTGACCTTCAACTGTGACCTTGACCTTGGACGTAGGTGCGTGGTTATTGATCGCGACACACCTTCTCATCATGAGAAACATTTGTGCCAAGCCATTTGATAATCCTGCATCGGTGTAGAAAAGATATAGAGCGGAGGGAATTTCAATAGGTTTGACCTTTGACCTTCAACAGTGACCTTGACCTTGGACGTAGGTGCGTGATTATTGATCGCGACACACTTCTCATCATGAGAAACATTTGTGCCAAGCCATTTGATAATCCATGCATCGGTGTAGAAGATATAGAGCGGAAGGGAATTTCAATAGGTTTGACCTTTGACCTTCAACATGACCTTGACCTTGGACGTAGGTGCGTGGTTATTGATCGCGACACACCTTCTCATCGTGAGAAACATTTGTGCCAAGCCATTTGGGAATTTCAATATTTTTGACCTTTGACCTTCAACTGTGACCTTGACCTTGGACGTAGTGCGTGGTTATTGATCGCGACACACCTTCTCATCCTGTGAAACATTTGTGCCAAGCATTTGATAATCCATGCATCGGTGTAGAAGATATAGAGCGGAAGGGAATTTCAATAGGTTTGACCTTTGACCTTCAACCGTGACCTTGGACGTAGGTGCGTGGTTAGCAATTGATAATCCATGCATCGGTGTAGAAGATATAGAGCGGAAGGGGAATTTCAATAGGTTTGACCTTTGACCTTCCAACAATGTGACCTTGACCTTGGACGTAGGTGCGTGGTTATTGATCGCGACACACCTTCTCATCATGAGAAACATTTGTGCCAAGCCATTTGATAATCCATGCATCGGTGTAGAAGATATAGAGCGGAAAGGAATTTCAATAGGTTTGACCTTTGACCTTCAACAGTGACCTTGACCTTGGACGTAGGTGCGTGGTTTTCCAAGTATGGTTGCTGTAGGCCCAGGAGTATTACATATACAAGCTTGAGTAAAAACCGTAACCAAAGGGAGATAACTAAGTAATCCAAGGATAAAAGAGGTAGGTCAAGGTCAAATATAGGTCAGGGATTATTGATGTACATCACTGGGAGATGAAGTTGTCCAAGTATGGTTGATGTAGGCCCAGAAGTATTCCATATACAAGCTTGACTATAAACATTAACCAAGTAATTCAAGGTTAAATGTAGGTGAAGGTAAAATAAAGGTCAGGGGTTATTGATGGTACATCCATATGAGAAAAAGTTATCCAAGTATGGTGTCTGTATGCACAATAGTATTCCATCTACAAGCTTGACTAAAAACCTTAACCAAGGTTGAGTAAAAACCTTAACCAAGGGGAATTAAGTAAGTAATTTAAGGTTAAATGTAGGTCAAGATCAAATATAGGTCAGGGGTTGTTGATGTACATCACTAGGAGATGAAGTTGTCCAAGTATGGTTGGTGTAGGGCCATGAGTATTCCATCTACAAGCTTGACTAAAAACCTTAACCAAAGAGAATTAAGTAAGTAATTGAAGAGGAAATGTAGGTCAAGGTCAAATATAGATCATGGGTTATTGATGTACATCACTATGAGAAAAGGTTGTCCAATTATGGTGTCTGTATGCACAATAGTATTCCATGTACAAGCTTGAGTAAAAAGCTTAACCAAGGTCGAGTAAAAACCTTAACCAAGGGGAATTAAGTAAGTAATTCAAGGTTAAATGTAGGTGAAGGTCAAATATAGGTCAGGGGTTGTTGATGTACATCACTAGGAGATGAAGTTGTCCAAGTATGGTTGGTGTAGGGCCAGGAGTATTCCATCTACAAGCTTGACTAAAAACGTTAACCAAGGGGAATTAAGTAATTCAAATGTAGGTCAAGGTCAAATATAGATCAGGGGTTATTGATGTACATACCTATGAGAAAAGGTTGTCGAAGTATGGTGTCTGGATGCACAATAGTATTCAATGTACAAGCTTGAAAAAAAAACTTAACCAAGGTTGACTAAAAACCTTAACCAAGGGGAATTAAGTAAGTAATTCAAGAGGAAATGTAGGTGAAGGTCAAATATAGATCAGGCGTTATTGATGTGCATCACTAGGAGATGAAGTTGTCCAAGTATGGTGGGTGTAGGGCCAGTAGTATTGCATATACAAACTTGACTAAAAACCTTAACCAAGGTTGAATAAAAACCATAACCAAGGGGAATTAACCAAGTAATTCAAGAGGAAATGTAGGTCAAGGTCAAATATAGATCAGGGGTTATTGATGTACATCACTAGGAGATGAAGTTGTCCAAGTATGGTGGGTGTAGGGCCAGTAGTATTCCATATACAAGCTTGACTAAAAACCTTAACCAAGGCGTGACGGTGACGCCGACGCCGACGCCGGGGTGACAACATAAGCGCGACTTATTCTTCGAATAGTCGAGCTAAAAATACAATGACTGAGGGCCAAACCAGGGATTGCAGTAAGAATGAATCCCATCATACAGATTGGCATTGTTCCAGTGGGAATGGGGTATGCACCATAGGCAATACAAATGGGGCTGGCATTGTTCCACGGAGAACGAGGTATACACCTTTGACAATACAAGTGGGGCTGGCATTGTTCCAGTGGGAATGGGGTATGCACCTTTGACAATACAAATGGGGCTGACATTGTTCCAGTGGGAATGGGGTATGCACCTTTGACAATACAAGTGATGCTGGCATTGCTCTAGTCGAAATGACCTATGCAAATTTGACAATACAAGTGTGACTGGCATTGTTCCAGTGACAATGGGGTATGTCCCATTGGCTATACAAGAGAGGCTGGCATTGCTCCTGTGGGAATGTGGTATGCACCTTTGACAATAAAAGTGGGGCTTGCATTGTTCCAGAGGGAATGGGGTATGCACCTTTGACAATACAAGTGGGGCTGGCATTGTTTCAGTGGGAATGAGGTATGCACCTTTGACAATACAGGTGGGGCTGGCATTGTTCCAGTGGGAATGAGGTATGAATTTTGACAATACAAGTTGGGCTGGCATTGTTCCAGTGGTGTCACGAATTGTAGCCGACTGTCTTCTTTATCATCCATTATTTGTAACACGGGTCACAGAATACTAGTCTAGAGCACAATAATTGAATAATCTGGTATCGACTATCGAATAGGTCTTCGTGTGTGAAATATCGCTCCCGTAGAATACACCGCTGGAGAGAATAGCGCTTTATCTGAAACCGTGCACGGAGCACCAGTATTGGATTTTGCACTGGTTATATCTGGGTGATTTACACTGTTTATGCAGACTTTGATGCTAGCCCGAATACCGAGTAGGTCATATCTACCGATTACTGAATTATTTCAGATTAATTCGCCAGATTGCTCATGAGCTAGACTGACTGTTAGAACATTAGTCCACTTACGCAAAATTGTAAGCAACATGTTGGCACAAAGTTCCTATATAGACAGGTGGGAATTAGAAGACATGTATATGCACTAGAGTATGTATATATAATCTATCACAACCTATTTCTAGCAGTCGGAAATTCAAACATTCTTGTGAACACTTTGGGTCACAAGCCTTCACTGGGAACTGGTAAGTGCATATGTTTATTATTTACTTGCAATGCTGGCAATTACATCTGAATTCTGCCAAGACCGACAATTCATCGCATTATTCTCGCATCCTCGATAGTACTGCCATATTTCATTTACCTGAGCTATTTGGACCCAATTCGACCAAATGCTTGGTCAATAAAAGCCGTATGGCATGTATCCGCTGGTGTAGATTATCTCCATTGATCAAATCAAACAGAATCATTAATAATTTGTGTGTACGTATAAATGATAAAGATTACAGGTTTCGCATGTGGGAGCATTCCTTTAGTATTGTACTGGCATATTATTATCATGTGTTTTGTGCATGTCACTCCGACTTATTGCAGTAGCAATTTATTCTATTTGTAAACGAAGGGCGAACACGATTGAAATGTTTACTAAAATTTTGCTATGGATTTTATATTACGATTCAGTCCAATATCAGTCATGCGCCCTGTACTATACGTGAGAATATTGCCAATTTTAACTTGTAACAAATGTAACGTGAATTTGCTGGATGACTTTCATTCACTCTATGTTGGACACATTTAAAACTCCAATCAAAGTCGTCTGTACAATCATTTTATTAAGTCATGTACGTTCACATTGAATTGTAAATAGTGAAAATGTTATTGCGACCAGGATAGACCAGATCAGACAGTTCAGCTCTAAATGCACTGATTTATATGTCAGTAAGCTTTAATAAAGACATGATGTGAAGTATAATTTATTTCAATCACTGATGCTTTAGGTCAGCCTGTGGAATCCTACAGTCTGATTAGAGTCTACAGTGTTTATCATTAGTAATGTAATACTGTGAGTCTGCACAGGAAAATACTTGGCATTTTTACTCTTTATTAAATTAGCGCAGTTGGCCACGGGCAGTCTGATCAGGGTAAGGCAATTAAATGTGTGTTTACTTATAGTAAATAAATTTGAATGACGTTGATATTCACATGTATGGCTGTGAATATAATTATTATATTGTTTTATACACTAGATATAGTGGCTGTTCGTTAATGTGTTACATCGCATTCTCCGACATATGAATTCCAACAGCCCCCTTCTTCCAAGTAGTGACAATATCTTTGTGTACATTGCAATTTATCATGTTTCATCATTGTAATTTATGATGTTGTTTAGTATTGCCATGCAATCATACTATTGATTTCATGTGCACTACTGTGAAAATTATGGAGACTATAACACGTTACACTCTGGTAACAACACCGTTGGTGTTTTGTAGTCCCAGCCAGTCAGCCAGCCAGCCAGCCAGCCAGCCAGGCAACCAGCGACGGCACGTCTATCGGGTGTTCTTGCGATACTATTCTGGGGGTCCACTACATGACACCGTGTACCAGCGGGGACTCTGCTCCGTGTGGACCAAGGGCGTAACGAGCGGGGTATTATTCCGGTGACGTCATTTCGTCCAAGGACGAGATGAATCTCGAAGGACGTCCACTCATGTGATATATTGGCCCCATCTGCCCAAGTAGTCTATTATATGTAATGTAACCTAACGATGCCATATAACGTCACCCTCATCATGGCGGAAACCTGAGTTGGATGATATAAACTTTACGTCCGTATCTTGAACATGAGGATCATTCTTATACGATACTTACCTGTTCCAGAATCGTGAATTTGCCTTGTTGTGTGACTGAGCTTTGGAGAACCCATCGAGAGGACGTTGTCCATACTGTCTTGAACATTCATTGTTTGTGTATATCATTATTTGTAAATACATCATCATTGTAACTATATACCGTGTTGTCTCTTTCCACAACGTGCTTGGTGTTCCGTCCCATCAATAAGCTATCTCGGTGTCACCCTGGCGTGACAATGGTGTCAGAAGTGGGATTATAGTTTATTGGGAACAACAATGATGGTGTGGAGACGACCCCAGGGTCATTACTGGTGAAAATCAGTAACATGAGATAGGTTTACTCTTGTCCGAGACGTCCGTCAATGTAGGGATTACAACAAGGATAAGTGTTACCCCTGTCCATCTTACTGAGATATATACCCCAGTCCATGCACTTACTATCTTGCAATATAACCCGTTATAATTATTTCAATCCACCACAGGATCTGCAAGCCATGTACAGGTATTAGCCTCACCACCAAGACGTGCGGCAAGCTATACACCTCGACGCTAACGTAAGTCTCTCCCACCTTTTCATTTGACAAAACATTATTAAAGCTGTAATCTGTCAGTGATGAGGCACAACGCGTATCCCTAAAAATAGGCGTCGTTCTAGTTGGTTGGGTTTGATCCGAGACAGATTCACTAATTTTCGGGTTATAACATTAGACCCAGGGTCCATTTTGTTGGTGTGTGGTTAATCGCTTTACGACTCTAGCACAACTGACCATCTAATGTGTTTTTCGTGTATGGGAAATTTCCTATAATTGTAAATACCAGTCTGGTGGGAAGGTGACATATATCCCCAAATTTCTCACAATATGGGACGCAATATGAGATAGGTGAGACGATGACATATAACTTAAATTCCCCACCAGTGTAAATAGGCTCGTATACATACCGGATTTGACACAATAAGGCGTGAAACGGGTTGAGACTCGCAGAGTCCTCGTGACAGTAGTGCTGAGACCACGTATTTTAACGAGCTGTATAGAGTACACTCCGCCTCGTGACTAAATTACTAATTTGTTGAGACAATAAAAGGCAATCATGTCGACCATTAAAGCGTTAATGGACGTAGGCAGGGAATTAGGCTTAACTGGGATGGAGTTAAGGTCCTTTGTGAAAGAAGAGCAAGATACAGAGAGTGAGAATAGACTAGTAGAAAGACAGGCTGAGAAAGACAGGCTTGAGGCTGACAGACTAGCAAAAGCGGTAGAGAGATTGACTGAGAAAGATAGGCTTGAGGCTGACAGACAGGCTGAGAAAGATAGGCTTGAGGCTGACAGACTAGCAAATGAGGTAGAGAGACTGACTGAGAAAGATAGGCTTGAGGCTGACAGACAGACTGAGAAAGATAAGCTTGAGGCAGACAGATTAATGGAGGAACGAGAAATGGAAAAGGTAAGATTAGATTTGCAAATGACAAATGTTAGATTGGAGTACGAATGTAAAATGCGTGAGATAGAGACAACGCAGAAAGTTGAGATAGCGAAGGCAGAAATGGGAAAATCGGATAATTATAGTCCAGTAGTTGAGCATAAGGTACCACAAGGTCCAAAGTTACCATATTTTGATAAGATAAAGACAATATGGATAGTTATCTGGCACGGTTTGAACGTTACTCGGAAGTGCAAGGTTGGCCGAAAGGTCAGTGGTCATTACACCTTAGTAGCGATCCCAATGAATGGCGGCCACAGAGAAGTCCCCTTCTGCCTGTATGTAAATACCAAAGTATTTTATTTTACATTTATAGCCATTTATGTATCATATAATAACAATCTGTATCAGTCATGTAACATTATATATCTTAAAATATCCATACTAGTGACGGTAGTACTTAAAATCAGCGAAAACATGGATTAATCGATAAATAACATCGGAAAAAAAATCGCTTCCGCCTTTGCGCCGCCATGTTTTTTCACTAGGGGTGTCTCGGGGAAAATCTTCCTTTCGCGAGAGCTGGAGAAGTTTCAGGGGAGACAACTCTATGTTCTACTGCCAAAAAGACGTCCGCAACGATTGGTGGCGATAAAGTCGTCAACATATATTTTTACCATAAAATTTACTATTTACCCATCAGGTGACGGGAAAATACATATTTTTTCAATTTCGAGGCCTGTTTGCAATATTATTTCTATATTTCCAACAACTTGGTTCATTTATTTAAACAACCCATACATTTAAAAAGCGCGCGCACATGTCGCAACTAGTTATATTTAGCTCTGAAGGTCGCGACCGATTTTCGATTTGAACCGGAAGTTTGTTTTTCTAAACCGGAAGTAGGAAGTAAACTGAAAATCTGAAGTATATCTTACAGAAATATGTTTAAAATTTTAAAAGGCATTAATTGAATTATTACTGTGCAAAAGTATGTTTTTAAATATAGATTCAGTACGTATAATTTGAATTTGCTTTTCTTTAAAATATTGATAGAAATAGACCATGCATTCATATTTCAAAACATTCCTTATATTTATACATAGCAAATGAATATACTCCGTTTCCAATATAAGATAATAATAAGTAAGTAATAATAGTAAGCAAAATATAAACAGACAACAGCTAAGTAACAATAAGTTGAATAACACAGTTTACACATTACTAGGTGAAGAATATTAAATAAATATTAATTCAACATACAAACTCACAGAGCCTAATTATGTCGACCTGTTGGGGGCACTCCCGGCTTTTTATTATCTCTAGATTCTATGAATCACTGACAAATACCGACAATACCGTATGATACATGTAAATAAATAAATTGAAACAGTATGATGTATGCCCCACCCCCACCCCACCCACAACCTCAGTTGTGAAAAGGGACCGTCACCATACAACACATGCGACACGCGGAGCCTCAGCCGGGTCTGATAAGGGTCTACACTGTTTACGTTTCCGTCAATGGAGTAGAATCTAGTCATATTACATGTGTGCAGAATACACTACATCTAGGATTATTATACCCCTGGCATACAAATTATGTCGAGGGGTATATAGTTTTCGTAATTCCGTCCGTCCGTGCGTGTGTCCGTGCGTGTGTCCGTCCGTACCATTTGCGTCAAAGTTTTTATTTGTCGGTCCAGGCTGCGGCCGGGGGTATACATGAGCCCTTGCTCACTTGCTCTAATAATATGTTCGTATGATCATGTTACAGTGTTACGATGGCCCGGACTAACTTCACAACAGACTCTTTCAATTCATTTCTTTATAATTATTTTCCCAACGATGTTCAGTCAATGGGATTTGATTTGTCATATTTCAATAATTTTGATTATTTCCACAGTCATCATTATATTGTGTTTCATTCAGCTGCTCAAGGTATTATGTTCCGTTTTGTTACAGGGCAGCACTGCACAATTGCCCCTGATTCAACCATGACTTTCGACACCGACTCTACCCCAAATGGAGGCAATGACGAAAATGACTTTGCTGATTATGAGTTTCCCCAGGCCCAGGACCCAGCTGATTATGAATGTGCCATGTATGATCTTGACCACCCATCCTCTGATTCCGACTGTATACCACCCACCCCTCCACATATTGCCTATCCCCACAGATTCAGATTTCCGACCCCAGAACCATCGACAGCTGAAGCTGAATGTCCATCTAATTACTCCAGCCCAGTGTCCATACGAACATTTATTGATGACTACTTGGCTGATCGTCACTGGGGTGTGGGTGGAACATCTGATCAGCAGGTCCCGAGCCCGGCAGAGGAGGATGTAGTTGTCAACGTATAAGTCATGCCCAATGGGCGTATTACGTTGTTCTTGAAGTTCCATCTGTCTATCCGTATTAAGGCCATATCAACATGTCCAGGCCGTATTTAACCTGTCTATGATGTGGAAAAAGTCACAAAATCAGAACTGAATATTTACACTAAATATATATTCAGCCCTAAAATTAGAATATCTTGACTGAGTGTCAGGTGCATTCCACACCAGTCACTTAGCTCTAACCCCAAAAGTATTATGATTAGCACTAATGTTATTGCTTTTTAATGGGGTATAACATGATTTAGCTCTCGAGTATCAGAAGGCCGAAAATGTACATGCCGGCCAAACCATGTAAGTCGGCATTCCGGTAAGGATGAACCTCGATCGTTAAATTACCATTCGCATGCTCCCGACCAACCACCCACTTCTTCAATATAAACTACTGGGTTGTTGGCATGGTCTTGTATGCCAAGGGGACATACACATGTGCTACAAACGTTTCTATTAAATTATACCTTATTTAGAATATCATTATATTATTTAATTTCTTTAATTAGTTTTATGTTTCCTTGGTTTCTTTTTATTTTGTTTACAGACTGACTGACTGACCGGGCCAGACCGTTGATGAAAAGTGTCATGTAAGTATATCTTATATGTGCATTTTTGTTTGTTTTCAGTTATGGAATTGACAAACAAGAAGGTACTTGATAAAATCCGAGAAAGTGAGAAAGTAAATACAGCGAAATGGATAATGGCTCAATGCCCAGAGTTAGCATATAATACAGTGTATTCAGACTTGGTACGTCTACAAGCCAAATCCAAAAGTCTTGAAAAGAGCAAACACAGAGTGAAGGGTAGAGAAAATTATGAACGATTCTTTGTGTCCAAATATACATTTCCCTCCCCTAAAATTACCCCAACCTCTACAAAATTAACAGAACCCTTTGACATTGCCCATGACAATCCAGATACTATTGCCCAAGCCTACCAGCAAGTTGCAACCGACCTGTCTAAGGAACTGAATGTAGCAAACGACACTGTTCAGGAGCAAAATGAAAAAATCCAAACATTACAGGACAATACCTTAGAACTGGAACATGAAATGGCAATAAAAAATTCTTCGAGTGATAATCGTAAGTGTGAACTTAAACGTACATTACAAAGAGAATCATACTGGCGTGAAAAATTTATCAAACTCGATACGCCTACGACATCTCAAGTTGATGTGTCAATTGATCAGCTGAAAAAAGATCTTGATGAAGCAACTGAAAGAAACAAAGTCATGAAAAAACAATTACATGAACTTAATAAACAGATCAGTCAATTAGAAAGTGAAAAATTAGTAAATGAAGAATTAAATAAAGTTACTATTCCCCTATATGATGAAGAGACACGCCAGTATACCCTAAACCTTCACCAGTGTGTTTATGAACTATTAGATAATCATGTTGGGACCGAGCATGTTTCACCAGTTATCAAAAGTGTCTTAAAATTAGTCGACAAATTGCCAAAACAAATTACCCGCTGCAAGCACTATTGAAAACTGGTCAATTGAACGATCAATAATATCACGAAAACATATAGCTGAAACATGTGATGAAAAAAATAGGACGCTGCATGCACACTGACGAGGCATCAAAGTATGGCTCAAAATGGGGAGCATTCGTGACACGGAATGACGAGGGCCAGTATTTAGTTCTGGGACTTCGCGATATGGCGACAAAATCTTCTCATGACACCTTATCTACATTCAAGGAAATTCTGAATGATATCGACCAAGCGGCAGATGCTACAAATGACAATGTGTCCAATAAAATATTAACTAACATTAAAAACACTATGAGCGACAGAGCGGCTACAGAAACCAAATTTAATACATTGCTAAAATCATACCGTGAAGAAGTTCTACCCAATGTTATAGAAAATTATGACCAATTAGATGAGAATTCCCAAAAAAGTATCACTAATATGAATAACTTCTTTTGTGGCCTACACTCTCTAGTGCACATGGCAGAATCTTCCGAAAAGTCTATATACCAGGCAGAGAGCGCTCATTTTGAGGATGACATTCCTATCGATAACCCGGCCTTCAGAAAATCAGGACAGCCCACAACGGTACGGTTAATACAAACTGCATGCAAGGCCTTTGCCCGTAGAGGGGATCAGAAAAACGGCTGCCATGCCAGCTATTCTTTATTTGTAAAGGATTTCTTAGTTGAAAATGGACTCCATACACTGCCCCTGGCCCCTTATAAAGGCAACCGTTTCAATATTTTATTTGCAAATGCAGGTCATGTATATTTCTTACATCAAACAATGAAAACATTTTTGGAGAAGACTAGTACTATGAATGGACTATTGAGTAGCATTCTGAAAGATTTGAAACAGCCATTTTTCATTGCTGGTTGTAAAGCCTTGGGTCTGATATCAAAACTGGTAACAACGCCTCTCTGGAATGTTATCGAAGATAAGTCCATCACTATGTCACAAATGAGTGAGCGGTATTTCCACCTCCTTACATACTTGAAAGATGTACCAAACAAGATGGATGATTTTATGACTGGGAATATGTCCTTGTTTCATGACATTCCTGTTAAAAAAGACAAAGTTTACAACAGTCTCGTAGCTGAATCTCCGGTAGATGACAATGTAGCTGTGATATTGGGGGTAACAATGCCGACACTTGCGAAATTAATTCAGCATCAGTTTGGCGATCATTTGCCTGGTGGAATCAACGAAACTGTCAGTGATGTTGACACTGCTAGTGCTGACAAGCACAACAAGATGCCAGAGCGAGTATTTGCTTATGTTGACCATTTGCTAGCCACTAAGCCGAATATAAAAACCCTAGCACTGGAGGCCCAAATAACATTCTCGCTAAATAAGACAGGAGCCTGGTTCGATGGAAAAGACAACACCGAAGAGATCATCAGAAATAGCCGAAAAGAAGTAAAGAAAGAAAGAGAAAGATTTAGAGAAAGAGAACGTGCCATTGTAAACCAAAGACTGGAGAAGCAAAAACAGGATTTTAAGCAAAAAGAGGAACAGGAGAAAAGACGTATTGAAAAATTAGAAAAGGAAACAACAGATATGTGTTTTTATGGCCTTTGGCAAAGTAAGGAAGCAGTTTCAGATAATTTGACGAAAATTAAGTCGAAAGGGGAACAGGAGGATGCATTGAAAGTTCAGCTAAGATTTAGGAAAAATGTGTTTAAGCAAAAATCAGATAGAAACGTGTTTAATTCTTTTACAAAGTTGTGAATGGAAAGCGTATTAACTTAACAGTTGACGAGCTTAAAAGTAACGTAATCAACCTAATTGAACAATCATTCAAACTTCCGTCACCTCATGAGTCGTCTGAAAATATATTTATAGGGAAAACAATAAGCCACAGGTTTATGGAAAGTAACAAGAAAGAAAAGTGGTATATTGGCCATGTTATTTCCCAGGTACTCTCACAATCAATGTTATTGATATTTGTGATCTGCTGAGCTAAATATGGGTGGCCCGCTGACAATATGAACCTTACAACATATAATTCCCCTCTCAATCTCACAGTATTACATTTGTGTGGTGTCGGTAGTGCTATTTCCCTTCAACTAAGTGGCAAACAGTGTAGACCCTGACCAGACTGCAGGATCATGGGCTGATCAGGGTCTACGTTTTTTGCATGTGTTGTAAGGTATTTTTTCACTATCAGGGGCCCATATTCATTATCCGGAGTATCATGTATGTTTATTTAGATAATGCAAACAGTGTATACATATCATCTGACTGCACAGTGTCTACACTGTTTGCAATTGCATTATGCCCCATGTTGTCAGACATGTCACATATCTCAAGGTTCAAATGAGTCGACACATCATAGAACATTTGTAGGACAAATAAGCAACATCTTGTACTTTTGTGCGATCCGATTGATACAATAAATCAAGTCTGCAGCCTCATATGGAATTCAATTGTATATATTTTCAGTACTTTTTTCACAAATAATAAATATGTTTATAAATTATAATCACACAGTGAAATTCAGGGCGTATACGTTTAGCAATATATAAAGATATAAAATTAACCATTATGTTATATATTTCAGGTACCTGGGTTTCCCGAATGGTTTAACCTCACATACAACAACGACGATTCTGTTTATACAGCAAAGCTGGCGGAAGAGCATCGAGCGGGGGATCTGAAGTTTGTTCTTCAACATTAAAAAGGTACATTCAATATTTGTACATGGTTACAAACATTCCAATTACACAGGTTGAGAGGACAGACACACTCAGTGCCGTGAGATAATACCATTGTAGCTAGATGTGTTTATATTACATGCCTGGTGATCATAGAAAATCAGCAAAAAGAAGATTAATTCTGAAATCTTTAAAGGGCAATAACTCTATATATATATAGAGGTTAAATTACATTAATAAATGATACCACTGTACCAGTCTGCTGCATATCTTTCCAGGGATATATAACACTTCTATGTTTGGTGATTTTTTTTTAATACAAATGAATGTCGCGTGAACATGGAGAATAAGCAGAAGGAACAGTAATTCTGAAATCTTCAAATGGCAATAACTCCATGTATATAGGTCAGATGCCATAAACAATGGTATCATTGTATTCTTCTCTTCTATATCTTTCCAGAGATATATAACACTTGCATGTTTGATGGAAAATATTTTTTTTTATATCACATATCTGCTGAACATAGAATGTCGGCAGAATAAAGGACCGTAATTCTGAAAGTTTCCAAGGGCAATAACTCCATGGGTATCCTTCCGATTTTGAAAATGATGATACAATTTTACTCGCCCCATGATTATCTTTCCATTGATATATAACACTTGTATGTTTGGTGGGGAAAATGTGTTTATTATTTCACCAGTCCGGTGAACATAGAACGTCGGCAGAAAGAACCGTAATTCTGAAAAATTCAAAGGGCAATAACTCCATGTGTATTGGTCCGATTTCAGAAATAATGACAGCATTGTACTCATATCTTGAATATCTTTCCAGAGATATATAACACTTGTATGCTTGGTGGAAAAAAAAAATTGGTCTGTGGTCGCTAACCTTAGCACATTATTAAGGGGCAAAGCTCTAGATGTTTACTCCCGTTTATCGTTGGAAGATGCTCTTGATTATGACACATTGAAGACAGCCGTGCTCAAAAGGTTTGACTGAACCGTAGAAGGGTCAATGAAGCAATTTAAGAACGGTAAGCCAGAACAGGGCGAGACATTTGTGCAATATATCAACAGGGCTAAGAGTTATCTTGATAGGTGGTTTGAACTAGGCAAAGTTGAACGCACTTATGAAGGCGTGATATATTTTTTGCTCATGGATCAGTTACTAAGCACTTGTAGTCGTGACTTGTACGTTTTTCTTAAGGAAAAGGTCGTTAGCAAAGTACACGAGATGGCAGTGCAAGCGGACTTCTTTGCGGAAGCCAGAGGCGGTACAAAGTACGTACAGTCAGAATTCGTTACAACGGCACACGTTACAACGGCATATTCGCCTTCCGGCACGATACGCCGCCAAACGAATCGGCACGCTCTTTAATCTGTTCGATATACTGGCAAATTCGGCTTCCGGCACCGGCAGAGAAATCCCGCGAACGAATACACAATTTAAGTCGTATTTAATGTTCGCTATAACGGCGCCGGTAACCTGTGTAGTTGGTACCAGGACTGTGACCCAGCTCAGTTATCCGGCATCACCGATGTTCGGGAACCAGTCGCTAAACAATTTCACGGCTGATTAACCCTGACACGATGTCATAAATCGCGTCAATTAACAACGTGTCGGTCTGTATATTGTCACAAATACTCGACCGCGTGCCTTTGTCCACATATAATTAAGGATTATTGCGGTGATGTATTATTTTGCCAAACAAAAATTAGGAAAATAAATTAACAGTTAGCAACATAGTCTCTGGGCCGAGTTCTCGTTGGGGCGAAATGAAATACTGAAAGGGATACAACTCTGTATGTTATTGTTTCGTATTTTCATAAATGTTAGCATGTAAATAAAAACAAACTGTTCATTTAAATGTGTTTCTTTTCTTTATGCACTAGTTTGCGAATTTCTAACAATAAAGAAACAACGTTCACATATAATCCGGTAGTCACGTGTCTACGTAATTACCAATTATCACACGAGGTTCGCATGCAACCTTGACCTTGTCAAACATCGGATTATTATTGAGTGTTGTTTCTTTCATTGATATAAATTTGTATACATATGCATTGATTTATCAACGAGGTGACAAATAAGTATTTAATTCAGCACATATCGCGCCGATAATGCCGAATTACGCTAGCATAAATTGACAACAAATAACATCGCTACAATGCGTGGTAGCCAATTCCCGACAGATACCAATTCCCGACAGATAACAATTACTGGAATCGGACGGAAAAAATCCCAGATTCGTTATACCGGCAGATTCGTTATAACGGCAGATTCATCTCAAACGAACTATGCCGTTGTAACGAATTCTGACTGTAGTACAAAGAGAGAACCGAGACAACAGAGCGAAAAGTGAGAATCGTAACACAGGTTATGAGAGGAGGGTGAGAGGTCAAGGTGAGAGATATCGAGGCAATGACAGATCTCGTAACTATGGTAGACAGAGAAGTGGCGAGAGAAATAGAGATGGTGGTAAGGAGAGGTACAATGACAGACGTACGATTACATGTTACCATTGTGGAACATGGGGCAGAGGTCGTTATCACCACCGTGAAAGAAGCAGAGGGCGCCCCTTTTCCCCACCTATAGATCAGGGTAATTTTTGTATTGTAGAGGACAACCAGACCAAAAATGATGATGAAATCACTATGATATGCACAGGTAAGGAAGTTGACCCGAGTCCGAAGGTTACAGGATGCAAATTTTCCAGTGCGAAATTACCAGTGGCAGAAGGTTTGTTGAATGGGAAAGTGGTGACGATGAGGCGTGATACAGATTGTACGGGTGTAGTGGTGAGAAAGGAACTAGTACATCCTGATCAATTTCTGAGGGGAGTAGCCACATGTATGCTATAGACAAGAGATGCTTCAGTGAAGTACATGTAGCGAAACCCATTGACTCCCCATTTTCCAAAGGAGAGACCAAAGCACTATGCATGGAAGAAACTATGTACGATGTAACGATAGGGAACATAGATGGGTCACAACTTCCTGTACCGAAAAGATTTACTGTATCGACAGTTTGAGACGACAGGTAGCAAAAAGAAAATACTATCAATTAGTCATTCCGGAAAAACTGACCGTGTTACAGGTGGCACATGAATCTATTATGTCAGGGCACTTAAGAGTGAAGAAAACAACAAATTGCAATTGGCAGAATTTTTCTGGCCTGGCGTGTCCGGTGACGTGACACAATACTGCGACATTTGTCAACGAACAATCTCGAAGGGTCATGTAATAAAGGCACCGCTGGGCAACATGCCACTAATTAACACGCACTTCAAACGCGTAGCCGTAGACATCGTAGGACCGATTTATCCAGCAACGGATAATAACAATCGGTATATTCTAACGCTGGTAGATTACGCCACACGATATCCAGAGGCAGTACCATTACCGAGTATCGAAGCAGAACGATTAGCTGAGGCACTCGTAGACATGTTCAGTCGATTAGGAATTCCTGAGGAATTATTGACTGATTGCGGATCTCAATTTACGTCAAATTTAATGCAGAATGTCAGTAGGCTGTTATTACCGAGACAACTTAATACAACTCCCAACCATCCTATGTGTAACGGGTTGGTAGAGAGATTCAACTATAGATTGAAGTAGATGCTTAAACGCATGGCGAGCGAGTGTCCCAAAGATTGGGATAAGTACATTAACGCGTTGTTGTTCGCGTATCGCGAGGTTCCACAGGAGAGCCTAGCATTCTCCCCATTCAAACTACTTTATGGGAGAACAGTCAGAGGTTCTATGCGTGTTCTCAAGGATCTGTGGTCTGAGAAGGAACTTGACGAAAACGTTAAAACTACATACCAGTATGTATTGGATCTCAGACAGAAACTCGGGCAAACCTGTGAAATCGGGAGAGAAAATCTCAAGAAATCGAGCAAGCGGTACGCGAAGTACTATGACAGGAAAGCGCGTGACCGGAAGTATAAGGAGAGTGACCAGGAGTTAATACCACTCCCCACGGATAGGAACAAATTGTTACTCCAATGGAAAGGTCCATACCCTATAGTGGAAGTACTAAATGACTGAGATTATAGGATCGACATGAAGGGGAAATTGAAAACATTCCATGACAACATGTTGAAGCGCTATGAAGAGCGTATGCCTCAAAGCCCAGGGAAGGGGATACTAGCCGTCATAAACACAGCGGTAATTGACGACATAATTGACAGGAACTCGGGTACAGGGGAGTGTAGTGCCGATGAGCACATGACGTGTCCTATAGGGGCACAGGAATCGATTGACAGGGTGGACTTAGCCCCAGGGTTGTCCAAGGACAAGAAAGTATAAATACAAAGGGTGCTTAAGGAATTTGAGCATGTACTGACTGATAGACCAGGGCGCACCCATGTAGAGATTCATGACATTTGTAAATACATCATCATTGTAACTATATACCTTGCTGTCTCTTTCCACAACGTGCTTGGTGTTACGTCCCATCAATTAGCTATCTCGGTGTCACCCTGGCGTGATAAGTGGGAATGGGGTATGCACCTTTGACAATGCAAGTAATGTTGGCATTGCTCTAGTGGGAATGAGGTATGCACCTTTGACAATACAAGTGGGGCTGGCATTGTTCCCGTGGGAATTGGGTATACACCTTTGATAAAGTTTGACAATACAAGTGGGGCTGGCAGTGTTCCACTGTGAATGAGCTGTGCAGCTTTGACAATACAAGTGTGGCTGGCATTGTTCCAGTGACAATGGGGTATGTACCATTGGCTATACAATAGAGGCTGGCATTGCTCAAGTGGGAATGGGGTATGCACCTTTGACAATAAAAGTGGGGCTTGAATTGTTCTAGTGGGAACAGAGTATGCACCTTTGACGATACAAGTGGGGCTGGCATTATTTCAGTGGAAATGGGGTATGCACCTTTGAAAATACAACTGGGGCAATGCTCCAGTGGGAATGAGGTATGCACCTTTGATAATACAAGTGGGGCTGGCATTGCTCCAGTGGGAATGTGGTATGCACATTTGACAATACAAGTGGGGCTGGCATTGTTCTAATGGGAATGAGGTATACACCTTTAATAAAGATTTAAAATAAAGGTGGGGCTGGCATTGTTCCAGTGGGAATGAGCTGTGCAGCTTTGACAATACAAGTGTGGCTGGCATTGTTCCAGTGACAATGGGGTGTGTACCATTGGCTAGACAATAGAGGCTGGCATTGCTCAAGTGGGAATGGGGTATGCACCTTTGACAATAAAAGTGGGGCTTGAATTGTTCTAGTGGGAACAGAGTATGCACCTTTGACGATACAAGTGGGGCTGGCATTATTTCAGTGGAAATGGGGTATGCACCTTTGAAAATACAACTGGGGCTGGCAATGCTCCAGTGGGAATGAGGTATGCACCTTTGATAATACAAGTGGGGCTGGCATTGCTCCAGTGGGAATGTGGTATGCACATTTGACAATACAAGTGGGGCTGGCATTGTTCTAATGGGAATGAGGTATACACCTTTAATAAAGATTTAAAATAAAGGTGGGGCTGGCATTGTTCCAGTGGGAATGAGCTGTGCAGCTTTGACAATACAAGTGTGGCTGGCATTGTTCCAGTGACAATGGGGTGTGTACCATTGGCTAGACAATAGAGGCTGGCATTGCTCCAGTGAGAATGGGGTATGCACCTTTGACAATAAAAGAGGGGCTGTTCCAGTGGGAATGTGGTATGCACCTTTGACAATACAAGTGGGGCTGGCATTGTTCCAGAGGGAATGAGGTATGCACCTTTGACAATACAAGTGGGGCCGACATTGTTCCAGTTGCAATGGGGTATGCACCTTTGACATTACAAGTGATGCTGGTATTGCTCTAGTGGGAATGAGGTAAACACCTTTGACAACACAAGTGGGACTTGCATTGTTCCAGTGAGAATGGGGTATGCACCATTGGCTATACAAGAGAGCTAGCATTGCTCCAGCGGGAATGGGGTATGCACCTTTGACAATACAAGTGGAGCTTGCATTGTTCCAGTGGGAATGGGTTATGCACCTTTGACAATACAGGTAGGGCTGGCATTGTTTCAGTGGGAATTGTGTATGCACCTTTGACAATACAAGTGGGGCTGGCGTTGTTCCAGTGGGAATGAGGTATGCACCTTTGACAATACAAGTGGGGCTGGCATTGCTCCAGTGGGAATGAGGTAGGCACCTTTGACAATACAAGTGGGGCTGGCATTGTTCTACTTGGAATGTGGTATGCACCTTTGACAATACAAGTGATGCTGGCATTGCTCTAGTGGGAATGAGGTATGCACCTGTGACAATACAAGTGGGGCTGGCATTGTTCCATTGGGAATGGGGTATGCACCTTTAACAATACAAGTGGAGCTGGCATTGTTCCAGTGGGAATGGGATACGCACCTTTGGCAAGAATTGGGCCTGGTATTGTTCCAGTGGGAATGAGGTATGCACCTTTGACAATACAAGTGGCATTGTTCTAATGGGAATGAGGCATACACGTTTGATACAGTTTGACAATACAAGTGAGGCTGATAGGCTTCCAGTGGGAACGAGCTATGCAGCTTTGACAATAAAAGTGTGGCTGGCATTGTTCCAGTGACAATGGGGTATACACCTTTGATAAAGTTTGACAATACAAATGGGGCTGGTAGTGGGATGAGCTATGCAGCTTTGACCATAACAGTGTGGCTGGCATTGTTCCAGTGACAATGGGGTATGTATCATTGGCTATACAAGGGAGGCTGGCATTGCTCCAGTGAGAAGGGGGTATGCACCTTTGACAATAAAAGTGGGGCTTGATTTGTTCCAGTGGAAATAGGGTATGCACCTTTGACAATACAAGTGGGGCTGGCATTGTTTCAGCGGGAATGGGGTGTGCACCTTTGACAATACAAGTGGGGCTAGCATTGCTCCAGTGAGAATGAGGTATGCACCTTTGACAATACAAGTGGGGCTGGCATTGTTCCAGTGGGAATGAGGTATGCACCTTTGACACTACAAGTGGCATTGTTCTAATGGGAATGAGGTATACACCTTTGATCAATTTTAAAATAAAAGTGGATCTGTCATTGTTCCAGTGCGAATACGGTATGCACCTTTGACAATACAAGTGGGGCTGGCATTGTTTCAGTGGGAATGGGGTATGCACCTTTGACACTACAAGTGGGGCTAGCATTGTTCCAGTGGGAATGAACTATGCATCTTTGACAATACAAGTGACATTGTTCTAATGGGAATGAGGTATACACCTTTGATAACTTTTAAAATAAAAGTGGGTCTGTCATTGTTCCAGTGGGCAATGAGGTATGCATCTTTGACAATACACGTGGGGCTGGCAATGTTGCAGTGAGAATGGGGTATGTACCTTTGACAATACCAGTGGGACTGGCATTGCTCCAGTGGAGATGAGGTATGCACATTTGACAATACAAGTGGGGCTGACATTGTTCGAGTCAGAATGGGGTATCCACCTTTGACAATACCAGTGGGACTGGCATTGCTCCAGTGGAAATGAGGTATGCACCTTTGACAATACAAGTGGGGCTGGCATTGTGCCAGTGAAAATGGGTATGCACCTTTGGCAATACAAGTGGGGCTGGCATTGTTCCAGTGAGAATGGGTATGCACCTTTGGCAATACAAGTGGGGTTGGCAATGTTTCAGTGGGAATGGGGTATGCACCTGTGACACTACAAGTGGGGCTAGCATTGTTCCAGTGGGAATGAACTATGCATCTTTGACAATACAAGTGACATTGTTCTAATGGGAATGAGGTATACACCTTTGATAACTTTTAAAATAAAAGTGGGTCTGTCATTGTTCCAGTGGGAATGAGGTATGCATCTTTGACAATACACGTGGGGCTGGCAATGTTGCAGTGAGAATGGGGTATGTACCTTTGACAATACCAGTGGGACTGGCATTGCTCCAGTGGAGATGTGGTATGCACATTTAACAATACAAGTGGGGCTGGCATTGGTTCAGTGGGAATGATGTATGTACCTATGACAATACAAGTACGGCTGGCATTGTTCCAGTGAGAATGGTGTATGCAACTTTGACAATACAAGTCAGGCTGGCATTTTTCCAGTGGGAATGGGATACGTACATTTCACAATACAAGTGGGAATGAGATACGAACATTTCACAATATAAGTGGGGCTGGCATTGTTCCATTGGGAATGAGATACACACCTTTGGCAAGAAGTGAGCCTGACATTGTTCCAGTGGGAATGAGGTACTTACCTTTGACAATACAAGTGGGGCTGTTATTGTAGCAGTGGGAATGCGGTATGCACCTTTGACAATACAAGTGGGGCTAGCATTGCTGCAGTGGAGATGAGGTATGCACCTTTGACAATACAATTGGGGCTGGAATTGCTCCATGATCCGTCCGACTGGCAGCTCCTGCTGAGGTTGCCATTCAGTGTATATCCAGTGTTGCAGGTGAATGTTGCTGCCTCGCCATATGCCGTGCCTTCAGGAATGCTCACAAGGCCATTTACTGGATTCGGTAACACACCACAGTCTGCAATCAAGTACATGTATATAATGTAATTAATTCTGAATTCCGCGTGTGCTCTGAATTTGGAATAGAGGATCTTGCACGAGTGATGATTTAATATGATATTTATTAAACAAGTTTACTTATTTCATAAGAAATGAGCCTATGCTGAATTTCTTTTGAACTCAGTCAACGAGATTAATAAATAAATGTAGCGAGATTAATAAATGTCATTTTAAATCAACACAAATGTTAGATTCTACTTATTGCATAAGCTAATAAACATTAATTGAAGCTGTACCGATCACCCAGTATGTTTTTGTAGTGATGCCATTTGCATATTTATTACACCAGACTGAGTTTAATAAGATTTTTATTGCACTGTGTTATCACACTGCTAACGTGTAACCATTAATAAATGGAGCTTATGGAATTTCTGGCCAGTCTAGCCCCTGGTGTGCTGGCACGTCATTGTCATCAGTATGTCTCAACAAAACATAGAGAAGAATATTCATATCAAACTTTACTTTTGCCAAAAAACGTATTGAAATGCAATGGCTTAATTAATATCCATATGTATTGCATAAAATGGGCTTTCACAGATTAATAACTGTGTTAAAAATCATAAAACGTTTTATTAAATGCAATGAATAGAATCTAATATGTCCGATTATTTAATACGGTAGTATAATATAACGCCCATTCTGTTCTCGCATTTTGTGAATAAAACAAATAAAATGATAATCCATGTAAAGGCAGGTATATTTACATGTTTATTGTGGATCTATGCAAGGTTTTTAACAGAAGTGTCAAGTATTAAACCGCTCGCTCGTCACTAAATGCCAGGACAGAATGAACTGTTATTGTGGCCATATTTTGTTACGGCCGAGTCTCAGCTATAAGGATACAGATAATATAAAAGACATGAACTAGTAAAAGTAATCCGAATAGCTGAGGTTATCTAAGCTAATGGCATGATGAGTTCTGATAATTTTTGGAAATGAAAATGTGCCAAAATTAAACCTGAACACTGAAATATGACACAGATATGGCAAGCCAAATGCACAATAATTCCCTAAACCATGGTTTGGAGCTTAAACCCTAGTTTAGGCTCCTGAAAACCGTAGTTTGGGCTTAAACTGCCATTTGCGATCCCAAATGGTAGTTTTCTTAAACCCTGGTTTGGGCAATTATTGTGCACTTGGCGGCTCAAACCACCGTTTAGACTCTCAAACTAGGGTTTCTGATAGCCTAAACCAAGGTTTGAGCTTAAACCCCAGTTTAGACTGCCCAAACCCTAGTTTACGCTCGCCAAATGCACAATAGTTCACTAAATCCCAGTTTGAGAGTCTAAACAATGGTTTAGGCTCCCAAACCCCAGTTTGAACAAGTATTGTGCATTTGGCCCGAGACTGCCATTTCAGATCATAATCCAATAAAAGCCTAAACCCTAGTTTGGACCCAAACCACAGTTTAAGAAAAAAAAATGCCAATTGTAATCCGAAACGGTAGTTTTCTTAAACCCTGGTTTGAGCAATTATTGTGTTTCAGATCGAATGACGGAACGGTTTCAGAAGAGTTGTGTATACAAACTCTGTACCATATATAGAATAGTATAAACACATGTGGAAAAAATGGCTTCAAAATATCATGTTAAATATGATATTTTTGTTTACAAAAAAAATCTGCATAAAAACACCACCAAGGTTCACATCTTCAATATGTGTAGAAGACGTGTGTATGGTTTCAGATCGATTGACTAAATGATTTCTGGAGTTATGTACACAAACTTTGTACCCTATATTGAATTGTATACAAAAATGTAGAAAAATGGCTTAGTTAAAAAGGTGATATTTTTGTTGAAAAATATTGTTTCGACATAAAAACACCAAGGTGCACATCTTCAATGTGTGTGTGCAGAAGACGTATGTATAGTTTCAGATTGATTGACTGAACTGTTTCAGAGGAGTTGTGTACACAAACTATGTACCCTATACAGAATTGAATACAAACAAGAGCTGTATGAGAACAGCATAGCTCGACTACGAGGGTTGTCGATGTACACATAGCTTGACAAAGAAGGTGGCTGCGGCCTGCATAAAAACCTTAACCAAGGTTGACTAAAAACATTAACCAAGGGAAATTAAGTAAGTAATTCAAGGTTAAATGTAGGTCAATGTCAGATATAGGTCAGGGGTTATTGATGTACATCACTAGGAGATAAAGTTTTCCAAGTATGGTTGCTGTAGGCCCAGGAGTATTCCATATACAAGCTTGAGTAAAAACCGTAACCAAGGGGAGATAACTAAGTAATCCAAGGATAAAAGTAGGTCAAGGTCAAATGTAGGCCCAGAAGTATTCCATATACAAGCTTGACTATAAACATTAAGCAAGTAATTCAAGGTTAAATGTAGGTGAAGTTAAAATAAAGGTCAGGGGTTATTGATGTACATCCCTATGAGAAAAAGTTATCCAAGTATGGTGTCTGTATGCACAATAGTATTCCATCTACAAGCTTGACTAAAAACCTTAACCAAGGTTGAGTAAAAACCTTAACCAAGGGGAATTAAGTAAGTAATTTAAGGTTAAATGTAGGTGAAGGTCAAATATAGGTCAGGGGTTGTTGATGTACATCACTAGGAGATGAAGTTGTCCAAGTATGGTTGGTGTAGGGCCATGAGTATTCCATCTACAAGCTTACTAAAAACCTTAACCAAAGAGAATTAAGTAAGTAATTCAAGAGGAAATGTAGGTCAAGGTCAAATATAGATCAGGGGTTATTGATGTACATCACTATGAGAAAAGGTTGTCCAAGTATGGTGTCTGTATGCACAATAGTATTCCATGTACAAGCTTGAGTAAAAAGCTTAACCAAGGTCGAGTAAAAACCTTAACCAAGGGGAATTAAGTAAGTAATTCAAGGTTAAATGTAGGTGAAGGTCAAATATAGGTCAGGGGTTGTTGATGTACATCACTAGGAGATGAAGTTGTCCAAGTATGGTTGGTGTAGGGCCAGGAGTATTCCATCTACAAGCTTGACTAAAAACGTTAACCAAGGGGAATTAAGTAAGTAATTCAAGAGGAAATGTAGGTCAAGTTCAAATATAGATCAGGGGTTATTGATGTACATCACTATGCGAAAAGGTTGTCCAAGTATGGTGTCTGTATGCACAATAGTATTCCATGTACAAGCTTGAGTAAAAAGCTTAACCAAGGTCGAGTAAAAACCTTAACCAAGGGGAATTAAGTAAGTAATTCAAGGTTAAATGTAGGTCAAGGTCAAATATAGGTCAGGGGTTGTTGATGTACATCACTAGGAGATAAAGTTGTCCAAGTATGGTTGGTGTAGGGCCATGAGTATTCCATCTACAAGCTTGACTAAAAACCTTAACCAAAGAGAATTAAGTAAGTAATTCAAGAGGAAATGTAGGTCATGGTCAAATATAGATCAGGGGTTATTGATGTACATCACTATGAGAACAGGTTGTCCAAGTATGGTGTCTGTATGCACAATAGTATTCCATGTACAAGCTTGAGTAAAAAGCTTAACCAAGGTCGAGTAAAAACCTTAACCAAGGGGAATTAAGTAAGTAATTCAAGGTTAAATGAAGGTCAAGGTCAAATATAGATCAGGGGTTGTTGATGTACATCACTAGGAGATGAAGTTGTCCAAGTATGGTGGGTGTAGGGCCAGTAGTATTCCATATAGAAGGTTGACTAAAAACCTTAACCAAAAGGAATTAAGTAAGTAATTGAAGAGGAAATGTAGGTCAAGGTCAAATATAGATCAGGGGTTATTGATGTACGTCACTATGAGAAAAGGTTGTCGAAGTATGGTGTCTGGATGCACAATAGTATTCAATGTACAAGCTTGAAAAAAAATCAAGGTTGACTAAAAACAGAAACCAAGGGGAATTAAGTAAGTAATTCAAGAGGAAATGTAGGTCAAGGTCAAATATAGATGAGGGGTTATTGATGTGCATCACTAGGAGATGAAGTTTTCCAAGTATGGTGGGTGTAGGGCCAGTAGTATTGCATATACAAGCTTGACTAAAAACCTTAACCAAGGTTGACTAAAAACCTTAACGAAGGGGAATTAACCAAGTAATTCAAGAGGAAATGTAGGTCAAGGTCAAATATAGATCAGGGGTTATTGATGTACATCACTAGGAGATGAAGTTGTCCAAGTATGGTGGGTGTAGGGCCAGTAGTATTCCATATACAAACTTGACTAAAAACCTTAACCAAGGCGTGGCGGTGACGCCGACGCCGACGCCGACACCGGGGTGACAACATAAGCTCTACTTATTCTTCGAATAGTCGAGCTAAAAATGCATAAAAAATGGCCAAGTTAAAAAGGTGATATTTTCGTTAAAAAATATTTTTCGTGATAAAAACGCCAAGGTGCACATCTTCAATATGTGTAGAAGACGTGTGTACAGGCTCAGATCGATTGACTGAACGGTTTCCGAGGAGTTGTGTACACAAATGTAGAAAAAATGGCTAAGTTAAAATGGTGATATTTTTGTTCTAAAAAAACAAATTTCGGCATAAAAACACCAAGGTGCACATCTCTAATATGTGTAGAAGACGTGTGTATAGTTTCAGATCGATTGACTGAACGGTTTCAGAGGAGTTGTGTACACAAACTATGCAGTTTTCTGTCTGTCGCCCGCTTGCGGTAAAAAATAATACTACCGTTATTTTTAAACGGTCGTATAAAAATGATTTCTCTATGGGAATTTAACAGTGGGAGGAAAGGAGATAGAGAACTGGGAGGAGTCAAAAAATCAACAAGAGTGCCGAAGGTCACAATATACACCTGTCGAGGCAAGGCCAACAAGGGGAGATAACTCACTGAAAACCAATAGGGTTCTTCACCATGACGTGATAAACATGTATAGCGAATTTGGTTACGATCTCTTATTAGAACTTGAGAGTTATTGCATGGACAAGTATACAGAGTCCAAAAATTAAAATAGCAACCAAGAGGAGATAATAAATAAGCTTCTTCATCTTGCCATGATAAACATTTATACTGAATTTGGTTACAATCGGTAAATTTAAGTAGAATTTTTATAGAGATATTGCGTGGACACCGATACAGAGTGCGAAAATTAAAAATGGCCGCCAAGGGGATTTAAGTCATCGAAAATTTTAGAAAATCAGCTTCTTCATCCTGCCATGACAAACATGTATGCAGACTTTGGTTACAATCCATCCAGTAGAATGTGAGTTATTGCGTGGACAAGGATACAGAGTGCAAACATTAACAAGAGCTGTAGGAGAACAGCATAGCTTGACTACGAGGGTTGACGATGTACACATAGCTTGACAAACAAGGTGGCTGCGGCCTGCATAAAAACCTTAACCAAGGTTGACTAAAAAACTTAACCAAGGGAAATTAAGTAAGTAATTCAAGGTTAAATGTAGGTCACTGACAGATAAAGGTCAGGGGTTATTGATGTACATCACTAGGAGATGAAGTTTTCCAAGTATGGTTGTTGTAGGCCCAGGAGTATTCCATATACAAGCTTGACTAACAAGAATTCCGCCACGGAAGCGGTGTCGCGCCTGCCGAGGCATTTGACCGTGAACATTACAAGTAAATAAATTACCTTGACCTTCAGAATTTGGATGTGGGGGTGTGCATAATGAAGCATCATCCGTAGACAAACAATGATGTGAAATATTATCAATGTCTGGAAAGGGGTTAAAGAGATATTGTGAAAAAACAATAACTATAACACATTTCTGTTACAAATCCGGTGAACATTACAAGTAAATAAATGACCTTGACCTTGAGAATTTGGATGTGGGGGTGTGTGTAATGAAGCATCATCCCTAGACAAACATTGATGTGAACAAATTTTGTCTGGAAAGGGGTTAAAGAGATATTGTGAAAAAACAATAACTTTAACGCATTTCTGTTACAAAACCGGTGAACATTACAAGTAAATAAATGACCTTGACCTTGAGAATTTGGATGTGGGGGTGTGCGTAATGAAGCATCATCCGTAGACAAACATTGATGTGAAATATTATCAAAGTCTGGAAAGGGGTTAAAGAGATATTGTGAAAAAACAATAACTTTAAACGCATTTCTGTTACAAAACCGGTGAACATTACAAGGAAATAAATGACCTTGACCTTCAAAATTTGGATGTGGGGGTGTGCGTAATGAAGCATCATCCCTAGACAAACATTGATATGAAATATTATCAGTGTCTGGCAAGGGGTTAAAGAGATATTGTGAAAAAACAATAACTTTAACGCATTTCTGTTACAAAACCGGTGAACATTACAAGTAAATAAATGACCTTGACCTTGAGAATTTGGATGTGGGGGTGTGCGTAATGAAGCATCATCCGTAGACAAACATTGATGTGAAATATTATCAAAGTCTGGCAAGGGGTTAAAGAGATATTGTGAAAAAACAATAACTTTAACGCATTTGTCTTACAAAAAAGCCGGACGACGCGGACGACGACGCGGACGACGACGCGGACGACGACGAGGACGACGCGGAAAATACGACGACTATAGTCGCACTTCTGCTAAAGCAGGCGCAACAAAAACCTTAACCAAGGCGTGACGGTGACGCCGACGCCGGGGTGACAACATAAGCTCTACTTATTCATCGAATAGTCGAGCTAAAAATGGCCGCCAAGGGAGCCGCCGCCCGCCACCCGCCGCCCGCCGCCCGCCGCACGCCGCCCTCCACCTATACAAGGTGAATCCATAATGTGCCCTGTTTTTCAAATGGGCACATAAAAATCACCGAAATCTGGCTAGACAGCTTGAAAATGATCTAACTAAGAAAACATAGAAACATTTCCAAGTGTTAAATGCCCATATAGATCAAATATCTATGGGGATTTAACATGTGGATATTGTGTTTCCGTAATGAATTAAATATTTGACCAAAGTTCACAAAATAAACAAGAGGGCTGTGATGGACCTAATTCGCTCACCTGACTCCATGAACACCAGAGGAGAATGTGACATTGACTTCATATGTGTTTTAAAAAAAATTGTGCTATTTTTAGATGGCGGTCATCTTGGTTTAAGCGATGACTCATTTTACCAAATCTGAAAATGCTTCACCCAATGATCTTAACTTACTATGAAGTTTGGCCAGCATCGGCCATGTGGTTCCTGAGAAAAAGACGTTCAAAATCTCGAATAAATGGACCTTTTGGAGGCCATCATGGATGACATAATCATCCGATTCCGACAAATATTGCACCAGAGCAATTGTCTCATCGATACCTTCAATTTGATATATGACATGAGCATAATTGGTCAAAAATAAAATTTGACCCCACGGGCCACGCCCACTTTTTGACCCCGGGGGTCACCATTTTAACACCTTTGAAAGAGCATTCTACGTCGATCATTACTACCATGAGAAGAAGATTTTTTAAGAATTTGTGCTATTTTTAGATGGCGGCCATCTTGGATTAGCGACGACCTCCATTTTAAAAAATCTGAAAAGGCTTCACCCATGGACCATAACTGTCAAGTTTCGCCACCATGGGCCAAGAAGTTCGTGTGAAGAAGAATTTTGAAATCTCTAATAAAAGAACGACCTTTTGACCTAGGCTTTCGGTGGCCATCTTGGATGACATGACCATCCAATTTCGACAAAAAATGTCCCAGAGCGATCGCCTCTTTGATACCTTCGATTTGATATAGACATGACCATAATTATTTGATCAAAAATAAAATTTGACCCCAATTTCAACCCATGGGCCAAGCCCATTTTTGACCCCGGGGTCACCATTTCAACAACTTTGAAAGAGCATTGTACATCGATAATTCCTACAATGTTTCATCGAAATCCGGCTGGCGGTTCATGAGAAGAAGATTTTTTAAGAATTTCTGCTATTTTTAGACGGCGGCCATCTTGGATTAGCGACGACCTCCGTTTTAACAAATCTGAAAAGGCTTCACCCATGGACCATAACTGTGAAGTTTGGCTACCATGGGCCAAGCGGTTCATGTGAAGAAGAATTTTGAAATCTAATAAAAGAACGACCGTTTGACCTTTCGGCGGCCATCTTGGATGACATAACCATCCAATTTCAACAAATAATGCACCAGAGTGATCGCCTCGTCGATACCTTCGATTTGATATATGACATGACCCATGATTCGGTTAAAAATTTGACCCACGGGGCACGCCCATTTTTGACCCCGGGGTGGTCACAATTTTAACAACTTTGAAAGAGCTTTGTACATCGATCATTTCTACCAAGTTTTGTCGAAATCCGGTTTGCGGTTCTCGAAAAGAAGATATTTGAAGAATTTGTGCTATTTTTAGACAGCGGCCATCTTGAATTTTGAAATCTCTAATAAAAGTATGACCTTTTGACCTTTCGGCAGCTATCTTGGATGACATAATCAACCTCGTTGATACCTTCAATTTGATATATGACATGACCACATTCGGTCAAAAATAAAATTTGACCCCAATTCGACCCCACGGGCCACGGCCATTTTTGACCCTGGGGTCACCATTTTAACACCTTTTTTTGTATTTTTGAAGTATTTGTGCTATTTTTAGACGGCGGCCATCTTGTATTACGTAATGACGTCATTTTAACAATTTTGTAATCCCCCTACCTAAGGACCATGACCATGAAGTTTGGTGACTATAGGCCCAATGGTTACCGAGGAGAAGACGTTTGAAAATGTTCACGGATGATGGACGACGACAACGGACGACACATTGCGGTAACAATAGCTCATATGAGCTTTGCTCAGGTGAGCTAAAAATAGGCCCATTCTTAAATTAATTGTGCTAAAATGTAATAGTAGTGAAAACAATATTGTTTTACCATGTTTATATAATCGTAAAAAGTTGACAAGTTTACGAGACGAAACGGTATACCCACCTCGTATGACACATGTGGGCTCTACTCCGTCCCACAGCCCGTTACTAAGGCAGTGCAGGGTGTTGTCATGCGAAAGGTCGTAACCGTCAACGCAGGTGAACGTGACCGCCGCACCATACGAAATGCCCGAATTCGCTATCATGTCACCATTCAGAGGCGGGGTAAGTGCAGAACAAACTGCAAACGAGACAAAAGTGTTACTGGAATGACTCGCCTTTAATGCATGGATTGTGATCTAAGGGTAGGGCATTCAACAATATTTTCATAGCATTTCCATTCTACTTTTGTTTTGACTGATATTTTAAACAAAGCTCCCATCTCCATACAACCTAAGCTGTTGCTGGAACGTTCAAACCATTAACATTCACTGCATAGCTGTTTTTTATCGATTAAGATTTTGAGGAAAAAACGCAAATGAAATCGGAAGTTAAAAATAAAATTCAGAATTCAATTCCGCCTGAACTCCGAACTTTTCATTAATCCTAATATCACTAGCGAACACTTGTTAATTTGTTATTCAATTGGCATTGTAAAGGTGTTTTTTTTCTCAAATCGTTGGGGAGGGGGGGGGGGGGGGGGGGATTGTGGGATGGGGGAGCGGCTGGCGACTTTTGAAGCGATATTCTCATTAGCTCATATGAAGGCTGGACCTTGCTAATTACATATTTCAAGCCAATGAAATGGCGTGTTATAAATGTATGTGAAGTTATAAATGTATGTGAAAATGGTAACAATACACTGCAGCTCCATTATAACGCGATGGTCGGGGTCCAAGATTTCAAGATTTCGGGACATGCACGGGTACTGGTATCATCCGCATTTCGGTTACCAACTATTGCGGGAATTCCATTAGCAACAGACCCATATAAAATCATGTCATTTGAACAGAAGTTAAAGTAATTATTGATAATGACTATGACATACAAACTTGTGTATTAATGTATTAAACATACGAGTTATTTATAAAATCATGCTTGTTACGTTGTATAGTGCTCGCGATAGACAGACACTTATTACAATGTATACTGCTCGCGATCAACAGGCGCTTAAAAGGATTAATTGATAATAAATAATGGTCACGTGTCCTGCCTATTCATGCGGACGATTAGCTGTTGATACGTGCATAATCCCACCGACAATTCCGCATGAACTCTGAATTTTGTGTCAAATTTTCAACACCATTTACGGAAAATATTTTCGGAATCGATATCGGCGAAATATGGCGACAGATCTGCGTATAATCCAGAGTGATTTTTTTTAAATGCATTCCTTTCAGAATTACCTGATTAAAGGTATTACATTTACAAACATACTAATAATAATCCTTTCATGGACTTTGAATGTCGTTGTTTGAATAAACTTACAGAAATCACGAATCAACTAATTACACGATGACTACGACGTCCGACGATTTGTTTTGGATTTTTTTTCTTTGTTTTCGTTTTCTTTTTTTTTTTCGATTTTTTTAAATGTTTTTTGGGATCCACGAGAGACCCGCGTTATAATGGAGATCGCGCTATACGCGATCACGTTATAATGGAGCTGCAGTGTACCTTAAAAACATATATTTGAAGCTTAAGGTGTTGATATCCGAGTATTTTGCTCTATGTATGAAATAATCTACATTATCCAGACTGTTTCTTCCATATCACCTTTAAGTTATAGCTAATCTCCCATTTGAGGACAGGGACCATACAACGTGTGCAACCAGCATAGTGCCAGATCAGCCTGCACATCTGCAGTCTGATCAAGGCCGACACGGTTTGCCATTCAGTCATAAAATTCAACTTATGACTTGCGCCCAGTGTAGATCCAGATCCGCAAAGTCTGATGAGTAACTGCACTGTTCGCCATTCCATCAATGAAACACTTGTCATGCATCTAACAAGCGATATAGATTGTTATCAGGCTACAGAAGAGTGTGCATATTGATCAGGAGCTACTCTCATCCCGGTGTCTACAAATACTGCAACTGCGGTACTGTACGGTCCTATCTCAGATGATGGACCACATTTCCTGCCTTCATACCTTTGATAGTGCATGCTGGACTGGTACCGCTCCACGTGGAATCCGCCTGGCAGATCCGAGAAGACTGACCCGACAACTCGTAGCCAGAATTACACGTGAACTGGGCCATGGAAAGGTAGTCTGTGCCGTCTGCCATATTCACAATACCATTCACTGGGTCTTCCAATGATTCACAGACTGTAATTCATAACAATATAGACATAGTTATTTAACCTGGACTCCCACATTCCAGTACCAGATTTCACCAAAATTGCTAAGCATACTTATCTTAAGTATACTTTGAGGGAGTCATTAATTATTTTTCACGAAATGCATTATTTCATATAGAACTAACGACTGCATATATTTAATGATTAAAAGTACGGTATGCAGAATTATTATACAATTATTATGCTGAATTTATTACACTATCACAGCCCAAATGGCGGTGACAATGTAATAAAGTCAGTATACTAACAAGAAACGAGGCAAAGCCACGAAGGCCAGGTTTTTTCCAAGCATAGACACTTGGATAACATAAATATACCCACTTTTTGTAGACTATATGGCCGTGGCCTGCATGTCGTGCCTTGGGGCGAGGCATGGACACTAAAAAAATAGATATAGTAGATGGAAAATATTTAACGAAAAAACTTTAACCGGACACACGGACGTACGGACGGAAGGACGGATGTATGCCAAAATGCCGACGATATCGCGCTTTCCGCAAGCGGGTGTGACAATGATGATAAACACCCATGTGAAGTATCAAGGTATTGGGTGAAGCAGTTGCAGAGATATAGTACACGAAAAAACTTTAACAAAAAAATTCAAAGTAATTTGACCTTGACATTGGGCACAGGATCGCGCTTTCCGCAAGCAGGTGCGACAATGATGATAAACACCCATGTGAAGTATCAAGGTATTGGGTGAAGCAGTTGCAGAGATAGTACACGAAAAAACTTTAACAAAAAAATTCAAAGTAATTTGACCTTCACATTGGGCACAGGATCGCGCTTTCCGCAAGCAGGTGCGACAATGATGATAAACACCCATGTGAAGTATCAAGGTATTGGGTGAAGCAGTTGCAGAGATATAGTACACGATAAAAAAACTTTAACAAAAAAATAATTCAAAGTAATTTTGACCTTGACATTGGGCACAGGATCGCGCTTTCCGCTAGCAGGTGCGACAATGATGATAAACACCCATGTGAAGTTTATCAAGGTATTGGGTGAATCAGTTGCAGAGATATAGTACACGAAAAAACTTTAACAAAAAAAATCAAAGTAATTTGACCTTGACATTGGGCACAGGATCGCGCTTTCCGCAAGCAGGTGCGACAATGATGATAAACACCCATGTGAAGTATCAAGGTATTGGGTGAAGCAGTTGCAGAGATATAGTACAGTGCGACCCCGTTAATACACGGAAGTCCGGCGACATACAACCTTCCGTGTTGCTTATCCGAACCGTGCTATATCCGTTCTCGCACCCAAGACGCATCATAATGTCAACAAAAAATACATGTACACTGTACACTGTGACTGCGAATGAACGACGTCGCCAATGCCTATAATATGCCATAAGTTTCACTGTTATCTTCGCATATAATAAATATATTGAATCCAAGAATTGTTAACGTCATGTTTTATTTATTCATCATGTTCATGTAGAATGTAGATCTACGCAGGTCCGTGCAATCCATTATTGTAAACGCGTGTAGAAAAAAGTGTAGTAATGATGACGCAATGACCCAATGACCGATATCCTGTTCCATCAGCTGCAACATCACGGACAAGCTCGTGCGTTGCAATCTGTGTTTACTCATATGGTGAGCACAGGTGGAAGACACGTACGGACCTATGACACCAAAATAAATGCCTATTAAAAAAATCCCATTATCCCACCCACCTGGTATCGTACTGTACATGACGTTAATAATAGAACGAGATCAAGTGGGTGGGGTAATAATGGATATTTTTGTAATGGTCATTTTCTTTTGTATCACACGTCCGACTATTCCACCTGTGGGTTTGAGTACAGACCTGTCTAGACATGTTTTGCCAGACGTGTTATAATATTGCGCCAGTTCATGAGGTAATCAGGCTTATCACGTGAGATTTTCGACGAATATGAATCTGATAATAGTGTACATTTTCTGTAAACGATATCGAATGTTGACGAATATTAAATTAGTAATTATTACGCATTTGCTCTGAAAATGTTATCAACTTTCCGATATATTAGCAGAAAATAGTCAAATCATTCTCGGCGAAAATCTCAGTTACCGTATATAATAAAGTTGATTATCTCATGCACTGGCTCAATTATGACTAGCGAAACGAAACAAGGCCAGTTGTCATGTACATGCGCCGGGGGCTTGGGCAGTGCTGTAAGAATTTAGTTAATCTGGGTCGAGTTAATCTGCGCGACTGATACGCGATCTCCGATTGGTCAGCCTTTACACCTAATTAATATTCCACCAATGGTGAGCGCGAACGCATGCCGGAAAAATGAAATCGAGCACATAACAATTAGCACTGCTTTGTTACTGGTCTTACTGATCTTATTCCCAGTTTGCTCGGATTAATTCACGAAATGTGCAAACGTGATCAGCTGCACATTCACATCGGTGAGATAATAGGAGGCTATGCGCCCATAAAAAAAAAAATCGTCCATTTTGGGTCTAATTTGGGAAAGAATCGCAAATTTAACACGATTTCTGACAATAGTCGTGTTACAAATTTAACACGATTTTGATATGCAAATAGGAAAAAAATTCGGGAGCCAAGGCACAACCGTGTACTAACCGAATTCGTGTTATAGTGAAGCGTGTACTAACGGGGTCGCACTGTACACGAAAAAACTTTAACAAAAAAATTCAAAGCAATTTGACCTTGACATTGGGCACAGGATCGCGCTTTCCGCAAGCAGGTGCGACAATGATGATAAACACCCATGTGAAGTATCAAGGTATTGGGTGAAGCAGTTGCAGAGATATAGTACACGAAAAAACTTTAACAAAAAAATTCAAAGTAATTTGACCTTCACATTGGGCACAGGATCGCGCTTTCCGCAAGCAGGTGCGACAATGATGATAAACACCCATGTGAAGTATCAAGGTATTGGGCACAGGGGCCGCACGGTTGGGGGTTAGAATGAAAATATGGATGATGATAAACACCCATGTGATGGGCGAAGGTAATGGGCGAAGCAGTTGCAGAGATATAGTATAATGAAAAAGTTTTAAAACCAAAAAACTTTAACCAGACGTACGTTAAAAAGTTAACGTTGAAAATGGCTAAGTCAATTACGTAGAAATAATAGGTGACGGTAAAAAAATGGTCACATGTTGGATAGTTGTATGTGGTAGGCACCCCTTGGTTATGAAGCTGTGAAAGTTTGGTGGTCCTAGGTGGTACAGTACCAAAGAAATGGACTTAAACACGAAAACTTAACATTGTAAACGCGAAAACTTAACATTGAAAATGGCTAAGTCGACTGCGCGGAAAAAATGGGTGCAGTTAAAAAAAAAAAGTAACATGTTGGATATGATATGTGGTGGGTACCCCTTGATTATGAAGCTGTGAAAGTTTGGTGGTCCTAGGTGGTACAGTACCAAAGAAATGGACTTAAACAAACGAAAACTTAACATTGTAAATAAACGCGAAAACTTAACATTGAAAATGGCTAGGTCGACTACGCGGAAAAAATGGGTCAAGTTAAAAAAAAGTAACATGTTGGATAGTGATATGTGGTGGGCACCCCTTGATTATGAAGCTGTGAAAGTTTGGTGGTCCTAGGTGGTACAGTAACAAAGAAATGGACTCAAACACGAAAACTTAACATTGATTGTGGACGCCGCCCGCTCCGCTTCCCGCCCGCCGCCGCCCGCGCCGCCCGCCCACCGCCCGGCTTTCGCCAATCCAATAGCCTGGATTTTTTTTCAAAATACCTGGCTAAAAATGTAGAAAAAATGGCTAAGTTAAAAAGGTGATATTTTTGTTAAAAAATATTTTTTCGACATAAAAACACCAAGGTGCACTTCTTCAATATGTGTAGAAGACGTGTGTATAGTTTCTGAACGATCGACAAAACGGTTTCGGAGGAGTTGTGTACACAAACTCTGTACCCTATAGAATTGTATAGAAAAATGTAGAAAAAATGGCTAAGTTAAAAAAATATTTTTCGGCATAAGAACTCCAAGGTGCACATCTTCAATATGTGTACAAGACGTGTGTATAGTTTAAGAACGATTGACAGAACGGTTTCGGAGGAGTTGTGTACACAAACTCTGTACCGTATATAGAATTGTATAGAAAAATGTAGAAAAAATGGCTAAGTTAAAAAGGTGATATTTTTTGTTAAAAAATATTTTTTCGACATAAAAACACCAAGGTGCACATCTTCAATATGTGTAGAAGACGTGTGTATAGTTTCTGAACGATCGACTGAACGGTTTCGGAGGAGTTGTGTACACAAACTCTGTACCCTATATAGAATTGTATAGAAAAATGTAGAAAAAATGGCTAAGTTAAAAAGGTGATATTTTTGTTAAAAAACAAAAATTTTTATTTTTTTTCGACATAAAAACACCAAGGTGCACAAACTCAATATGTTTAGAAGACTGTGTATAGTTTCAGAACGATCTACTGAACGGTTTTGGAGGAGATGTGTACACAAACTCTGTACCATATATAGAATTGTATAGAACAAGAAACGAGGCAAAGCCACGAAGGCCAGGTTTTTTCCAAGCATAGACACTTGGATAACATAATTATACCCACTTTCTGTAGACTAGATGGCCGTGGCCTGCATGTCGCGCCTTGGGGCGAGGCATGGACACTAAAAAAATAGATATACATTTAGTAGATGGAAAAACTTTAACCAAAAAACTTTAACCAGACACACGGACGTACGGACGGACGTATGCCAAAATGCCGACGATATCGTGCTGACAATGATGATAAACACCCATGTGAAGTATCAAGGTAATGGGTGAAGCAGTTGCAGAGATATAGTACACGAAAAAACATTAACAAAAAAATTAAAAGTAATTTGACCTTGACATTGGGCATAGGGGCCGCACAGTTGGGGGGTAGAATGAAAATATGGATGATGATAAACACCCATGTGAAGTTTCAAGGTAATGGGCGAAGCAGTTGCAGAGATATAGTATAACAAAAAACTTTTAACCAAAAAACTTTAACCAGACGTACGTTAAAAAGATAACGTTGAAAATGGCTAAGTCAATTACGTAGAAATAATAGGTGAAGGTAAAAAAAATGGTCACATGTTGGATAGTTGTATGTGGTAGGCACCCCTTGGTTATGAAGCTGTGAAAGTTTGGTGGTCCTAGGTGGTACAGTACCAAAGAATTGGACTTAAACACGAAAACTTAACATTGTAAACGCGAAAACTTAACATTGAAAATGGCTAAGTCGACTGTGCGGAAAAAATGGGTCAAGTTCAAAAAAAGGTAACATGTTGGATAGTGATATGAGGTTGGCACCCCTTGATTATGAAGCTGTGAAAGTTTGGTGGTCCTAGGTCACCAGGTACAGTAACAAAGAAATGGACTCAAACACGAAAACTTAACATTGATTGTGGACGCCGCCCGCCCGCGGCCCGCCCCCCGCCGCCCCCGCCGCCCCCGCCCGGCTTTCACCAATCCAATAGCCTGGATTTTTTTTCAAACAACCTGGCTAAAAATGTAGAAACAAGAATTCCGCCACGGAAGAGGTGTCGCACCAGCCGAGGCATTTGACCGTGAACATTACAAGTAAATAAATGACCTTGACCTTGAGAATTTGGATGTGGGGGTGTGCGTGTCATCATCCATAGACAAACATTGATTGTGGAATATTATCAAATAGTTCTGGCAAGGGTTTTTAAAGGAGTTTTTTAAATTCGTGGAAAAAAACAATAACTTTAAGCATTTCTGTTTACAAAAACGGTTAGGTGAAAAAACAATTAAATTTAAGTAAATAAATGGACCTTGGACCTTGGTATTTGGATGTGGGGGTGTTGCGTAATGAGATTCATCCCTAAAGACGAAACATTGATGGAAATATTATCAAAAGGTCTGGAAGGGTTTTTAAGAGATATTGTGATACAAAACAATTTAACTTTTAACGCACATTCTGTTACAAAATCTGTGAACATTACAAGTAAATAAATGACCTTGACCTTCAGAATTTGGATGTGGGGTGTGCGTAATGAAGCATGATCCCTAGACGAACATTGATGTGAAATATTATCAAAGTCTGGAAAGGGGTTAAAGAGATATTGTGAAAAAACAATAACTTTAACGCATATGCCTTACAAAAAAACCGGACGACGGAAAAAGCGCCGACTATAGTCGCGCCTCTGCTAAAGCAGGCGCGACAAAAATGGCTAAGTTAAAAAGGTGATATATTTGTTAAAAAATATTTTTTCGGCATAATAACACCAAGGTTGTCGCGTGACACATGCATTCTTGTATATTCCGGATTTTCGTATAATTGTATATTTGTGATGTGCGGTACTGTGTTGTATTGTTGTGCGTACTATTGATTTCACATACCTGTGATTCCACATACCTGTGATTTCACACACCTGTGATTTTTACATACCTGTGATTTAGCATGTACATTTACGGGGCTTATGTTGTATTGGTGGAAATACGTTTATGCGTTTCCTTTTTGCGGATTTAAATACACGTCCATTTTATGAGCAATGTTTTACTGATGTCATGCCATATTTGCCACAGACTATGCATGTGTGTGGTAGAGAACTCGTTGACTGCGTGTGCTGGTTTCGCTAGTGAAAAGACCCCTTTTGGTATTACGGACGTCCACTATCCGTGCGCGGCCAATTTGGCCGCTTGTCAGTTGTTCACCAGATAAGGGACCTTCTGTAGGTGAAGCCAGTATATAGCGCAGACCATACCATGGTCTGCTCTGTTATCTATGCTACGGGTTAGTGTTTCAGCATATCCTGGTACTGGCCAACACGGGTATATCCAATCCCATACTGGTGATGCTTTGTGTCGTGATATTTCCGTAAATGACCACGATATTTGAGTTTAGTATGTGCTACACTCTCATTTGAGTGTACAGCCCATAGTACCGATATGGACGGGTCTGGCGGGGCCAAATAGCGACCCTCGTATGTCGAGACCAGTCGAGTCCATTTCGCATTATGAGATCTGGGTCTATAGCGTGCAGATTTATGTTAGTGTGGGATATACCATGTTGGATGGTATTTATTCCGCGAGGGCTGTACACTAGTTTGGTTGTATTTATGGCGTGGGAACATATATTTATGCCAAATATAACCCACGGGTGAAATGGCAAAAGCCATGGTTTTGTAATATTTATGCTGAGATGTCGAACGAGGTAGGCATATTCATTATTCCGTGCGTGGTTTCGCTGGTGCGTATATAAGTGATGTCTCGCAATGTGTTGTTGGGACATATATTTTCTGGTAGCAGAAGGATAGTACACTGCAGCTCCATTATAACGCGGTGGTCGGGGTCCAAGATTTCAAACCGCGATCGAATCCGACCGCGTTATAAAATTTCGGGACATGCACGGGTACTGGTACTGCATGGCTTACTGGTATCATTCGCATTTCAGTTACCAACTATTGCGGGAATTCCATTAGCAACGGACCCATATATGATTCAACAAACAACACCAGCATTGGTGATGAATATCACAACTCGACACTAAATGATAAATCACAGACAGATGCAATCAATAACTCGGATAATAGTAATGCGGTGGGGAATACACTGAATCTAAAGCTTGATAAAAAGGGCATGAAAATAGGTCACTTGAATATACAAGGCATACAAAATAAAATTGACCAAATAGACATTATGTTAAATCATTCAGACAATAATATTCATGTGTTAGGCTTAAGTGAAACTAAACTAAGCTCACTACACCCTGATGATCACTTTAAAATAGACAATTTTCAATTATTTAGGAAGGATAGGGCAATTACAAACAAAAATCAGACACGAGGCGGTGGTATTATTGTCTATGTTAAAAATGAAATTAAAGTTGAAAGAAAATTTGAATTAGAAAGCATACATATTGAATGTATATGGCTAGAGATATTTCCTAGAAAAACAAAAAGCTTTTTAGTTGGAGTCATTTACAGACACCCTAATGAGTCAATAATTTGGAATGAACATTTTGAGGGTCAGATTGAAAAAATACTCGAAAAACAGAAAGAAATATATCTACTAGGAGATTTCAACAGAGACCTACTCAACAATCAGACACGGAGTGCCTGGTTAGAGTTTATGGAACCATTTGGCCTTCATCAAATAGTGAAACATGCCACCAGACAAACAAGTCATTCACAAACACTAATAGATCACATTTACTGCAATTTAGAGGCAAATGTTAATTGTTAATGTTCCACAAATTGGATTAAGTGACCACTACCCAGTTTTTGTAACACGTAAATTTAGCTCCACAATGCCAAAGTTATCACATCATCACACAATATCATATAGATCATTTAAACATTTCAATAAAGACAATTTTTTGAGTGATTTGGAATCAACGCCCTGGGATATTATTAAAGTATTTGATGAAACAAATGAAATTGTAGATACATGGTCAACTCTCTTCTTAAATATTGTGAATAAGCACATGCCTTTAAAAACGCAAAGAGTAAAACACCAACATCAGCCAAAATGGCTAACCCCTGATATACTTGATGCTATAAAAACAAGAGATAGATATAAGTCGTTAAATGATGAACAACAATATAAACTATGGCGAAATAAAGTTACCAAACTTATTAGGAAATCGAAAAAAGCTCAGTATTCATCTATGATAAGTGAAAATAACAATAACCCAGGTAGTGTATGGAAACTATTTAAAGAGATGAGGATAAATAAGACAAAATCAAAAGCATCTGTGTCGTCACTAAAAACTAATGGTACTGAAATTGATGAAAATACTGACATTGCAAATGAATTTAATAAATTCTTTGTCTCTGTGGCCTCAAACATAAAAGAACCAATACAAAAATCTAATTTTGATAAACTTCAGTTGTTCTGTGACACTAGAGTTCCGAGTAATATAGAATTTTCAATTCCAGAAATTACAAGTGAAAACGTGGAAAAGTTTCTAAAAAATATTGATGTTACAAAAGCCACAGGCTCTGATAATATAGGGCCACGTCTACTTAAGCTTGCAGCACCTCATATTATTAACAGTATCGTCTTTATATGTAATCAAAGTATAAACTGTTCTGTATTTCCTGATAAATGGAAGGAGGGTAAGGTCTCTCCATTACATAAAAGTGGGTCTAAAGATGATGTAAATAACTATAGACCGATTTCAATTCTACCTATTCTCTCAAAAATAATTGAAAAACATGTACATGACTCACTAATGAATTTTCTAACACAATATCAATTGTTACACAAAACGCAGTCTGGCTTTAGACCCAACCATTCATGTGAAACTGCACTACTAGGTATGCTCAGTAAATGGCTTGATGCTATCAATAAGGGGCTTCTAATTGGTGTAGTAATGGTCGTTTTAAAAAAGCATTTGATCTTGTTGATCACTCGACATTACTAACTAAATTGCGATACTACAAACTATCAAACAAAACAATATCATGGTTCTCATCATATTTACTTAATCGAAAACAAAAAGTATCAGTTAACAATGTAACATCACAGGACGAAGTTGTGGTAGATGGAGTACCTCAAGGATCAATTCTCGGACCGTTATTATTTCTGATGTTCATAAATGATCTACCACTCTACACTAGTTCGGTAAATACAGACTTGTATGCAGATGACACTACACTCTATGAAATTAAGAACTATAAGTCAACAATTGAAAATAATTTACAAAAAGCTATCAATGATCTGTCTATTTGGTGTAAATGCAATGGTATGCTCATAAATACAAAAAAAAAATAAGGTCATGTTAATAACAACTCATCAAAAAAGGACTAATTTAACTTCTAAAGAACTAAAATTAAACTTTAAAGGTGATGACCTAAACACAATTGCAAATGATAAAATATTGGGTGTTATTGTAGACAATAACCTTTCATGGACAAACCATATTGATACCTTATGTAAAAAGATAGCATACAATTTATGGCTTCTCAACAAAATTAAAGAATACCTATCAATTGAACTGCGAACTCAGTTTTACAAGACTTATATTCAACCACACATAGATTATTGTAATATTGTATGGGTGGTACATCACAAACAAACCTAAACAGAATCTTTCGTCTTCAAAAACGTGCATGCAAAATAATTACAGACTATAATGAAGATAGTATTACACAAACTATGAGAAATTTGAGAATTCTAACAGTTTTTGAGAGATTATATCTCCGCAAAGCAAAATTTATGTATAAAGTATCAAAATCAGACACTCCAAACTATCTCACAGAATTATTCCATGTCAAACCTCGAAACAATAATTTGCCAATACTAAGATCAGCTTCCACAAACAATTTTATAATACCGAAACCAAATAAAGAAATTTTTAAACAAAGTATTACATATGCAGGTCCAATAATATGGAACAGCTTATCAGAAAACTTGAAATCTGCCAAATCAATAAAACTCATTCCATTGCAATTTTATAAAAACGATTTAAAAGTTAATAAATTGATTGGAATAAGAAACCTTTAACCACGCCCAAACTAAAAGACAGAAAATTTTGATATAATAACCATACCATGTTAACTTTCCATTTTATGTAGATATTTACCATTGTCTAGTTGTATGTAAACACACATGTATATAAAATTTTGAGACCATTGGATTAGATTGGGGTGGCATGTAGCAGTCCATTCCAGTTACTTGGGGGTGAGAAAACCACCAGATCACCAACTATAGACATGTGACATGTTTTATTACCTTGTATGTATTTTTGTATGTATGACCAATCTGATGCATGTTTTGTATATAATAGAGGGCCACAGGGGAGATTAGTTTTTAACTAAATGTGTTACCCTCTGTAAATAAAGACTATTATTATTATTATTATTATTATTTAAAATCATGTCATTTGAACAGAAGTTAAAGTAATTATTAATAATGCCTATGACATACAAACTTGTATGTATTAATGTATTAAACATATGAGTTATTTATAAAATCATGCTTATTACGTTGTATAGTGCTCGCGATAGACAGACGCTTATTACAATGTATACTACTCGCGATCAACAGACGCTTAAACGGATTAATTGATAATAAATAATGCCTATGATCACGTGTCCTGCCTATTCATGCGGTTGATACGTGCATAATCTCAGGATGTGGGGTCACGTGATCTATTGTTTACGCTGCAAGTCATATTGATGAATGAAATTTACGATTTAAGCGAGATTGCCGTGGGCTGCAGTGTAAACAATAGACCACATGATCCCATACCCAGATAATGCTGAAACACCAGTCTATTTATAGAACGCTAAATATTACACCTGGGAGTAAAGAAAAAGTAAGGCGATCGAACACGCAACCATTTATTAGCGACAATTATGTGCAATTGAATTGATTAATAAATATGCCTATTAACATGATTACCTGATTAAAGGTACATGTATTACATTTGCTAACATACTAATAATAATCCTTCGTTGTTTGAATAAACTTGCAGAAATCACGAATCAACCAATTACACGATGACTACGACGTCCGACAATTTTTTTTTCTTTGTTTTTTTTTAATTTTTTCTCTCGATTTTAAAAAAAAAAAAATTGGGATCCACGAGAGACCCGCGTTATAATGGAGATCGCGCTATACGCGACCGCGTTATAATGGAGCTGCAGTGTACTGTATTCACCAGTGACACGGAGGATTTTGGTATGTACATTTTATTTCAGCTGTGATTTGCCGTTGTTCGATTCCCGTTTTAGTCCGTTGTGCATACTGTTTGTCCGTCTGTGCGTATTTGTCCAGTAATTGGAGGCTCATTTCATTTTGTAGCCTCTTGAGATCGCTCCAACGAGCCACATTCGATGTTTTGGTCCACTCGTTGAGGGCAGACCCCAGTCAGTGCAGAGTACCAGGTCGTCTGAGTGTCCGTACGTCTGTCTGGCGCAGTGTGTGTAGCAGCTCCGGGTACAGGCCTGTATAGAGCAGTGTGTGATTACTACATCGCGTTCAGCAGACAGTCACAGCCATCGATTAGTGAAGTCAAAAGTTATGCAAGTTTTCATAATTGTATATGTTATGCAAATTTATGCAAAATTAAATCGCAATAAAAAGTTTTCATGAAAATAAAAAACCTTTTTTGTATATTTTTCATTTTATTTCATCATAAGTTTATGTAATAAAATAATGAGGAACAAATCTAATTATAAAAATTAGGGTGGGCGGGGGAACGATAAATTAAATATCTGATCTCTATCAGATAGATTCCATACAAGCCAGGGGAGGTGGGGATATATCCGAGGAAATTCCCCCACCCCATGTTATTCCATTGTAAATTCTACGGAATTGTAACAAACACGACTAAAACATTTTAGTTAGTTTCCAGTGCAAATGCAATAAACCTGTATGAGCATGGTGTATACTATTGGTTTAATATTGATCGTTGATTATTCATTTTGTGGGTATGTCAACAAATCGGCTATAGAACTGTTGATACATACCTTTGATCGCACAAATGGCCATATTTCCATCCCAGCTACCGTCATCGAGACACAGGGTAGTGGCGTCTGCCGTCATCCTGTAGCCACTATCACAGCTGAATGTGGCGACGTCGCCGTACGTTCCCTGCGTGATGTCGGTGGTGCCGTGAGTTGGATTGGGAGGTGGCCCACAAGCTGTACATAGATGGTCGCACATGAGTGATGGTTTAATATGATATTTACTAAATAGGGCACCATACATGTGTGATGGTTTAATAGTACGGTGGACATCACAGACCAAATCAAGGGGGATCTCGGGATAGGTGTATGAAATGTGGTCTCGACAATCATAGCACCAGTGAATGTCGGTTTATAAATCAGCTGCAATGTTTTAAATGCAAGTTGATGGGACACAAAGACGCCATCTGTTGGAATGTATAGGACATTGGCGAAGGTGCCAGTATCCCTCATAATAGTATACATGTACCAAGCTCAACAATAAGTTTAACCTGTTATTCTGAGGAAACATTATTTTCTTTGTTGGGACATATTTGTGATCAGTGCAATCAATTTTCATGCTATTGTGATCAAATAGAAAATAGAAATATAATGAATACTGTTTATTTAGAAGATACTTTTACCGAGCATCAGCTCACGCGGAATTCAAATAAAATAAACAATAATAATTTAATAAATAGACGCCGAAGACTACTGTGTTTGCGGCCAGTGAATTCTGGTCGTGGTAGCCACAGGCGCAGTTTGAACAGTGTTATGATCAGATGGAGGACAATAATTATTTCAAATTCATAAAAAAATGTTTGCTCTCCGAAAATTAATTAATGGTGACAGCCAACAAAATATATTTTGGG
>CM055265.1:128100580-128209031 GCA_029237695.1 Conchocele bisecta
CTTCACAGCTCCACTGTGAACGTTTTTGAGAATCCATCGACTGTTTGGCGTTGTTTTAGCTATATTTATTGATGGCACAGTGCACATTTTAGCACTGCAGCGTGCCTTGGGAAAAATGTATATTCGTGATTTTGACGGCTGGGACAATGAAAAAAATATATATCAACTAGATACACTAGGCACACGAATGCCCCCGCTGGCAGCCAAAGAAAACAAGGCATATTTGAATGTGGATTTGTCACAGGGTGGCAGAGGATCATTGGAGCAATGCGTGTGTGAAATGTGAAGCAAACTCGAGCAAGGAAACAGATTATAAGCCATTTACCCGAGCGTTAAGGTTTCGAACACACCAAGTCTGTGACCTTGACCCTGGGCTTGGCGGGGGCGGGACGAATGTGGATTTGTCCCAGGGTGGTAGAGAACCATTGGAGCAATGTGTGTGTGAAATGTGAAGCAGATCCGAGCAAGGAAACAGAAATTACTAGAAATGTGGCCTGTCGGCACACGAATGCCCCCGCTGGCAGCCAAAGAAAACGAGGCATATTTGATTATAAGCCATTTACCCGAGTGTTAAGGTTTTGAACGCACCAAGTCTGTGACCTTGACCCTGGGCTTAGCGGGGGCGGGACGAATGTGGATTTGTCACAGAGCGGTAGAGGACCATTGGAGCAATGCGTGTGTGAAATGTGAAACATCCAAACCAGGAAACAGAAATTATATTATTACCAGAGCGTGAAGGTTTCGAACGCACCAAGTCTGTGACCTTGACCCTGGGCTTAGTGCGGGCGGGACAAGGATTTGTCACAAGGTGACAGAGGACCATTGGAGCAATGCGTGTGTGAAATGTGAAGCAGATCCAAGCAAGGAAACACAAATTACAAGACATTTACCCGAGCGTTATGGTTTCAAACGCACCAAGTCTGTGACCTTGACCCGAGGCTTAGTGGGGGCGGGACGAATGTGGATTTGTCACAGGGCGGTAGAGGACCATTGGAGCAATGCGTGTGTGAAATGTGAAGCAGATCAGAGTAAGGAAACAGAAATTATAAGCCATTTACACGAGCGTTAAGGTTTCGAAAGCACCAAGTCTGTGACCTTGACCCTGGGCTTAGCGGGGACGGGACAGATGTGTATTTGTCACAGGGTTGGGGAGGACCATTGGAGCAATGCGTGTGTGAAATGTGAAGCAGATCCGAGCAAGGAAACAGAAATTATAAGCCATTTACCCAGCGTTAAGGTTTCGAACACACCCAAGTCTGTGACCTTGACCCTGGGCTTAGCGGGGGCGGGACGAATGTGGATTTGTCACAGGGCGGTAGAGGACCATTGGAGCAATGCGTGTGTGCAATGTGAGGCAGATCCGAGCAAGGAAACAGAAATTATAAGCCATTTACCCAGCGTTAAGGTTTCAAACGCACCAAGTCTGTGACCTTGACCCTGGGCTTAGCGGGGGCGGGACGAATGTGGATTTGTCACAGGGCGGTAGAGGACCATTGGAGCAATGCGTGTGTGCAATGTGAAGCAGATCCGAGCAAGGAAACAGAAATTATAAGCCATTTACCCAGCGTTAAGGTTTTGAACGCACCAAGTCTGTGACCTTGACCCTGGGCTTAGCGAGCGCGGGACGAATGTGGATTTGCCACAGGGTGGTAGAGGACCATTGGAGCAATGCGTGTGTGCAATGTGAAGCAGATCCGAGCAAGGAAACAGAAATTATAAGCCATTTAGCCAGCGCTAAGGTTTCGAACGCACCAAGTCTGTGACCTTGACCCTGGGCTTAGCGGGGGCGGGACGAATGTGGATTTGTCACAGGGCGGTAGAGGACCATTGGAGCAATGCGTGTGTGGAATGTGAAGCAGATCCGAGCAAGGAAACAGAAATTATAAGCCATTTACCCAGCGTTAAGGTTTCGAACGCACCAAGTCTGTGACCTTGACCCTGGGCTTAGCGGGGAGGGACGAATGTGGATTTGTCACAGGGCGGTAGAGGACCATTGGAGCAATGCGTGTGTGAAATGTGACGCAGATCCGAGCAAGGAAACAGAAATTATAAGCCATTTACCCAGCGTTAAGGTTTTGAACGCACCAAGTCTGTGACCTTGACCCTGGGCTTAGCGGGCGCGGGACGAATGTGGATTTGCCACAGGGTGGTAGAGGACCATTGGAGCAATGAGTGTGTGCAATGTGAAGCAGATCCGAGCAAGGAAACAGAAATTATAAGCCATTTACCCAGCGTTAAGGTTTCGAACGCACCAAGTCTGTGACCTTGACCCTGGGCTTAGCGGGGGCGGGACGAATGTGGATTTGTCACAGGGCGGTAGAGGACAATTGGAGCAATGCGTGTGTGGAATGTGAAGCAGATCCGAGCAAGGAAACAGAAATTATAAGCCATTTACCCAGCGTTAAGGTTTCGAACGCACCAAGTCTGTGACCTTGACCCTGGGCTTAGCGGGGGAGGGACGAATGTGGATTTGTCACAGGGCGGTAGAGGACCATTGGAGCAATGCGTGTGTGAAATGTGACGCAGATCCGAGCAAGAAACAGAAATTATAACCGCCATTTACCCAGCGTTAAGGTTTTGAACGCACCAAGTCTGTGACCTTGACCCTGGGCTTAGCGGGCGCGGGACGAATGTGGATTTGCCACAGGGTGGTAGAGGACCACTGGAGCAATGCGTGTGTGCAATGTGAAGCAGATCCGAGCAAGGAAACAGAAATTATAAGCCATTTACCCAGCGTTAAGGTTTCGAACGCACCAAGTCTGTGACCTTGACCCTGGGCTTAGCGGGGGCGGGACGAATGTGGATTTGTCACAGGGCGGTAAAGGACCATTGGAGCAATGCGTGTGTGGAATGTGAAGCAGATCCGAGCAAGGAAACAGAAATTATAAGCCATTTACCCAGCGTTAAGGTTTCGAACGCACCAAGTCTGTGACCTTGACCCTGGGCTTAGCGGGGGAGGGACGAATGTGGATTTGTCACAGGGCGGTAGAGGACCATTGGAGCAATGCGTGTGTGAAATGTGACGCAGATCCGAGCAAGGAAACAGAAATTATAAGCCATTTACCCAGCGTTAAGGTTTCGGGACGTACGTACGGACGCCGGTAACACTATATGCCCCCCTCACCATTCGGTGGCGGGGGCATAATAAGCCATTTACCCGAGCGTTAAGGTTTCGAACGCACCAAGTCTGTGACCTTGACCCTGGGCTTAGCGGGGGCGGGACGAATGTGGATTTGTCACAGGGAGGCAGAGGACCATTGGAGCAATGTGTGTGTGAAATGTGAAGCAGATCCGAGCAAGGAAACATAAATTACTAGAAATGTGGCCTGTCAGCACACGAATGCCCCCGCTGGCAGCCAAAGAAAACGAGGCATATTTGACTACAAGCCATTTACCACGAGTACGGACGGACGCCAGTAACACTATATGCCCCACTCACCATTCGGTTGCGGGGGCATAATAAGCCATTTACCCGAGTGTTTGTGACCTTGACCCTGGGCTTAGCGGGAGCGGGACGAATGTGGATTGGTCACAGGGTGGCAGAGGTCCATTGGAGCAATGCGTGTGTGAAATGTGAAGCAGATCCGAGCAAAGAAACAGAAATTACAAGCCATTTACCCGAGCCTTAAGGTTTCAAACGCACCAAGTCTGTGACCTTGACCCTGGGCTTAGCGGGGGCGGGACGAATGTGGATTTGTCACAGGGCGGTAGAGGACCATTGGAGCAATGCATGTCTGAAAAGTGAAGCAGATCCGAGCAAGGAAACAGAAATTATAAGGCATTTACCCAGCGTTAAGGTTTCGAACGCACCAAGTCTGTGACCTTGACCCTGGGCTTAGCGGGGGCGGGACGAATGTGGATTTGTCACAGGGCAGTAGAGGACAATTGGAGCAATGTGTTTGTGCAATGTGAAGCAGATCCGAGCAAGGAAACAGAAATTATAAGCCATTTACCCGAGCGTTAAGGTTTCGAATGCACCAAGTCTGTGACCTTGACCATGGGCTTAGCGGGGGCGTGACGAATGTGGATTTGTCACAGGGTGGCAGAGGACCATTGCAGCAATGCGTGTGTGAAATGTGAAGCAGATCCGAGCAAGGAAACATAAATTATAAGGCCATTACCCAGCGTTAAGGTTTCGAACGCACCAAGTCTGTGACCTTGACCATGGACTTAGCGGGGGGCGGCACGAATGTGGATTTGTCACAGGGTGGTAGAGGACCATTGGAGCAATGCGTGTGTGAAATGTCAAGCAGATCCGAGCAAGGAAACAGAAATTATAAGGCATTTACCCGACCATTAAGGTTTTGTACGTACGTACGTAACGTACATACGTACGTTACGTACGTACGGACGCCGGTAACACTATATGCCCCCCTCACCATTCGGTGGCGGGGGCATAAAAATAGCTTCCTGGACCGGCATGTCCGGTAGTTTTCTCGAATGATATGGGAAACTAAGCAATCTTTCATGAAGTATGAATATTCTGCTGAAATCGGAATCATTGGTGGTCCGGATAAGCCTAATAAGGATGTCTCTACACAAATATACAAGAGATGAAACAAGGTACCTACCGGTGTTTTGCCATTTTGAAATCACATTGAACAATGGGAAGTATTTCTATCGAGTCAAATTCTCACAAAAAAATAGCACAGCAATCATTCCTATTCTTGAGCTTATACAGGGGTGTTTTACAGAGCATTGAGTTGCCATCTCCGCCATTTTAGTATATACATGTACATGTTATCAGACAGTTTCACCACTTGGCAGTTCACTTCACCACATGGCAGCAAATCTAATAAAATTTGGTGCAATACATCCCAGATATATAGGACGTCCTATAAATATTATTTTAGCAGACTACACAAAACGCTAGATATCTGAGCTTTTCTACCAGGACTTTTTCAATGTGTAAAATGTGAAACTGATGCACTGTCTATTATTAGAAGTACATCTGGCGCAGGTAAAAGCCGTATTTACTCGCATAACAGGCAAGTAGACAGTAGTGGCAATACACTTAGATAACTGCTTACAAGTCACTGGAATCGATACGGTATGTAATACAGGTATATATCTACAACACTGTGTATTGTTCTTACTTTACACAGTCTTTAACGAATTCTCAAAGATTTTGGATATAAATTTTATGAAAACAAGGCATAGCACGCTGTTGTCTGGTGCATCCCCATCATGTTACACCAAATTGTATTCATGTGTTTGCCATATTATTAGTGGTATGTGTCAAACGCAATACGAGGTAAAACTGGCCATTGGCTTGTACACACTAAGATGGCCGACATGGCAACTCCATGCACTGTGTGGGATATAGTAAGAAAATGTTCACATGTATGTTATGCATATATCCCTTCACATTTACAATGATTGATTGATTTCATAATAAACGTGGCATTATCAAGTTTCTTATGAAATCAGTAAGCTTGTTTTTAATAAATAACATTAAATCACAACTTGTGTAAGATCCTCTATTTATTCATGTTCGTAACCAGCATTTTTGAAATGGTGGTTAGACTCAGCTGTGAAGGAATCCAAGTCTGTAAGGGGTCACCCTTGGGCCCCTTACAGATTTTGGTTTGAATCACAGCCCCGGAAAGTTTCTGATTTCTAGAAGGCAAATGCTGAATTTGGGTATGTTTGTATAAGTAGCTCCCGGGAAAATAGTTTTGGATCCATTTATTTTAAGAAGCATATTTTTGAAAATTGGCATCTCGCAATATGTTTGGCGTCACTTGACTGTGTTTTGTTAGTAAGGGATTTTAATAATAGAATTTCTGCTCATTCATGAACTGAAAATCAGACCTCATTTATATAAAAAAAAATCCTGCTGGCTCCAAACAAGCCAATCGGTCATAAAGTAAAGAAGTCATAACAGAATAGAAACGTGCCAGATGGATGGACGGATGGACGGACGACTTGCATCAATATATCCCATTTTTGCTATGTGATGGGATAACAAGAAACGAGGCAAAGCCACGAAGGCCAGGTTTTTTCCAAGCATAGACACTTTGATAACATAAGTATACCCACTTTGTGTAGACTAGATGGCCGTGGCCGGCATGTCGTGCCTTGGGGCGAGGCATGGACACTAAAAAAATAGATATAGTAGATGGAAAAACTTGAACCAAAAAACTTTAACCAGACACACGGACGTACGGACGGTGTATGCCAAAATGCCGACGATATCGCGCTGACAATGATGATAAACACCCATGTGAAGTATCAAGGTAATGGGTGAAGCAGTTGCAGAGATATAGTACATGAAAAAACTTTAATAAAAAAATTCAAAAGTAATTTGACCTTGACATTGGGCATAGGGGCCGCACGGTTGGGGGGTAGAATGAAAATATGGATGATGATAAACACCCATGTGAAGTTTCAAGGTAATGGGCGAAGCAGTTGCAGAGATATAGTATAACGAAAAAGTTTTAACCAAAAAACTTTAACCAGACGTATGTTAAAAAGTTAACGTTGAAAATGGCTAAGTCAATTACGTAGAAATAATAGGTGAAGGTAAAAAAATGGTCACATGTTGGATAGTTGTATGTGGTAGGCACCCCTTGGTTATGAAGCTGTGAAAGTTTGGTGGTCCTAGGTGGTACAGTACCAAAGAAATGGACTTAAACACGAAAACTTAACATTGTAAACGCGAAAACTTAACATTGAAAATGGCTAAAGTCGACTGCGCGGAAAAAATGGGTCAAGTTCAAAAAAAGGTAACATGTTGGATAGTGATATGTGGTGGGCACCCCTTGATTATGAAGCGGTGAAAGTTTGGTGGTCCTAGGTGGTACAGTAACAAAGAAATGGACTCAAACACGAAAACTTAACATTGATTGTGGACGCTGCCCGCCGCCCGCCCGCCGCCCGCCGCCCGCCTTTCGCCAATCCAATAGCCCGGATTTTTTTTAAAAAACCTGGCTAAAAAGGGTGTTTATACGAATCAATCAAATCGAACCTCCCCCGACGTTGCCCATGCTATTATATAACTGTATTGGGTGGAATTGTGTATTCAGAGAAGAGCACTTACCATTTATTAGACAGGTGGGTGTAGCGCCGCTCCACATGCCAGTGTGGAGGCACTGCCGAGTCAGTTCGCCGACTAACGTGTAGCCGATGTTACACATGAATAGAGCCACTGCACCGTATAGTGTGCCATCTACAAGACTCACCTCACCATTGGCAACGTCGTGCTCAATGGCTGGCAATCTGTAATTAAGGAATTAAATCATAGGATGTTGCACTACTGTGGTATGAATAACATTTGGTCTGTTTAAAGTGCATGGAGTCGAAGGACTGCACACATGAACAGCACACAAATTTTAAACAGACCAAATGTGTTTCATACGCCAGTAAACACAACTACCCGTGTCACACGCGCGCAAAGTACTCATACCACACAGACCTAACACAATTATATATATATATATATATGCAAGTAAATCTGAGAGAGCTTTATACATTCATTATTCCAATGAGGTTTTGTCAAACCAGTCTGGTGGTTATAATGGGAAGTCATTGTTTAAAGATTTTGTCTAACTTTATACGGCGGCCATCTTGGATTATGTGACGATCACCAATTTAAAACAAGAGGGCCATGATGGCCCTAATTCGCTCACCTGACTCCATGAACACCAGAGGAGAATGTGACATTGAGTTCATATGTGCTTTTAAAAATTTTGGCGGCCATCATGAATGACATAATCATCCGATTCCGACAAATATTGCACCAGAGCAATGGCCTCATCGATACCTTCAATTTGATATATGACATGAGCATATTTGGTCCAAAATAAAATTTGACCCCAATTTGACCCCACGGGCCACGCCCATTTTTGACCCCGGGGTCACCATTTTCACAACTTTGAAAGAGCATTGTACATCGATCATTCCTACCAAGTTTCATCGAAATCCACCTAGCGGTTCATGAGAAGAAGATTTTTTAAAGAATTTATGCTATTTTTAGATGGCGGCCATCTTGGATTAGTGACCTTTTGACCTTTCGGCAGCCATCTTGGATGACATAACCATCCGATTTCGACAAAAAATGCACCAGAGTGATCGCCTCGTTGATAACTTTAATTTGATATATGACATGACCACATTCGGTCAAAAATAAAATTTGACCCCAATTCGACCCCACGGGCCATGCCCATTTTTGACCCTGGGGTCACCATTTTAAGAACTTTTTTTGTATTTTTTAAGTATTTGTGCTATTTTTAGACGGCGGCCATCTTGTATTACGTAATGACGTCATTTTAACAATTTTGTAATCCCCCTACCTAAGGACCATGACCGTGAAGTTTGGTGACTATAGGCCCAATGGTTACCGAGGAGAAGACGTTTGAAAATGTTCACGGACGACGGACGACGACGGACACATTGCGGTAACAATAGCTCACATGAGCTTCACTCAGGTGAGCTAAAAAATGTAAATTTTGCACTGAAAGACAATAACTATGAAGTTTGACCAGCATTTGTTTGAACTCTCTAATTAAAGAATGACATTTTGACCTTTCGGCGGCCATATTGGATGAAATAATCATCCGATTTCGACAACAAAATATCCAGAGTGATCATCTCCTTAATACCTTCAATTTGATATACGACATAACCATATTTAGTCAAATGTGAAATTTGACCCCAGTTGGCCCCGCCCATTTTTTACCAAGTAGGCCACCATTTTAACAAACCTGAAACAGTATTGACTATCGATCATTCCTGACAAATTACGTTGAAATTGGCATGGCGGTTCAGTTTTTAAGAATGTTACCTACTTTTCCACCACGGCCATCTTGGATTAGACGACAAACTCCAAATTTACAAATCTGACATGCCCTCACCCATATAAATCTCTAATAAAAGGACCTTTTGGCGGCAAATGTGGATAACATAATCATCCAAATCTGAAACAGCATTGACTATCGATCATTCTAAGTTTCGTAGAAATTGGCCAGGTGGGTTCGCAAGAAGATGTTTTTAAGAATTTGTTATACTTTTCCACGGCGGCCATCTTGGATTATGCGATGACCTCTGATTTGACAAATCTGACGTGCCCCCACCCATAGCTCATCCATGTGAAGTTTGACCAACATTGGCCCAACAGTTCGTGAGAAGAAGACATTTGAATGTGTTGAATGACGATGTACGGACGACGGATGAAAAGCTGTAACAATAGCTCACTTGAGCCCTTGGCTTAGGTGAGCTAAACATAATGACGTCAAACAAACTTTAACGAATCAACGTCGCGCGACATCACGTGGGGCTAATATAATGTATTGAATGGCTGTTATCACTAAAATTGTAAAATTGTCACCGACTCCCTGAAAAAGAGGGCCATGATGGCCACATATCGCTCACATGGCTACACAGGCTTCCAAGCCTAGAATACCTGTGGACTAAGCCAAGAATGGCACACCTGGGTAGAACGAGCTGGTAGAGTGGTAAATACAATTGTATTTCAGAGAATTTAATGTCCGGATATAAATTGCAAACATCTAGTTTGAAAATGGTTACCCAAAATTAAAACAGAACATAATGAAATTTCATTCTCAATTTCTCCTCACAATATTTCTTCACAGATAATATGTATTCAAGTGAAATAAAATGCTTAAATGTCTAAATATGATACTTAGATTGTTAAGGCTGATAAAGCATACTCGGTAATTTCATCTGGGTACAATATGTATTGTATATATGTGGCTAGAGAAATGGGGATTATGGGTTTCACAACCAGTGTAGATCCAGTTCAACCTGTGCATCCGCAGTCAGATCAGGTCTGCACTGTTTGCCATTCCATCAATGAAACACCCGTCATGCATCTAACATTGAAGACAGTTCATTATCAGGCTACAGGAGTGTGCTGTTTGATCAGGAGCTACACTGGTCACTAATCCCATAAGCCCCATTTCTCCAGTCATAGCCACATATATTACTGTACCTTTGATCGCACAAGTAGGACTACCAGAGCCACTCCATTGTGCGGTGATCAAACACTCGCGCGTTTTCACCCCAATTAAGTTGTAGCCGGGTAAACAGGCATATGTTGCCGTGGCGCCGAATTTCGTCCCGTCGGGCAGACTGATAGTTCCATCCGTCGGGCTGGACAGCCCTCCACATTCTGAAACAGGCATCAGGAATCAAGAAATAAAACAGATTATTGCATAAAATGGGGATTCAGTGTATTAATAGAGAGTAATACAAATCATAATACACTAGTGTAATAAATATGCAAACCAGGCTGCTGCAGAAAACATAATAGACGACAAGTACAGCTTCAATGTATACTATTGTGCTTATGCAATAAATATAATCTAACATTTGTGTTGATTTAAAGGTACATGCCCACTCAGTAGAAACAAAATGTTCTTTATATCAGAGACATCATCGGAGGCATTTTCTGGCAAAATAAACATTCATTCACCATTACCCCGCGTATTTATTGGCATTATTATACATTTTATATCAGATGTAAATTTCCACAATGATATCAGGGGCGATAACCGTGTTTCCTTAAAATATTGATGGACATTACTATTTATTCTATGTATTTATTTTTTGATGTGCAATGATCATACTTTATAATCTGTCGAAAATATTATTTTTTCAGGTGACGCATTTAATTACATGTACCATAAAGATTCTAATAGACGCCCGGGCGTCTATTAGAATCACCACTGGCTCCGAAGTCCAGGGTGGGCGTTTAATAGAGGCAAGTGTTATTCAGCAAAGGAAAATGATAAAAAAAATATACGATGTTCTGCTATCTGAACAAAAACATAACTAAGGGACGTTACTCTCAAACGCCAGACTTGATTGTACTGTCTGTCAGTTTATAAACATTTGGGCCAAGACGTTTCGGCCCACTCTGGTCATTATGGTACAGTCGGTAGAAATGTTAAATTTAATGGTAATGTATATCAAGACAGCGTCAATCATTAATGCTGATCAGATTTACGCCTACGGACGTTTCGTCAGCGTTTCGGATCTGTCGGGTTTGAGATGCTTTGAAAATGGCGTCTCCGTAACCGTGTAAATTCTGATCACCCTGTGTCCATGCAAATAGCTACTGCTGATGAGGAATTTACTGTGACACCGGAAACAGTCGAATTTCGCTTCCGCTTTTGAAAGTGAAAGTAGCAATTATGTTTTTTCTCCGATTTTAAAGGAAGTTGCTTTCGAAATAATGGAAAGAAACAAAATCTAATTTGACAATTAGCTCCGATTTTGTTTCAAGTCGGTACTGGGCGTTTATTAGAGGCACTAATTTCGTGAAAATCGGCCAAAAAATGTGTCATTTTCAACGTAAAAAGTGGGGGGTGAGCGTCTATTAGAGCATGGGCGTCTATTATAATCTTTACGGTATTATAAATATTTAAAAAAATACCATGCCTCATTTGCATATGAAAATAGCCTGATACCACGGCGAGTCACTATCAGTAAAATAAATATTACTAAATGATGATATCTGTATAGCTTATTAAATTAAAGCGGGTCTTTTTTTTTTAAATTTTGCCATTCTGCCTTGTTTATTAACAAAGCTGTAGGTGGGGCATCCGTGTTCTATGAACACATTTTATTTTCTACAGACATTTCTTGCTCAAGAACGTCTAAAGTCGGTTCATAAACTACCATAATATCAAATCACAATGTGTACATATGATATACAGTATAATGCAGTTGACAGGTCTGGGAATGTAGTTGGATAATCATCGTCACTCACTGAACTGAATGTAGGACGTAATTCATCTCAAGTATCACTGGGGACCTATTTAATAGATGCAATCAGTATTGAAACTAGTACTAGATTTATTCAGCATGGCATCTGTGAAACTCTCCTACTCTGGACAATACAAAATGTCTATTATTAATAATAACACCATGTACAATAATACCCCTGTAATACGGTTGATAATGGAAGGTAATATACAACACTCCTCCTTTTCTTAAAATATTGAACCCCAAAACATTTTTTTTTTAAATAAAAGTACACGTATTTGAAATTGAACTTTTGTGATTGTGAAAATGTTTTCTAAATTGTCAGCGAAATGTTAAACTTCTTCACAATGAGACGTTCCATGTGAATTAAACTGAAACACAATAGTCTGAATATAAAATATGGCAAAACACACATTGTTGAACATGTTGAATGTTTTGACTGTGTCTATTTTGACACAAAACAAATTTGTCGGTATATCCAGATTTATACCAGATTCGATTGTCTCAGCACTGTCAGATTCACCAGTCAAATCATTGTCATTCTCGGTCTCATTATATATTGAAATTGTCAAAATTTACAAAGTCACCTTTTGACCGGTGTTGAATTCCGATTATAATGAACACCTTCCGGTGATACTATGACACAATTATTTCCATGTTTTTCTACCAGTCTACAGGTCTAATGGTGTTGGTTTGAACGATGTGTCAAGTTGGTTAGTTTTCTTCTCCTTCACCATTACCCGGTCACCTTCGCCAAGATCGCTCTGCCTCGCTCCCCGTTTCTCGTCAATATACAGTTTGTTTTTATATTTCGTGATCGTATCCCTGCCGCGAACTTCTTCATCTCTTGTCTTTTAGACCATATCCTTGACATGCGGTAGTTTCGTCCGTAGCTTACGCCCGACCATCAGTTTGCCTGGTGATACGCCCGTTGTTTTATGTGGTGAACTCCTGTACGTCATCAGGTACATGCGAATGTCCTTTTTCCAGTGTCGCGACTCTGTAGGAGCGATTCTGATACGTTTGAGTAGAGACTGATTTTGACGTTTGACTTCGCCATTCGCAGCTGGATGTAGTGGTGTTACCCGTCCGTGTTTAACACCATTTTCTCGAAAATACGATTCAAATGTGTCAGATACAAATTGTGGTCCGTTGTCGGATGTCACAGACTTTACTAACCCGTAGCGCGAAAACATGGTCTCTAGCGCTTCAATCATACATTCACTGGATGTGTCTAGTTATTTCAATCTCATAATAACGACTGTAATAGTCCACAACCACAAGTATGAAATGACCCGAGGGCAGCGGCCTAAGTAGGGGTCTATGGCTACATCTTGCCATGATTCTGTCGGTATCGGCGTTGGAGTTAACGGTTCCAGATGTGGTATCGCGCTCACTAGTTGACACACATGACAACTTTTCACATACTTTTCAACATCAATGTCCATATTTGGCCACCACACTTTACTCCGTAAATCTTGTTTGGTTCCTACTACTCCCATGTGTCCTTGGTGAGCTAGTTTAACACATTTCAGTCGAAGATCTTCAGGAATAACCAATTGCATTCCACGTAGTACTAACTTTCCCAGGTTACACAGTTCATCACGAATAGGAAAGTAAGAAGCCCACGATTTGTCCCAATGTTGGTTGGTCAATGAGTTTTTGACATAATTTAAAACTTGTTGTTGATCGTGTTTTCACAAATTGGTACTAATCGCGATAGTGCGTCTGTGATATTCACGCGTCCTAGTACATACCGAATCTTATATGTATACGGCATTAATTTCATCATCCATCTTTCAACACGTGCACTTGGCTTCGATTTCAGTCTATACAATACTTCCAATGTTTTGTGGTCACTGTCTGTTACGAGCTCAAATTCACTCCCATAGATGTAAAGGTGAAATTTCTCACATGCCAAGACTACTGCAAGTGCTTCCTTTTCCGTTGTAGAATAATGTTTTTTTTTTCAACATCTGATAGTAATCTGCTGGCATAACACAGCGCCTATCCCAACATTGCTCGCATCTGTCATAAGTGTAGTTTTTGTCGAGTCCGAACGGTAGTACTCCCAGTGTATTAGCATTTGCTAAACGGTCCTTTAGTTCGTCAAAACTTTTCTGCTCTACCGCAGCCCAATAGAATTTCAGGTTCTTCTTAGTCAAATTTCGCAACGGTTGAGATACTGATGCAAAATCTGGAATATACCGTGCACTAAAGTTTACAAGTCCCACAAAACTTTTCACTTCAGATGCAGTTTCTGGTTGATAAAAGTTCCTTGTGTGTAACAAAATGTAGTTACGTTCCTTGATGATTCTTCTAATTATATCTGCATGATGTAATTGAAGATACTAGAAAATGGTGAAATACGGCCCGGGGAATCACGGACATAGAGTCGGCAAATTATGGACATAGTAAACTATGATAGGGAAAATACAGACAAAAACGTCCAAGGTACGAATAAAAAAACAATGTGGGGGAATAAATAACAACAACTAGGCGAGTTTTTTTCAGTTTTTTTGTTTCATTTTGTTAGGAAAATTGGGTGCGTCTTATAATCTCATGTAGACATTTTCCCCCAGATTTTGGACTGAAAAATAGGGGTGCGTCTTATGCACTCTTGCGACCTATAATCGCAAGAATACGGTATTACAATTTCTGTTTCTGTGAATATCCATACATCCACAAGTGGATATACCCATATACATACAATTAAATTACACTGAAATATTTACTAATTGTCCCATATAACCATAAGTCTGTATAATGCAGATCAGCATATTTATTTCAGCAAACTTTTCCGCATGGCTGCATGTTTAATCATCGCTTATGAATGGAATTATATTCTCAATTAACAGATATTCTCTTCTCATCGGCAAAAGTCCCGTCCCCTGCACTGAAATCAATATTGACAGGGTCTATGCGTGCCACATATATAAAACATATATTGTAACGAATGATCATGACTTAGAGGACTCGGATCAAGTATGTGTCAATGTTAGCTTTAATCCTTTCGCTTCCAGGTTAGCTCAAACCCAGTTAGTTGAAAATCCAGTCACAGGAATTGCGGTTTTGCACCGAAAAGTGGTTGTTTGGTTGATTTGTGTACATTAGTTATCCATGAATAGCAATTTCGTCATATACCGGTAAGACATATGGGTACAATTAAATGGTCTATATATTTAACAAAGCACTACCCAAATAAGTGCATGTGAAAATAAGTGTCTCTGTTTGGTCTCTTACGATCTTATTTATATGTAGTATGTTGGTGTGTATAGAAACGGACGATGGAACGTTCTGATATAATTCTAGATTAGCATAGACTAATCAACCATGTTCCTTTGAAACAAAGTAACATATTAATGCATGCAAACTACAAATGTATCATATATTATATTACACATATGGTTGTGATATTATAATACACTGTTATGACACGTATACATACCATGTAATGACATTACATGACTACACCGTATATTATTACAGTGTATGGTATTCCCCAGAAACAGCGCTCTTCATAACTGTGATACATACATATGCATTCAACAGAGATTGCATTATGACCGTGTAACGCATTTTTATAACTTTTATTTTTTGTATGTACCAAACAATCTTATGAAAGACCTCAACATATGTTCCATCATCAAATCACAACATATTGATCTCGATCGCATTATAGTTTAATATCCACACACATATTATAGGTCATCCAAACGCGATTTTATTGTTAATAAACACAGCATATGCCGTTTATGAACTGAGATGTAATGGCCTAGATGACAACATGCATTGAATTCGTAGATATATACAGTAATGTGAATATGGCACACAAATGCTGGTTATTAACTTATTCCTACATGTACTTACATGTCCTAGTGCATGGCTACCGGCATATGACAGCTTAAATGATACGTCATCCAAAAGTTATTTTATTTTGGGCAATAACAACATGATATATCGTATATGAACTGTGATTTGATGACCATGATCACACCATTGACTCTACATATACACGATATATATATATGTTATATCATTCCCCAATTTTCAAGTAATTGAGTTTGTCTCTTGCTACACCGACAAGCAGACTCGCACTATCCATGTGCAGTGTTTCCAAGTTATTGTTATTCCATGTGCATGTTATTGTCGTCAATTTTACAACTTTGTTATACAGTGGAACCCCTCTAAACCGAACACCCTGGGGACAGACTGAAAAGTTTTGGTTTATAGGGGTTTTCAGTTTAGATGGGTTTTCTATTTCCAGTTAAGGAAATGTATGTTTTCCATCATTAACTCTTGGATTTGTATAGTATATACCATTATTAGCATATTGATTAAAAAGTTAAGTCCGAATGAGACGATTCTAAAGCACTCCCAACTTGCCATTTGTATGGAGAAATAAGAAATGTACCCCCAAATTACGCACCTTAACGGGGGCTCGGCTACCCAGTTGTGTTTTATCATGTGTAATTCCCAATAAACAGAGTGCAGATGACATGGGATAAAGGCCCCTAAGTATTTTGTGCCACTTTGGAACTTTCTCGATCAGCTGGACGCTCTCTTTTAAGACCAGAATGTGTGTATTGACATTGCAAATAGTGCAGATTCGCAAGGGGTATAGCAAATAGTGCAGATTCGCAATGTAATCTGAGTCTACGGTCTACACTGGTCGCAAAGAGCATATGACACATTTCGCGTGTGCTGTGTAGTTACCGCGAGCTGCTACAATAGCCCACAGGCTACAGTCACGAGTTTACAGCCTCGTTAAGTAATTATCAGATTATCTCAATTAATCGGTCGGTGGGTTCACAAGTAATGTGCCGATTATTTTATTTCCGTAATTGTTACGTACGCGCATAATTAAATTGTGAACCATGCTATTGTAATGAGCTTGTAAAACAGCAAACATGTCTCGTATTTAGGTTGCATGTATTGAATAGATTCTTAACTTTGTAATGCCGCTTATGACGTTCAAAAAACACGCCGCTTAGCGCATTACACGCATGGATAGTTAATGGGCGTAATTTGATCAATTTTATTATTTCTTCCACACAAATGTCAAGTTGGGAGTCCGTTAGAATCGTCTCATTCTCGTGGCTCCGCATTTTGGGAACCAGAGCTGAACAATACTACCGGGAACCAGTCTATTGTAAACACGGTGTGATTTTGACACCCGCTTGAAACAACAACATTGAAATTGGGCGCGTGTATTTCTTGGATGACATCCTGACAGGTGACCGTGTTTCCGGTTTTCCGGGGTTATTTTAACACTGAAATATGGTTTTGGGACTTGAAATGGCGTCCGGATTACAGAGTAGAGGGGTTCCGGAATAGAGGGGTAGAAACTAATGTGTTTATATAGCAGAATATTCGGGACGTGGCGTATGTTCGGTATAGCGCGAATTCCGGTATAGAGGGGGTCCGGTTTGGAGGGGTTCCACTGTAATAACAAATGTGTCGATAACTACTTTTCAAGTATAAATGGTGGGAATATAACGTATGCAAATGCAGTACTCAAATTAAATAATGGATATTCCCATATCTGTGTCTTCTATAGCGCACTAATGGGTACATTAATGGGAAGTGAATAACGGTAGTTGTTACGTAGCCAGTCAAATTCAGAATTCGTCAACTTCCTCTGGATATGTCAGTCGCTGTGCTACCCTTTCGTGTATCGCATTAATAAATGATTATCGTTGTTCATATATAGATATAGTAGGCTTCATTATAATGGAAAATGACACAATATCCGCATGGAATGTACCGGTATCTGATGGTTTTGATGTATGCAACAGACACGCAACCAGACCTTTTGAAGCAGGGAGTTTTGTCGAGGGATTGAATGGCCCGAGGCAGATATGGGGTCCGGGGCCATGCTTTTCTAGACAATTGTGAAATCCAGGTGGTCTGAAATGTCATTTCATAAATTCTCAGCAAAGACTGAGCACATAATACGACTCTCCTGCTTGCATCAATATTATAAAATGACTACGTATCGACAATAATTCTTATTTTAGTGCATGAAACAGTGGACATCAAAGCAGAACGAGGGAGGTGGGAAGGGGGTCATCCGACCGCACCGACCACCGGCTTTAAACGAACTATCGACAGCTCATTTCATCTTCATGGATGGGGCGGGTAACTGAATATTTGCATACAATTGCTATCCAGACCGACATTAGACAAATCTGATATACTGTCAGGTCTTCACCACCCTATAGTAACTTAGCCTCCCCCTCTCCATAAATGTAGTAGGATTAGCACTGATCGTATGACTCTTATAACGGCGTTAGCCGGATTCAAATATTGCCTACAAGACAGCTGAGCATGTGAATAAGGGCCAAGTCAGGGGTGTCGTGCTCCCCGGCAAGGATTAACCCCATCGTTAGATTACCATTCACATGCTCCCAACCTGTCACTGTATTTTATTTCTATCCGAATACAGGTATTAGACATGGGAATTATGTGGATTCACTCAAATGCATGAATACCTAGCTGTAATTGTAAATACGTTCCCGTTTCCTTTGACATTGTCAACATGTATTCAGAATTATTTTCCACTTGAAATCTATGATCGTGACTATGTAGTCGTTTACTATTCATTACCATGTTACAGCTAGAAATTATTGTTATACATGCGTTGCGCCAATAGTTTGTTGATAGCTCATATTATACAAGAGCTCCGCGGAGCAAGATGTCCTGCCTGGCGCAGGTTGATAGTACATAAGGAGCTTCTAATAACCTTGGGGTTAGTGAGCACCATGAGCTTTCTGTAGAATGATGTGAGATGTTGTTAAAAATACACCTATGAAATATTAAAGCATTCCATTGAGGGAAAGAGAAGTTATAATGAAGTGTAAAGTTTTCGAAACAAAACATTTTCTAAGTCCTTGATCTTGTGGTTAGCGGGCACCATACACTTTCTGTATACTGATGCAGAAAGATGTTACAAATATACCTATGAAATATTAAAGCATTCCATCAATGGAAACAGAAGTTATTGCAGATTAACCCCCCAATGTTAATTTTTGTGATGGACAGACGGACGAACAGACAACTTTTGCATCCCTATATCCCCTTCTCGCTACGCGAGGGGATAATAAACTGAAACCAAAACACTTATTTTCCAACAAACACAGCTAAACACAAACAAGAATGCCGCCAACGACATATATCTCCAGGCACCGATGCTAAATTTCTCTATACTAGACATTTTTGAAGTCCGTGACCTTGACCTTGGTGTTACTGGACACCATGAACTTTCTGCAGATGATGCGGAATGTTCTTACAAATGCATGTATGAAATATTAAAACATTCCATCAAGGGAAACAGAAGTAACAATACATTAACCCAATCATTCAGTTTTCAGTTAGCGGGCACCATGGGCTTTCTGTAGAATAATGCCGGATGTTGCTTAGTCTAGTTTACACCTAAGAAGCATTAAAGCATTCCATCAAGGGAAACAGAAGTTGTAATAAATTAAACCGAGCGTTAAGTTTTCCAAAACTGGAATTTTCTAAGCCCGTGACCTTGGCCTTTGGGGTTAGCGGGCACCATGGGCTTTCTGTAGAATGATGTGGGATGTTGTTTCAAATGCATGTATGGAATATTAAAGCATTCCATTCAGGGATACAGAAGTTACAACGTTAAGTTTTAGAAACATAGCCAAATGCAGAAAATTAACATCGAATGCATGTGAAAAGTAGGTTAATGAACCATGACTAGATGGCTGCGGCCTGCATGTCGCGCCTTGGGGGCGAGGCATGGACACTAAAAAAAAGAGATATAGTAGACGGAAAAAGTGTAACCAAAAAACTTTAACCGGACACACATACGTACGGACGTACGCCAAAGTGCCGACTATATCGCGCTTTCCGCAAGCAGAACCTACAAAAACTTTAACCAAAAATTTCAAAGTAATTAAACCTTGACATTGGGCACAGGGGCCACACGGAAGGAGGGTAGAATGAAAATATAGATGATGATAACACCCATGTCAAGTTTCAAGGTAATGGGCAAAGCAGGTGCAGAGATATAGTACATGAACAAACTTTAACCAAAAACTTTAACCAAAAACTTTAAAGTAATTTGACATTGGGCACAGGGGCAGCATGGGTGGGGGGTAGAATTAAATATGGATGATGATAAACACCCATGTGAAGTTTCAAGGTAATGGGCAAAGCAGTTGCAGAGATATAGTATAACAAAAAACATTAACCAAAAAACTTTAACCAAAAACTTTTACCAAACACTTCAAAGTAATTTGACCTTGACATTGGGAACACGGGCCACATGGGAGGGAGGTAGAATGAAAATATAGATGATGATAAACACCCATGTTAAGTTTCAAGGTAATGGGCAAAGCAGTAGCAGAGATACAGTATAACAAAAAACATTAACCAAAAAACTTAACCAAAAAACTTTTACCAAACACTTCAAAGTAATTTGACCTTAACATTGGGCACAGGGGCCGCACAGGTGGGGGGTAGAATGAAAATATAGATGATGATAAACACCCATGTGAAGTTTCAAGGTAATGGGCAAAGCAGTTGCAGAGATATAGTATAACAAAAAACTTTAACCAAAAAACTTAACCAACAACTTCAGAGTAATTTGACCTTGACATTTGGGCACAGGGGCCGCACGGGAGGGGAGTATAATGAAAATATAGATGATGATAAACACTCATGTGAAGTTTCAAGGTAATGGGCAAAGCAGTTGCAGATATATAGTATAACAAAAAACTTTAACCAAAAAACTTAACCAAAAAACTTAACCAAAAACTTCAAAGTAATTTGACCTTGACATTGGGTACAGGGGTCGCACGGGAGGGGGGTAGAATGAAAATATAGATGATGATAAACACCTATGTGAAGTTTCAAGGTAATGGGCAAAGCAGTTGCAGAGATATAGTATAACGAAAAACTTTAACCAAAAAACTTAACCAAAAACTTTAAACAAACACTTCAAAGTAATTTGACCTTGACATTGGGCACACGGGTCGCATGGGAGGGAGGTAAAATGAAAATATAGATGATGATAAACACACATGTTAAGTTTCAACAAGGTAATGGGCAAAGCAGTAGCAGAGATACAGTATAACAAAAAACTTTAACCAAAAAACTTAGCCAAAAACTTCAAAGTAATTTGACCTTGACATTGGGCACAGGGGCCGCACGGGTGGGGGTAGAATGAAAATATAGATGATGATAAACACCCATGTGAAGTTTCAAGGTAATGGGCAAAGCAGTTGCAGAGATATAGTATAACAAAAAACTTTAACCAACAGGCTGAACCAGAAAACTTAACCAAAAACTTCAAAGTAATTTGACCTTGACATTTGGGCACAGGGGCCGCACGGGAGGGCGGTATAATGAAAATATAGATGATGATAAACACCCATGTGAAGTTTCAAGGTAATGGGCAAAGCAGTTGCAGTATATAGTATAACAAAAAACTTTAACCAAAAAACTTAACCAAAAAACTTAACCAAAAACTTCAAAGTAATTTGACCTTGACATTGGGCACAGGGGCCGCACGGGAGGGGGGTTGAATGAAAATATAGATGATGATAAACACCCATGTGAAGTTTCAAGGTAATGGGCAAAGCAGTTGCAGAGATATAGTATAACGAAAAACTTTAACCAAAAAACTTAACCAAAAAACTTAACCAAAAACTTTAACCAAAAAACTTAACTAACCAAAAACTTTAACCAAAATCTTTAACCAAAAACTTTAACCAAAAAAGTTAACCAAAAACTTGACCGGACACACGTACATACATACGTGTACGTACGCCAAAGTGCCGACTATATCGCGCTTTCCGCATGCGGGCGCGACAAAAACTAGGCCAAGGTCACATGGGCTCCCTCTGTGTGAGATGGTTACACCACAGGGTATAATGAAGCATTCCATCAAAGGAAACAGAATTTGTAATAAATTAAACCAAGAGTTAAGTTTTCCAAACCCGGACATTTCTAAGTCAGTGACCTTGACCTTTGGGGTTAGCGGGCACCTTGTGCTTTCTGTAGAATGATGCGGGATGTTGTTACAAATACATGTATGGAATATTAAAGCATTCCATTGAGGGAAACAGAAGTTACAATTAATTAACCTGAGCGTTAAGGTTTAGAAACAGAGCTAAACACAAAAACTCAACGTTGAATGCATGTGAAAAGTTGGTCAATGAACCATGAAAACTAGGTCAAGGTCACATGGGCTCTCTCTGTGTGAGAAGGTTACACCACAGTGTTGATGTATACCAAGTATGGAGGTCGTAGGACTTATATATTTCTGGAAACTGAGCTGAACGAAAAAAACTTAAGTGAAATGTTGACGCCGCTGCCGACGGAAAAACCTATGCCTATGTCCCGTTTCTGCTAAAGCAGGTAACCAAAATGGCGGTCATAAAATATTAGTCTTTATGTAGTCATCGAAAACACTGAAACATTCAGTTTAGGGTGTAGCATATGCTATGTCGTTGATGACTACTACTTAATATGGACGTGTCAGAATTGTATCCATGTTGGTGGCCATCTTTGATTTACCTTTTTTTGCGGCGAAAGATCATTCGGTACAGTTTGGAATACAAGCATCGCATTTTTTAAATATTACAAATATGATTTACAATTATGTTCCATTTCTTTACTATTTTGTCAACCAACAGCGCCTAAGAGCTTAAGCGATACTTAGCAGTCACTTGAATATCCCAAACATGGTCAAATAATAAGTATATTAGATGGACTCATTCATTTTTGTAAAGAACACAAGCAATAATAACAAAAAAGGCAAACAACTGAAATATAAAAGAGCATGAAAGTGTAGCTATTTATTTTAGTTATCTACACATTTTCTGCACATCTGTGTCAATATTTGGCGACCTTCTTCTATTTATATGAATCTGTCAGTGCTGAATTGTATTTATAAGTTATATAAATTTATTTCTATGTATGTAAACGCACAATGTAACTACCAAATGCCATATAATAATCACGTCAGAATATATTTAAGACAAAATGTTGATACCTGTCGGTCATCTTGAAATTCGCAAAATACACAACGATTTGAACCACCATAAAACCGGATCGTTTCATATATGTTCTAAGGAAGAATATTCAACAATTTACACAACTTTATCTGATATCTCAAGCATGATATGCACGTACATGTCTATCTACTGATATAAAATATGTTTTTGAACTTGTTTGACCTCTTTGCACTTAATGACCCCAAAAGTGACCTTGTCCCACCTAATTTGATTGACTGACATCGGATTCATGTTCAGGAAGGTATGATGTATCAATCTAGCATAGTCGTTGCTTTTGATCTACAGTCGCACCTGTACTTACGGCCACCTGTATTAAGCGTCTCCCTCCGTTAAGCGGCCATTTTATTTCCCCCCAATGAAAATTACTCTAAAATGCACCTGTATTAAGCGTGAACCTGTCTAACGCGGCCAACGGACAGTCAAAATCGTCCATTTTGCCTCGAAATCCTCGTTTTAGCGGCCATTCTCGGCAAAATATCGGAAATTCTAAAAAAAAAAGCTGGGACCAAATTCGTTCAGATAATCCCCATTTCCCACCCAGTGACCTAAATCTCGCTAATTGCAGGCCTGCCAAACTGTTTACAATACCATTTCAATTTGTTTTATGACACCCGATTGTTTGACCAAATTTTCATCACATCATTACGCGATTCACTAAAATCATGCCTACCCGCTGTGACAATAAAAGTCGAGGGTCGATAGTTTCAATAATTCCCCTAGCCAAACATTGCTTCTGGCTACTATAATTGTCAGTTCAAAACACTGTTATTCTCGTGGCCGAGTTATTTATACAGTACAGCCAATCGCTGGTAAGTAAAGGCAGCCCTTAGTGGCATGATTGACAGGTTACTGTGGCGAAAGACGTCGGCAATATATCTATCAGCGATTGATCATGAACCCGCTATAGTTAACTCCCTCCGAATACTCTCAACCAGACAAACAAACACATGCAAACACGCGTTTATTTCAACCAAATATGGCTAACTGTATTGTCAGAAAACATGAATAAGTCTGTAAATATCACGGACAATTTCGGCGATTTCGTACCTACGTAGTTTCGTCCTTTTGCAACTTTTTCCAATCGATGTTAACGTAACCCGATTTTTATGATAATTCAGTTTGGTATTAACTAAATATACAGAATTTATGCACATCCAAGTTCATAAATGATATTTTAAGGGAATTTAAACGGATTAATTTGCATGCATCATAATGTGCAAGTTATAGCGAGCGTGGCATGGGGACTGCTGTTATAAGCCGAGCTATGCTGACCGTGGGCCGTTGCCTAACTACATACGCCAGACAAACTGGTGATTTTCGGACGAACTGGTACATCTTGTAACAACAAACACGCGATTGACCCATCAAATTATTAAACGTTCCGTTTGATAATCCATTCTATTGTGCATATTGTATTTACATTATCCAGTAGCGGATTCGGGGGGTGGGGGGGGGGGGGGGGCTTCAGAAATCCCGATTTTTCTTCTTTTTTTTTTGATTTTTTTTTTTTTTACACAAAGACGCATTTTGTGTTTGGCATTTCTAATTGACATAGGCGCCGCTTAGATCAATGAGTATTCGAAATTAAAGTAAACACTGTATATCATGATGTACATATGAACATATGACTGTACATTAATTGTACATATAAATCTATATGGAACAAGTTATAAGTCGGTCCAAGATGAACCTCCATTAAGCACCCACCTGTGTTAAGCAAGCAATTTTGGACTTTCCCATGGCCGCTTGCTTAAGACAAGTTTGACTGTATTGGGTTGAACAGAAGTCGTTTTTAAGCCATTTCTCTTCAAAGTGCCCCTCCACTAAAACATTCCTGCTAATTCTAATAGCTCATATGATCCATACCTGTATAATTTCTTATCCGTCTGTTGTGAGCGACATTTAATCTTGTTCCGTTTCAGATCTTTCCATAAGGAACTGGCAATGATATTCACTGTCGCACCACTGTCAATTATAACATCGACTGGATTTTTCTCCGTTTGACAGATACTGAACGCGTACTCATCACCTGAGTCAATTTGTAGAACAAAATCTTTCTTCGGTTTTGTGAACACTTTCTTATTTGTATTTAAAAATTGTATTTGCAAAGAGCCCAATGTTGTCACATTTTTTGCACATTTTGTCTTTTGCCGGACACTTCGGATCTTTACCATAATGTCCGTCTCTGCCACATCTATAAGCATTTGTAATTTCCAGTTTGTCGACCTGATGTATACACTTTTGGTTTTGCTCCACCATAGTTCGTGTTTGATGTGGAAAGCCTATTTATTACATGCGGTAAATTTCCCTGGCTTGTCGTTCAGTCATTTCTAAATGGTTCCCATATTAAATGTACATGCCCACTCAGTAAGCAAAAAATGTTCTTTATATCAGAGACACCATCTGAGACATTTTATGGCAAAATATACATTCATTCACCATTACTCCATGTAATGATTGGCATTATTATACATTTTATATAGGACATAAATTTCCACACTGATATCAGGGGTGATAACCGTGTTTCTTTAAATAGTTAACGGACATTACTATTTATTCTCTGTATTTATGTTTTGATGTGCAATGATCATACTTTATCATCTGTTGAAAATATTATTTTTTTCAGGTGACAGATTAAATTAGTAATAATAATTAAAAAATATCATGCCTCATTTGCATACATGAAAATAGCCCGATACCACCACGAGTTACTATCAGTAAAATAAATATTACTAAATGATTACTGGGTATATCGTTATTCGTAATTTTTATAACTGGTGGAATAGTGACACACTTATGCACTTATTTAATTCCTATAAAGAACATTTTGTGCCCGAGCATGCCGAGTGAGCAAGTACCTTTAAACAACATTGTACACGTATTTCTGACCGTTCCAATGTTATACCCTGTAGCCTAGCTGCTGTGTTTAGTATTTTATAGATCTAGTATGTGTGTGATTACTTCGGGATTGTGTCCTGTGGTGACATATGTTGCTTTTGTACTTTTTTTTGTTTTCTGTATAGTGTTACCTCCACCTAGAGCCCACATGCCGAGAAGGGTATTTTACGCCGTGTTGTGCACTCTGCAACCACAGCTGTAATTGTACCATAGTTATCTATGATTAATCTGATATGTTTTGTCCTCTGTTTGTTTCTGGGATATTTAATTCTTTATTTTGATTCAATGAAACATTATTCTTTATATGTTTTTTTTACATCTAAAACTATCCTCTGGGATGGTGTTATTTATTTGCGGGACATTTTTTTAAATCTTAATTTACATCAGATTTAGATCTACATATTTTATCATTATGATTAGTTTGTATATCTTGATTTTGTACGCATTAGCTTAGTTTGCATAATGACAGCAGTACCCCTCTTGAAGCATCAATGGCCTACATTTACACGTCGGCAAAAAAAACAGGAAAAAAAATGTTCATCAAAAAGATCTAATTTCTCTAAAAATCATTATTGTAATTTACATTACTCTCCAATTACATACTTTTAATATACCTTTACTATCCCTACAAAAAGTAGGGATAGTAGGGCTAAGTAGGGAAAAGTAGGAGCCAAACAAAAAGGTAGGGAAAAGTAGGAAATGTAGGAAAAGTAGGACCCGCTAGACAGCTCGTGAAATACGATATAAATCTACACTTTTATTATGTTTTCCTAACTTGTTTCATCTTTTTCTAGGCATATCTGAGACCCAGTACCTTTAAAATCTGCAAATCAATAAAACATAATATATAATATGCTACATTGAATAATTTTGAAATTCACAAATACCACCAACTCAAATATATTATGTACAAAATAAAACTAACTTGGTCAGTAAGCGAGGCTTACGGAATACCTCCGCGTGGGCCCAGGTACCCCTAAAATATGTACAAATTTCCAAGTGTGTGGGCTTGTGACCTTGACTCTGGGATTAGCGCGAGCGGCATGAACGTGAATTTGTCACAGGGTGGTAGAGGTCCATTGGAGCAATGAGTGTGTGAAATGTGAAGCAGATCCGAGCAAGGAAATAGAAGTTATAACCGATTTCTCTGATGTTAAGTTTTGTAAAGAGACTACCGTATAACCTTGAATTAACGCCCCCGGAGGCGTTACATTTTACAAAGTAATATAGCCAGTAAAAAAAATATAACCGCCAAGGGGGGTGACCGCCTGTTTATTCAGGTACAGTCTACAGCCCAAAACCGCCTGTCGGCCCACCGCTCGACGATTCAAATTTTGCATGCCGATTCGGATCAAGTGTGAGCAGAAGACTTAGAGATTTTCAGAAATCTCTTAATGACCACTTTCCACGAAACCGGAAGTGACGTCATACTTTCTATAACTTCCTTATTTTCCAACCGATTTCAAAAATTCTTCTGCATTTGAAAGCTGACAAAATTCTCTATCTCGGGCTCACTGACAGTTCTCGGCTATCTGGTCAAATAAGAGAGCTATAGGCATTTGAAGTTGAAAAATGTACATACTTTTCAACGATTTTGCCGATTTTTTGCCGAATATCAGCTGATAAAGGGTGGTCTTTACAAACGTTTTCCAATTTGTACAGTAATGTCAGCAACATAATTTCTTGCCAGTGTGATAGGGGAGTGTCAGGCGCATAAAAGATGATAATTTTCAGAGCTCTATCTTGACTACTTCCGGTTCTATTGGATGTCAAAGATGAACGTCTTTTTTTCAAGTTTTCAAAATAGAGCAAACGGATGTGACGTCAGCTTCGTTATTTATCAATACATTTCAAAATTTCTTGCTGCGGTCGATATTTCAGTCCTTTAGCTAATACTTTCCCGCTTTGTGCCCGGCCTATGGTGAAAAACAAACGAAAACTTCACTGGCGGAATATTGCACATATTTAATTTCCGTTTTATTAGGTGTATTTACAAATGGCGTAAACTGCAATTTTAAGGGCGATAACTATCGAAAAATAATCATCCGTGACTTACGGGCTCCTCCATCTACACCAAACCGCTGGTCAGATCGACTTCAAATTTTGGCTGATAACGGGTGGTCTTTACAAACGTTTTCCAATTTGTACAGTATTGTCAGCAAATAGTTTACACCTTGGGCTAAAGCTTAGCTACACATGAAATCAATGTTTGAGGCTCAAACCGTTGATGCAGCTCAAGCTGCTCTAGTTTGTGTTTGAAATTGGCGGTCATTGGTAAATTTGTTTTTTTTTATTTTTATTTTTATTTGGGGGGGGGGGGGGGTGGGGGGGGGGGGGGGGGGGGGGGGGGGGGGGGCGTGGGGAGGGCGTTTATTAGAAGGGGGGCGTTAATTCGAGGTTATACGGTATGTATGTGACGTTGACCTCGACATCAGCGGGGATTTTTCACAGCATATGAAATATTAAGAATTTTCAATGAAAGAAATAGAAGTTATAACACATATTTCTCTGTTAAGTTTTGTAAAGTGACTAAGTATGTGACCTTGACCTTGGGATCAGCGGGGGTTAGACAGTCGTAGATTTGTCACAGCATGATAGTACAACCTTAGAGGAATGCACAAGTGAAATAATAAGAATTTTCAATGAAGGAAATAGAAGTTATAACTTATTTCTCTGATGTTAAGTTTTGTAAAGAGACAAAGTATTTGACTTTGACATTGGGATCAGCGGGGGTTGGACGGTCATGGATTTGGCACAGCATGGTATTAGAGCCTTACAGGAATGCATGTGTGAAATATTAAGAATTTTAGATGAAGGAAATAGAAGTTAGAACAATATTTCTCTGATGTTAAGTTTTGTAAAGAGACTAAGTATTTGACCTTGACCTTGGGATCAGCGGGGGTTGGACGGTCGTGGATTTGGCACAGCATGGTAGTAGAGCCTTACAGGAATGCATGTGTGAAATATTAAGCATTTTAGATGAAGGAAATAGAAGTTAGAACACTATTTCTCTGATGTTAAGTTTTCTAAAGAGACTAAGTATTTGACCTTGACCTTGGTATCAGCGGGGGTTGAATGTCGTGGATTTGGCACAGCATGGTAGTAGAGCCTTACAGGAATGCATGTGTGAAATATTAAGAATTTTAGATGAAGGAAATAGAAGTTAGAACAATATTTCTCTGATGTTAAGTTTTGTAAAGAGACTAAGTATTTGACCTTGACCTTGGGATCAGCGGGGGTTGGACGGTCGTGGATTTGGCACAGCATGGTAGTAGAGCCTTACAGGAATGCATGTGTGAAATATTAAGCATTTTAGATGAAGGAAATAGAAGTTAGAACAATATTTCTCTGATGTTAAGTTTTCTAAAGAGGCTAAGTATTTGACCTTGACCTTGGTATCAGCGGGGGTTGGATGGTCGTGGATTTGGCACAGCATGGTAGTAGAGCCTTACAGGAATGCATGTGTGAAATATTAAGCATTTTAGATGAAGGAAATAGAAGTTATAACAATATTTCTCTGATGTGAAGTTTTGTAAAGAGACTAAGTATTTGACCTTGACCTTGGGATCTGCGGGGGTTGGACGGTCGTGGATTTGGCACAGCATGGTAGTAGAGCCTTACAGGAATGCATGTGTGAAATATTAAGCATTTTAGATGAAGGAAATAGAAGTTATAACAATATTTCTCTGATGTTAAGTTTACAGACTAAGTATTTGACCTTGACCTTGAGATCTGCGGGGGTTGGACGGTCGTGAATTTAGCACAGCATGGTAGTAGAGCCTTACAGGAATGCATGTGTGAAATATCAAGCATTTTAGATGAAGGAACTAGAAGTTATAACAATATTTCTCTGATGTTAAGTTTACGGACGCACGGACGCACGGACAGACGCACGGACGGACGGACGGACGGACGGACGGACGGACGGACGGACGAACGAACGGACGGACAACCTGACTCCAGTATACCCCCCCACAACTCGTTGCGGGGGGTATAAAAATAAAATGAACAAAGCTAGCTTCACATTAATGGGATGTGCTTGAAAATAGCAATTGCAAAAGTAAAATGGTACCAACAGAACTCGCGTGTGTTTTCGCAACCCTGCAAAACAAATGGTTTTCAAAGCAGATTTCATTATTTCCAATTTGTTTTCACACAGGTTACCGATAGAAGATGCACCACATGTACGATGTAACATTTCCACTTAAGTAATAAAACCATGGGCTGTTGCGTTTACTGTAGCATGAAAAACATTTGTCTGTTTAAAGTTTGCGAGAAGGTCGCACACTTTAATAAGACAATTATGCAAAATTATCAGAAGACGGCTTAACAACCAAGGATCATTCGCCATCTACGCTACTACAATGGACGTCCATGTAAAGCATTAGGCAGACCAGCAACACTTCTAAAACTCGACAAATCCTTGCAAATTTGTCGAAGTTATACACTTGCAGGACGGCACGAAACCTGGCAAGCAGATGGGCTCCACGCTCCAAGTGCCGGTTTCTTCACAGGTGACTTCGGGATCGCCCACAAGACCAAAGTTGGTGTCGCAATGGTACGTGGCGACGGCCTGGTATTTAGTGCCACTGGGAATATCCACCTGACCGTTGTTCACTCTTGGTGGGTCGTTGCAATCTACAAAATAAAAAATAGAGTGGAACATGTGTCACCTGGACACCCTGGGAGATCCCCAGGCCAATTGGTGATTAACTTTATATAGTTAGTTATCTTATATTTGTGGCTGTGACTGGAGAAATGGGGCCTATGCAAGTAGTTACCAGTGTAGCTGTGGATCAAATAGCTCACTCATGTAGCCTGATAACGACCTACATGTATATTGCATGTTGGAAGCATGACATGTGTTTATATTATGGAAGGCAAACAGTGTATACCCTGATCAGACTGTGTGAATGCATATTCTGATCTGGATCTACACTGATCGAGAAACATTTCTCCAGTCAAACAATGGCCCATTTCCTTTTTCCAATTTAACATGAGTTGCAATGCAGTGGAAATGTGTGCTTTAAATTAAGGAGGTTAATAGACAGTTAATTTAACCTAGCTAGCTCATTCTCCTATCGCACTTTATCAAGTAACATGCTACATACTGGTCAAACGCTCACTGTGTATTTGGTCAACTTGCAGCTTGTTACCCGAGAAATAGATGTTAAGCCTGTAACCATAAATATCCAAACAGACTCTTTGATGACTTTTCAAGAATTGAATGTACAGTCTATATATAGTGTATAGTACTGTTCTGTCGTTATTTTAGGTGTTGTGAATTTTTTTCTACGTTGAACATTTGAACGCTGTCTGCTGAGGTTATTGCTAACTGGCATTGTGCTACGAGTAATCTTTATCTTCAAAATGGCCACCGAAACTAAGTGTGTTATGTACATCACCACATCAAAACCTTGTTACACATTCTAGTATTTCTGTGGCTGTAGTTATGTTCTTCAAATGATATTACGATTGGCACGTATGTGTTTGTTTGAAACCATATCTATATACAGCATATAAAACAACTGGTTCCATTTTTTCTAAGTGCCACAAGGCCTCCATTCTGAATTTCAAAATGGCCGCGAAATTAATTTATATTTAACGTTAACGTCATTATATGTGGTGATTTTCATTATTATTTATTATGGGTAAGAAATATTGGCATAATGATTTCAGTATATTTTTAAATGACGGCCATTTTAGTTTTCAAATGGCCGCCATTTTAAACTTGACAATCGAATATGTTTTATACATAGTATACATGTTTAAGGTATTATGTCATAGATAGATACACTTGGTTTCAATGATACTTGCTTCAGAAGAGTGATGTGATATATGAAAATAACATATGTGAATATTGTCTTGCTACTGTATACTATATGGTACATTGAGTTACCATCTCCGCCATCTTTGTATGTACAAGCCATCGTACAGTTTCACCACTACGTGCGTTTGAAACCTACAACAAATAAAATGACAGTAAACCAAATAAAATCTGGTGCAATACATCATAGGCAGATATGACAACGGCGAGCTATAAATATTATGCCAGCAAAGTATACAAAATACGAGATATCTGAGCATTTCTCCCATTAATCTCAAAAATAAATGTTGATGTGTAAACATTTCAATCTGATGCACAGCCTATTGCTAGTAGTGTACACGTTACCCATAGGACACCAGGGTCAATACACTCAGGTAACTGATTACATGTCACTGGATATGATAGCTAATAACAGAGTACAGTAGTGGGTATATATGGTATGTGTTGTATGGTTTGCCAGGTAAAAGTGATACACTGTGCGATTTTCTGTGTATTTTGTTAAAAACCTGTCCAGAAAAATGACATATTTTACAGTTTGGTGTAATATAATTGATAGGAGTCTACATGTGCTTAGCTACATTAATTCATATATTCTACTTCACATTCTGCGTCCTTTGTCAAACAGCAGAACAGATGAAACTGGCTGATGGCTAGAACGCACAAAGATGGCAGAATTGGCCACTCCATGTGCCGTATAGGATACACAGATAGTGTTCCCATATATGTTATACATATATTCCATCACATTTACGAAGCAATTATCTTTGAATCAAACGATGATCAGACATAGAACGGGTCCTTAATGCAGTGGTTATATCGTGTATGTTTCTTCTGCGTATACTCATATTACAATGAACACAAACTGTTGAGTGTATTGCTAACTGGTCATCTGGTTCCAGACACAATTATCGTCAAAATGGCAGCTGAAAATAAATGTGTCACATAATGAGGATACATTGCCACTTCAATGATTTACATGTATTATGTATGTTAGCATTGTTGTGGCTTATAGTTATGTTTCTTTAAATGATATCGTGATCAGCACAAGTGTTTTCCTTTAAAATAAGAAGATAAAAAATATGGTAAATCATACATTTTATCCAATAAAGTTGATGTCATTAGAAATTGTATGTTACGGCGATATGATTCACCATCTGGAGTCTGTACAATGTCTGTACATAGAGCACGTGACATTAAGGAAATCCCATTATTTTGCAACATCAGCAAATTCCTGCAGCCAATTGTATAAACCTTGGTTAATCCGTGGTTAGGTTAAATATTTGGTTAAAGTATTGGTTAGCGATTGTATAAAACTCCAGTTAAATTTTAACCATGATATTTCTGGTTAAATTTAACCGACCTAAAGAAGCCTGGTTAAATTTTAACCAGGCTCTTCGGAGAAAACAAAATGGCAGCCTTTCGGTAAATTCGCTCCACATTGATTAAATAAGTTGGGTTTTGACCGCATTGACAATCTATTTATATATCCAGCCGCAGTATCAGTGTTAAGTCACTATATAACACTGTCGCATACGTGTTAACTCCAGTACACACACGCGGTAACGACAAGAATTCAATACACGCGATCTGTGTCGGTGTTTTAGAAGGCAGTTTCACGGACTTTATGGCTGATTCAGTGACTGTCAATTTTAGCAGCTACAACTTATTATTGTTTATGGACATTAAGAAACGTGTATGGAGTTTGAAAACTAGAAAAAGTCGATGGCGCGCCATCGCAATATACCCACTTTCCCCAAATGCTAAGTCCGAAAGGGGGAGGTAATCCATGATGGAGGGTCGGATAAAAAATCCGAATTCACTTGGCGCATCAGCACATCAAAACGAAGCTATGAACCAAATATCAGATGCGTAGGTATTAAGGTGAAAAAGTTTTTCGAGTTACAAGGAAAAAATGGGAAATTCTGAGTCCGAAAGGGGGAGATAATCCATGATGGAGGGTCGGATGAAAAATCCGAATTCACTTTGCGCATCTGCACATGATAACGAAGCTACATAGCAAATATGAGGCGCGTAGGTATGAAGGTGAAAAAGTTTTTCGAGTTACAAGGAAAAAATGGGAAATTCTGAGTCCGAAAGGGGGAGATAATCCATGATGGAGGGTCGGATGAAAAATCCGAATTCACTTTGCGCATCTGCACATGATAACGAAGCTACATAGCAAATATGAGACGCGTAGGTATGAAGGTGAAAAAGTTTTTCGAGTTACAAGGACAAAATGGGAAATTCTGAGTCCGAAAGGGGGAGATAATCCATGATAGAGGGTCGGATGAAAAATCCGAATTCACTTTGCGCATCTGCACATGATAACGAAGCTACATAGGAAATATGAGGCGCGTAGGTATGAAGGTGAAAAAGTTTTTCGAGTTACAAGGAAAAAATGGGAAATTCTGAGTCCGAAAGGGGGAGATAATCCATGATGGAGGGTGGGATGAAAAATCCGAATTCACTTTGCGCATCTGCACATGATAACGAAGCTACATAGGAAATATGAGGCGCGTAGGTATGAAGGTGAAAAAGTTTTTCGAGTTACAAGGACAAAATGGGAAATTCTGAGTCCGAAAGGGGGAGATAATCCATGATGGAGGGTCGGATGAAAAATCCGAATTCACTTTGCGCATCTGCACATGATAACGAAGCTACATAGCAAATATGAGGCGCGTAGGTATGAAGGTGAAAAAGTTTTTCGAGTTACAAGGGAAAAATGGGAAATTCTGAGTCCGAAAGGGGGAGATAATCCATGATGGAGGGTCGGATGAAAAATCCGAATTCACTTTGCGCATCTGCACATGATAACGAAGCTACATAGGAAATATGAGGCGCGTAGGTATGAAGGTGAAAAAGTTTTTCGAGTTACAAGGGAAAAATGGGAAATTCTGAGTCCGAAAGGGGGAGATAATCCATGATGGAGGGTCGGATGAAAAATCCGAATTCACTTTGCGCATCTGCACATGATAACGAAGCTACATAGCAAATATGAGGCGCGTAGGTATGAAGGTGAAAAAGTTTTTAGTTTTTGAGTTACAAGGGAAAAATGGGAAATTCTGAGTCCGAAAGGGGGAGATAATCCATGATGGAGGGTCGGATGAAAAATCCGAATTCACTTTGCGCATCTGCACATGATAACGAAGCTACATAGCAAATATGAGGCGCGTAGGTATGAAGGTGAAAAAGTTTTTCGAGTTACAAGGGAAAAATGGGAAATTGTGAGTCCGAAAGGGGGAGATAATCCATGATGGAGGGTCGGATGAAAAATCCGAATTCACTTTGCGCATCTGCACATGATAACGAAGCTACATAGCAAATATGAGGCGCGTAGGTATGAAGGTGAAAAAGTTTTTCGAGTTACAAGGAAAAAATGGGAAATTGTGAGTCCGAAAGGGGAAGATAATCCATGATGGAGGGTCGGATGAAAAATCCAAATTCACTTTGCGCATATCTGCACATGATAACGAAGCTACATACCAAATATGAGGCGCGTAGGTATGAAGGTGAAAAAGTTTTTCGAGTTACAAGAAACGTGACGGACGTACGGACGGACGGACGGACGGACGGGCCACGCCTCTAACCACCTAAGACCCTGTATGTGTGCCCGGACGTACGGACGGACGGACACCCGTGACGAAAACAATATACCCATTTTTTTTTTAAAAAGTGGGTATAACAAAGCAAAGTATTATTATTTCATGACGACATGAACATGATGAAGCATGGGCCATGGCTGGCAGGCAGTGTCGAAAGCCGAGGGATAACGTGGAGATACACAGAATACTACAAGATACAGGTAGCTAGGTAAGGCCCCCTCCCCCCCCCCCCCCCCCAACAAAATTATTGTATACCTAACATTAGTTGCTGGAAGTAACTCTGCAGAATACAATATTATGTAACTCCCGTATTGTCCGTACCCAGAGTTATGGACATGTATTTTGCAGAGTTACTTCCCACAACTAGCCCAAAATTGATATACATAGTATTTAATACATTTAAAAGATTTTGTCTATATAAATGACTTGTAGATTTCGAAATCCATGCATATTTGTACCTAGTACCAAGAAGTTACTCTAGAATACTCCCGTATCGTCCGTACACAGAGTATTCTGCAGAGTTACTTCCCGCAACTAATTTGTACCCACTTTTTTTTTGGGGGGGGGGGGTGTTTGTTTGTTTTGTTGTTTGTTTGGTGTTTAATTGGTGTTTAAGGCCTATCAACAGCTAAGGTCATGTAAGGCCGGGCAAACAGGTTCGATCCCGTTTTAAACCTTCTGCATTGGGGGGAAAATCCCAAAATCAGAACAGAATATTTACATCGAGATACAACATATTCAGCCCTGAAATTAGAATAACCTGACCTGGTGCCAGGTCCATACCGCACCAAAGTCACTTGGCCCCTTCCCCTATTTAAAAGTAATACCAGTAGGATTACTCGTATAAGGGGTATAACCAGATTCAACTGTCACATACAAAATGCCAAAGACGTATGTGAGGGCCAAACCAGGTCTCCAGTCGGGATTCCGGTAAGGATGAACCCCGATAGTTAAATTACCCATCGCGTGCTCCCACCTGCCACCCACGGGGAAATGGGTATATTCTGTTTGTCACAAGTGTCCGTTCGTACATACGTCTCAAGTCCATACATGTATGTCCATCACGTTTTCTTGTCAGAGGTAAAACTTTTAAACCATAACAAACATGATAGATCTACATGTAGTTGCGAACAGTAACTCTTGCAATATACTCCCCTACCGTCCGTAGATGTGCAGTACAGTAACAGGAGTAGATTGCAAGAGTTACTACAGGGCACGAACATTCTTGAAATTTTTTACTCGTCCTTAATTTGACAGGAATGGCAAAATTAAGAAATCTACATTACAAAAATTGAAATTTCCACTCGTCCTGCTGGCATTTTCCCTCACCAGGACGAGCGGACGAGTGGAATTTTTGTGCCCTGTACTATTCACAACCATGATAGATGGAGACTTGAGATTTGGTATGTGACTTAATTACTTATAATGCAAGTTACAGTTTGTACATACATCCGCAAAGTGATTTTTCATTTGATTTCCGGCTCATTGATTATCTACCCATTTCAGACCTTGAAATTTTGAAAATTGTACATTGCAATAAACTTTTGTCTAGTGTTATTTTTGCAAATGGGTTGTTGATTTTTTTACGTTATGTAATGTGCAGTGGTAAAATGAAAGAAATGCTGTTCTTTCATTTTACCACTGAATATTTTAAAGGCCCTGAACGGCTCAGTATTACAATTTTCCGATTTTTTCAAACACAAAAACATGTTTGGCAACTGATTTAGTACACAAAACTAACATATACTTCCTAATAGATACATCTCAAGTCTTGAGATTTACATCTTAATCGCAATGTGAAGACAACAACAACTTGTTTTGTGTACTACTCAGTGCAAAATGTCAATATTGACAATTTCATTTCCGTAACCCAACGGCTTCAGCTCGGAAGCGAGTCGATAAACTCCGTCTATCGGAATTCATCGGCCGCGAATCGGGTAGTTGAGAAGTTGACCCGAGTGTCTATCGGAAAATCGATCGGGCTTTGAAACATGCACCTGCTGTTTGTTTATCAACAACTATTGATATTTTCATCGACTACAAACCTTTTTTTGTACCAAAATGAATGCAAACAGTTTCAAAGTGTGTGTAAATAGAAACCTGTTGGATTTATGTGTGGGAAAACCCAATAGGAGGCCAAATTCGGCAACTTGAGCCATATAGGGGCTTTAAGAAGTCTACTTTATTCAAATTGCTGTTGTATCATATTTTTTAATTTATATTTTTCAGGAAACCATATGATGAGAACATCCCTACCAGAGATTGGCTGTATCTGCATTCAGTACTATACATGTATCATCTATGTGGGACTTGGGAAGAGGAATGAATATGTCATCAGCAACGCCTTGATCTAGTTTAAACTTTTGAGCACCAAACTTCAAACAATTTCACTGACTATATTGGATTCTGTGGTGCAAGATACTCTCAGACTTTATATATGGTTATTAACCCTGAGACCGCTATCTTATTTTTTTTTGTCGTCTGCTGTTTATTTTTTATTTTCAATTTTTATCATCAAAAACATGGTTTGACAGCACTTTAGAATAATTTACAACATGTTTTGACAGCAATTCAGAATCATTGGAAATTATTCTGAAGTGCTGTCAAACCATGTTTTTATTGAGAAACTAGAAAAAGTCGATGGCGCGCCATCGCAATATACCCACTTTCCCCAAATGCTAAGTCCGAAAGGGGGAGGTAATCCATGATGGAGGGTCGGATAAAAAATCCGAATTCACTTTGCGCATCAGCACATCAAAACGAAGCTACGAACCAAATATCAGACGCGTAGGTATTAAGGTGAAAAAGTTTTTCGACCTACGAGGAAAAATAGTGAAATTCTAAGTCCGAAAGGGGGAGATAATCCATGACGGAAGGTCCGATCAAAAATCGGAATTCACTTTGCACATCATAACGAAGCTACATATCAAATATCAGAAATGTAGGTATTAAGGTGAGAAAGTTTTTCGACTTACAATGAAAAAATAGGGAAATTCTGAGTCCGAAAGGGGGAGATAATCCATGATGGAGGGTCGGATCAAAAATCCGAATTCACTTTGCGCATCAGCACATCAAAACGAAGCTACGAACCAAATATCAGACGCGTAGGTATAAGAAGGTGAAAAAAGTTTTTATTTTTCAAGGATAAGGAAAAAATGGGAAATTGTGAGTCGAAAGGGGAGGGGGAGATAATCCATGATGGAGGGTCGGATCAAAAATCCAAATTCACTTTGCGCATCTGCACATGATAACGAAGCTACATACCAAATATGAGGCGCGTAGGTATGAAGGTGAAAAAAGTTTTTCGAGTTACGAGGAAAAAATGGGAAATTCTGAGTCCGAAAGGGAGATAATCCATGATGGAGGGTCGGATCAAAAATCCAAATTCACTTTGCGCATCTGCACATGATAACGAAGCTACATACCAAATATCAGGCGCGTAGGTATGAAGGTGAAAAAGTTTTTTGAGTTACGAGGAAAAAATGGGAAATTCCGAGTCCGAAAGGGGGAGATAATCCATGATGGAGGGTCGGATCAAAAATCCAAATTCACTTTGCGCATCTGCACATGATAACGAAGCTACATACCAAATATCAGGCGCGTAGGTATGAAGGTGAAAAAGTTTTTCGAGTTACAAGAAACGTGACGGACGTACGGACGGACGTACGGACGTACGGACGGACGGACACCCGTGACGAAAACAATATACCCGTTTTTTTTTACAAAAAAAGTGGGTATAATAAGGCAATATATAAAAGCAACAGCAGACAACAATTGTAGTGAGTAGCGGTCTAAGGGTTAAAGCGTCTCAGATGGTACTTTCGAAGATGTGCAGAAACAGTTGAGATATGTCACTCGATGTTGTATGAATTTGGGCGCAACTTCTCACTGGTCATAAACATTTGTCAGTTAATTTGAATGTCCGCTGCCGATATAGTAAACATCAACTCCAGGAAATTTCAGAATAAATTGAACTATGTTGTAGGCCTATTGCATCATAGATTTATGGAAAACCATGGGAGTAGTTATGTAATCCCTTTTACCGATTCATGGTTACTACTGACTTCCACTTTGCTGCAGATAACACACAAAGACATACCTGCTTGAAACTCTTTAAGAACTGTATTAAAATATATTTTCACTTGTATACTGTACATGTATAATCAACACAAACACTGTAATACCTTAAGGTCCCGTTCTATACCTGATCATCGTTTGATTCAAAGATATAATTATTGCTTCGTAAATGTGATGGAATATATGTATAACATATTAACATATATGTGAACATATATGTGAACACTGCCTTGTTACGGCATATGGAGTGGCCAAGTTGGCCATCTTTGTGTGTTCCAGCCATTAGCCAGTTTCCCCTGTTCTGTCGTTTGACAAAGAACGCAAAATGTGAAGTAGAACATATCATATAATGAACATGTAGCTACTCACATCTGTCTATGATGTATTGCACAAAATAGTATTTGTTTCACTGTCATATTATTTCTGTTTGTATCGCTCGAAATGGTGAAAAAAACTGCATGGATACAATGTAGCTTGTACACTCTTATGAAACAAAAATTGAAGGCAAGTGTATCTTTCTATGACCTTAAGTTATCGTTGCCATTTTGTCTAGTCAAAACAACTTTGTCCTGTGACTACATCTGCGAGAAATATGCAACTCTAGTAATGTTTTCACTAATATATATTATTGTTACTATTTTCATGTCATTCACTGGGTCATATATATGGCTGTGAATGGAAAAATGGAGCATATGTATTTTGCGAGCAGTGTATATCTAGATCAGCCTGTGCTTCTGCACTGTTCACCATTCCATCAACCAAACTGACATCATTCTTCTAGTAGTGTTTTATTTTTATTATCAAGGCTGACAGCCAGGGATAAGCTTCATTTAACGATGCCATTTATTGTTTGATCAGGAGCTACACAGGTCACACATTCCATAAGCACCATTTCTCCAGTCACAGCCAAAATACATGCCCAGCAAGCACCGTCCAATATTAGGGTAATTTTATCAGATCAAGGTCCATATTGTATAAGACAGCCCATTCAGAACTGAAGATATGTGCCTTATAGTGAGGGATGTTGGTGCATTACATGGGAGGTTTGGTTCATTCTTCCAAAATCACCAATGTTGGCACAGATGTCGCCCATACCATACTGTTTCGATTTTTGATGGGCGCCAAAACGGGCGCCACTTGGGGCCGCCATATTTGTGAAATCCAATATGGCCGCCACTCTGATTAGAAATCAATCGTAGGTAAAAGCCAAAAGGGCTAGAACCATGAGTAATACCTCTAAATATGGGTATTCGGGCTCGTAGATTCTGATGCTGGTCTTATTTCGACGATTTGTGGTCAAATTCGTCACTCAAGGTCATCTTCAAGGTCAAATTATGGTCGAAGTTTGAGTTTTCGGGGTTTCACATAACAAATTCCCAAACATTTAAATGACCATTTCCGATTATTAATATTAGCTTTATTTCGCTCTGGTTTGAGATCTTCTTCACATACATCATTTGTTAAACATACGTAAACAACATTTCAATCAATCAATAATCACATGATTTCCTAACATCCCAAATAAAATAAAACCGCGCGTAATTCTGAGAGGCCGAAAATGCGTGAATAACGTTGTCGTTTTTATTCAGATACTGAGTAGTGCAGTTAGTTAATCAATACTAGCAACAGCATAACATTCGCTTGGAAAATTGATGTATACATATCGCGAATCGTGAATATTATGAATTGGGGTCTTTGTTGTATTTGTCAATCGGAAACAACTTAAGAAGCCTTGCAAACTCCCAAGGAGGACGGACTTGTATCACTTGAGAGAGATCTCAACGACTTAAATGCTATTAATCATAATACTCTTCCTTCTGGCATTAGCGTCAGCATTAGTCAGTTGAATGATGGTCTAGGTATTGCAGCAACACTTAAATCACACAATGCTCAGTATCACAAAACATGCAGGAGGTATTGTAGTAGTTCTCGTGTTAAACGGACGATGGAGGTTATTGACAAAGATACCGGCCCGCACAATATATCTAGTCCCAAAAAACACAGATCATCTGGAGAAGTTCACCCTCCGGCCAATAGCAAGTACTGTGTAATTTGTGAGGGTGAGGACCAGATCAACCTTCATAAAGTATTAACCGATGCAGTAGATGCCAACTTGAATAGTTGGGCGAAGACCACGAAAAGCGTTCATTTACTTGGCAGACTGGTTGCAGTGGCGTCTGATGCGCATGCTGCTGATGTATGTTACCACCATCAGTGTTATGTACGTTTGCGTGACTTGGCTCGCGCTGTCGAGCGACGGGACTTGGCTGGACCCTCACCTCCGCTCTTTGACCCCCTCATATGATCTCAAATTATGGCTCTAATCGAACATTCGGACACCGCTATATTTAAGCTTTCGGAGCTTCGCAAGATGTATCAAAAGCTTGAGTGATCATGGTCGCCCATGCAGAGATACAAAAGAGCCACACTCATCTCGATTCAAAGACCATCTGCTCGATGCCCTACCGGAATGGGTAGAGTTTTCCAAGGGCAATGGAGGCAGGAAGGATATTAACATATCTCACACATTGAAGGTGGCCGATGAGCTGGCAAAGACATATGTGTCTCAAATTGGTCAAGAGGACGCGCTTACGTTCATGTGGGCTGCCGTGATGATGCACAAATTTTTCCTACAGAGCCAGGACCTTTTCGGCGGCTCATTCTCCCCCAACTGCCTCACGGAACCAGTGAACGAGCAGATGTGGAGTTTCTTTAACCGGGGCCCATCAACCCTTCATGGGCGTGAACAGAGCGGTGGCGATGCCAATTTGAATGCGAGGGAGAAGATCGCATGCAATATCTCGCAACTACTCATCTACAATACCAGTAAGGGTACGCACCATGCAGTAAAGACGGATGCAGTGCGACACAACAAGGAAAGAGAAACCCCATTTCCGCTGTATCACGGCCTCAAGCTACACGGTCACGGACGGAGTAAAACACAGATTGAAATTGACAATGAACAGGGTATATCGGTATCGTACAGTCGTGTCATGGAAGTAAAGCGATGTCTTGCGCGGGCGGTGTGTGCTCGCCATACTCAGGATGGCGTTGTAATACCCACCAATAGTCGTCTTAAGGTCTTCACCACACACGATGTGGATAATATAGATAGCAAGGCTCAGGGCAACTTCTCACTGAAAATGAGTTCCATGGATATGTATTGAGCGTGACGAACCATCTTTCGCACGAGAGCCACGGAATAAAGCGGCCACCAATCACAATATACCCCTCCGATACGTCCATTGCGAAGCTTCCAGACTGGTCGGGGTACAACTCGTTGCTTGCGAGAGACGAGTCGGTGAAGCCTCCTGCTGAGATCGGCATATATCCCCTCTTCCCAGACAAGGCCGCGTCCGCTTCTTTAATGAAGCACGCGATGGAGCTGACGATGCAGGCCACCGAGTTCCTCAACTCTGGCCAGACCAGCGTTCTCGGTCCGAATCAGCCACTATATTCGATCATCAAACTCATTCAATGGCAATACCCAGCCACATTTGGAGAAGACAAGCTGGTTGTTATGATGGGTGGGCTGCACATTGAAGATAAGATGCATCTCATGATAAGCAAACTGCTGCACGACTCGGGATGGGCCACCGTGCTTTCTCAGGCGGAAGTCCTGGCATCCGGTCGCGCACAGTCTGCGCTCAATGAGCATCACATCAAGCGCACACGATATGCCCATCAAGTATCTCTCATGTCTCTGTACCTGCTCAAGCAGAAAGCATACTCAAAGTATTGCAAGAATGTAATGGATCCGGCTGAATCATTCGATATGTGGAATCGACGTTCCCAAGCTGTACCCCAGTTCAAGTTCTGGTCAACCATAATTGAGTTGGAGCTGCTAATGGCTCGGTTTGTGCGGTCACTGAGGGAAGGAGACTTCGCACTGTATGTGCAATCATGTGACACTCTGCGGCTGGTTTCATGCACTGGACCACACGAACTACGCCCGTTGGCTGCCGGTACACGTACGTGACATAGTCGGTCTTCCAGATAAACATCCTGAAGTACATGCGGAGTTCATGAAGGGAAACTTTGTTGTGCAAACATCTGCTAAAAAGTTCAGCCTCATTGCCAAGGACCAAGCCCATGAACAATCCAATGAAAGCCTCCAAGCGCACGGTGGAGCGGTTGGACTCTATGAGAACGAAGAGGCTCATACACTATTCATGTTGGCCGGACCTGTATGCGCGCGGGTTGTTGAGGAATTCGAGGCCGTACACGAACCATCGTCATCCACCGCTCATCACGAGGAAGGACACAGCTTGCAAGTCAAGTTTAGAAAGGATGTACTTTCGTTTGTCGAAGTGGTAAATCAGCGTGGTAATCCTTTCCTTGTTACAAACCAGGAGTTTGTAGCACTCGATACACATACTGTCATGGAAGAGGCCGTTGCTACATCGCTGTCTCAAATTCGTGAAGCTGGCCAAACCATTCACGCAGCATATGTCATGGAAAGGCTGGTACACGTTTCTGTACCAGTATCTGATACAATCAAATGGAACAACATACTAACCTTTGCCAATCGAGCTGACCCCAAGAAAAAAGGCACGAAGGACGTACAGAGGCAGAACATGACCTTAGTCACGCAACTTTTCCTGTCACTCCAGTCGCGTCCTGATGCCGACATGACGGAGTTCTTTCGGTTTGAAAATCAGAGAGAGCCACCGAGCCTCGCTGATCGAGGGTCGCTGCGCTTTGGAACAAAGTCAGACATTCTGCAATGCCGAAATGCCTAAATGCACCCACTGGCCGCGCAGCTGCTGCCACGCTCGTGGTTTTAGAAATGGCGGCAGTAATCCACATGGTGCACCCGACTACGGCAAAGACATTCCGTGAGTACGTGACGCTACACATAGTACCATTTCTGGAGGCACAAATGAAGAGTGGTACCCAACGCATCGATGCTATTTGGCATAATTACCCCGGGGAAAATAATCTCAAAGCTCTTACACAGCAACGGCGCGGTAATGGCCCACGAACAAGAGTTGGCGATGGAAGCACTCAGATACCAAAGCGTGAATGGAACAGTGGCTTCCTAAAAAACGAGGAGAACAAAAAGGAGCTGTTCTCATTCATCAGTACTCAGATCTCCAATACTGACATGGGCGGAAAGCTGCTCCTAAGCAATCACTTCGAGACCGTGCTCGCCAACAGACCTATTGACCTTGCATCACTTCAGCCGTGCAACCATTCCGAGACACTTTGCCTGTCTGAGCGCTGGGTGGGTTTCGATAGCGGAAGAAATTATCGTGACATTCCAGTCCATTCCATATGCTCCAATCTCAGTTCTTGGCACTGACCCTCTTCCACAGTCTGACCGGATGCGACACTGTATCACAGTTTCTTGGATGTGGCAAGAAGACCGCTTGGACAGCCTGGTCAAGCATACCTGAACTGACCGACACATTAGTGGCTCTAATGCATGACCCTAACATGTTCAGTATCGAGTCATTGCACATGCAGCGTATCGAACGCTTCGTCGTACTCATGTACAGCAATGGGTGTGGTGCAGCCGGTGTAAACGAGGCCAGGCATCGCCTCTTCACCACAGGAAGTAGATCACTGGAAAATAGTCCGCCTACCCAAGCCGCGCTGTTCCAGCATGTGGTGAAGCGAGCACTTCTACAAGCGAGGTTCTACTGGAGTCAGGCCATTTCGGTCCAATAGGAAATCCCTGACTTCAGTGAGTGGGGTTGGCACAAAGATGGCACCAGTACTGGCAGCTCCCATGGACTACTCTCAGCGATGCTTCAGTGGCATGTGCCATTCTCTTACACTGCGGCTGCGTCAAGTCATGCACAGGACGGTGCAAGTGCAACCGTGCTGGTGTCCTCTGCAAATGCGAAGGGTGGTGCGTAAATAACGAGAATGTTGATGAGGTGATGCAGTAGTAAGGACGCCAGAACGTATAGGTAGCGAATTAAGAATTATTGGTAACCATGACCTCAAATAGTCAAAAGTATATAAGAATATGATTATCCGATGCCACAAAACCATAACAAGCGATATTATTTGTGATCCCAGCTCTTTTGACATTTTTTATACAATTGACCTCTGGCTGACCTCAGGTTCGGGCGACCCCTGCCGTGACCCTGGTTTGTCATATTGCATCCAATCGTCAAATTAGGTCAGAGTCGTGTTTCTCAACCCCGGAAACCGATACAATGATATACTGTTCGTACATATTGATTAACACTTAATAAATATGACGAATTTGACTCAAAATGACCTTTATCGTGACCTTAAAATATGACAATGACCTAAAATTCTCTAAATAACATTATAATTGGATTCCCTGAACCCCAAAACCCATAAAAAGTAGTATTATTTATGAATATAGCACTTTTTGTTGTTTTACTACGACAGAGTTCTTACCCGACTGGCGGCCATATTGGATCTCGCCAAAATGGCGGCCCCGGGGGTTGTTCGTCTTGGCGCCCGTCGGAAATCGAAATAGTATGGTATGGACGACATCTTGGCTAAATTTGGTGTTTTTGGAAGAATCTGAACCAAATATCCCTAACAGCCCTACCTAACTATTATTATAGTGCTGAAAATTAGTTCAAATGTTGGGTTGTTCTCTGTGCGTGTCATGTACATACTTTTTGGATAAATGTCATATTGTTTTGTTTGCTTTTCTTCAATCCTTTCGTGTGTGAACGTCATACCTGCAAGCTTACATTAACTAGAGGAGTGAGCAGGGTCTAAGGGATAACCCCCTCCCCTGACTATCATTATGTCAGGGAGGTGGGCATGGGGTATACCAATTACAAAACTCCCTGAAAATGCTAAAGTTCGCAGGTATGACATCCCTACCATGTGTGCTGAACACCATGATCATGAAACCACTCTCCGCCCACCAATTAATCTTAGATTTTTTATTGAGCCTGTGAAATACTGACGTCATATGTAATAGTGACGTTATAGTAATCACAGCGGTAACATTATGCCGTTTATAAGCAAGTCGTTTTATATTTTATATTCGACGGCACTAACCATATATACTCGTAACGGCACTAACCATATATACTCGTAAGACAGACGGAAATATAGTAAATACATGGGTAGTGCCGTCGAATATAAAATATATTCGGTTCAGCCTTAGTCTTAGACATATTTATTGGGGAGAGCTTTAGCGAGCCCCTATAAAGTTGTCGGGATGAAACCGAATATATTTTTATATTCGACGGCACTAATCATGTATTTAATTTATACCGCATACTAAATTTAATTGTTTGAATTTCCATGTTCCCTCGACATACGTCACAAATCTAGCGACGTAATTCAGCGGCGTCCACGCTAGGTAGGTTCGGTATTGTATCTGATTTAATGTCCGAATTATTTACGATGAGCCTTAATATTGGCTGTTTTTAGACTACACAGATGTCATAATAAGCATTGCAATTGTAATGGACATATCCATACCCCCTAGCAACATTGGGGCATTTCGGACCTCAAGACTGGGCCCTGAGGATGCAAGAAATGGCGTTTCACGCCTTAGATTTCAATAATTTCCGGTGGAGCATGGCCCCGGACCCCCTAGGCCTAGCAAAATAGGGACATTTGGACCCTCACGATTGGGCCCTCAATAATTGTCCCGTTACGCCGCATATGAAGTGCTGCATTTAAAGTTGGAAACATCTTACGTTCATGTTGATATGCGGCACCTTTAGAACATTTTTAATACGGCCCGATATGAGCAAATTAAAATCGAGTTTAAAGACTTAACTTGTGAGCCGCCATTTTCAATTGTAAACAACACGTCGCTATGGGCATATTTTAATGAGACAAGGGCATTAGCAGGGGCGGCGGAAGTGGGGGGGTGCCCTGCCCCCCTCCACCCAACTAATTTTGTTCCAATACTTCTGTAATAAAGCACATATTGTCATCCTCAAACTTGCTGAGAATGCGGGAAATGGCGTTTCGCTCCTCCTAGATTTAAAAAATTTCAGATGGAGCATGGCCGCGGACCCCCACCCCGCTCCTAGCAACATCCATGCCATTTGGGTCCACAAGACTGGGACCTGAGAATGCAGGAAATGGCGTTTGACGCCTCTTACATTTTCAAAATGTACGATGGAGCATGCCCCCGAACCCATCTAGCAACATCAGGCCATTTGGGCCTTCAAGACTGGGCCGTGAGGTTGCAGGAAATGGCGTTTCACGCCTCTTAGATGTCAACAATTTCAGGTGGAGCATGCCCCCTGAGAAATCGGACCCTCACAAACAATTGCCCCCCCCCCTCTCCAATCATTTTCCCGTTCCGCCGCATATGATTAGTGTTTGTTTACAATAACCCGTTCTGACGCAATGATAGATGCCGCGAAAATACTCAGAACCGGAATTAGTATTGCAATGCATTGTGGGACAACTTGCACTGGTTTGGTTAATTTAACCAGTGGTTAAATCTTCCAGAAACTGGTTAGTTAACCATATGGTTAGTGGGTTTTATACAAACAGTTAACCAGTCTGGTTAACTAACCACGCTGGTTAAAATTTAACCAGTGGTTAGGCGCTAACCAGTGGTTAATTTAACCAAAGTTTATACAATTCGCCCCTGGTAGGCAAATCTGACACATATGTACATGGTACACCATGCTTACTGTAAATCCCTTTCAACTTCCTAGTGGCCATTTTATGTTTCATGCTGTGTGATTTTTTTAGTTTTAGTCCTTTTAATGTGGAAATGTGTGTGAAACAGTTTGTCATGTGTGGCCTGGTACATAGTGTGATATCAGAGTCTCATTGATATTTGAGTTTCTATCTTCCTACCATTTTACCAGAACTTAATATATTGTGCTTGACACATTTCTGAATGCCAAGATGACCATTGTGCATGGCTTGCAACATTTTGGACTTGAATCAGAATTATGTGTTTAGATCCTTTCAGCTTATCACTGTAATCCTATAACGCTATTATTTTTTTGCAGATATTGCGTTCTGCTGAAATTGAGTTATCCCTTTACAATCGTTTTTTCTAGCAGAATCAACTAGAGGGATGTTTTTCAGACAAAACAATATGTCTCAACCCACACCAACACATGTTATCGGGATTAGAATTTCAGGCAAGAACAGCATATATGTAGCTACCTTGTTTTTCTGTGATAGTTAGCTGTATATTGGGAGATAATAAAATAAAAAGAGACACCATATGCAATTTTCATAACTCTGCCAACACTACATGAATCCACATAAAAAACCAGGTGCACAAGTCTGTACACATAACAAAACCGTTTCCGGCCAAATAGCATGCCTCATTATTCATGTTCAATCCGAGCATATTAGCTTTCTGCGAGAGACAATGATATGGAAGCATTGGCATTGGCCGCTGGCTTGCCTTTGTGGCACAACCTAATGCAGACCTAGATGTGTAGGTATACAGTGTCTCTGGTTTTGTCAAGTCATATGACAATTTCAACAAGTGAAACACAATTTGGACCAACCAGGCACTGGTCACTTTTATATTGACACAGGAATTGTGATCTCTTAAGACCATATAGTAATCGTAAATAATGATAATGACGTTTGAAAAATACAGTGGCCATTTTTCTACAGTTTCCTGTATACAATTATGTATTAGGTGATTTGTGCATGCTTATGGCCTCAACACCGCACAGGCCTCAACTTCAATACTTAGTGGGGTAGGTAGTGTCTCTCTAGTATCGACCATTGTCTCCGTGCCAATTGCTGCGGCCTTAGGCGCAGTGGCCGTCGGAGTTGGATTGCTTTGTATGACAAGCAGGTTGGTAGCCCACCGCCTAGAAGTCCAGAGCAAAAAGCATGACCGCGTCGCTGTCCTTGCGCGGGCAAAGAAAAAAAGCATTGTCGCCATCATCAGCAAAGCCATTGATGACAACGAAATTTCGGATGGCGAGTTCAAGTCTGTCCGTGACAAATGTGACCGATATCAGGACCTAGCTGAAGGATGTGATCAGGTCTAACTCTAAGTCCTCTCGACCTCAGATTCTCACAGACACCAACATAAAACAAGAGGGCCAAGATGGCCTTAATTCGCTCACCTGACTCCATGAACACCAGAGGAAAATGTTACATTGAGTTCATGTGTTTTAAAATAATTGTGCTACTTTTAGATGGCGGTCATCTTGGATTAAGCGATGATGACTCATTTTACCAAATCTGAAAATGCTTCACCCAAGGATCTTAACTTACTATGAAGTTTGGCCATCATCGGCCATGTGGTTCCTGAGAAAAAGACGTTCAAAATCTCGAATAAATGGATCTTTTGGAGGCCATCATGGGTGACATAAAGGTGGGGTTGGGAATAATGCTGGGTGGGGGAGTCACACAGCGGCAATCATGAAGATTGGGTGGGGAGGTAAAGCTGGGTGGGGGAGTCACACAGCAGCAATCACGAAGCTGGGGTTGGGACTAATATTTGGTGGGGGAGTCACACAGCGGGAATCACGAAGCTGGGGTGGGAAATAAGCTGGTTGGGGAGTCACATAGCGGGAATCATGACGTTAGGGTGGGGACTAATTATGCTGGGTGGTGGATGGGGGGGGGGAGGGGCGCACACAGCGGGAGTCACGAAGGTAGGGTAGGGAATCACACAGCAGGGGTTGGAAGGGGGCACAGAGCTAGGATGGGGAGGCATACAGCTGAGGTGGTCAGGAAGCTGGGGTGGGGACTAATGTCGAGTGGGGGCGTCACACAGCGGGAATCACGAAGCTAGAATGGGGAGTCACACATCTGTAGGGGGTGGGGCACAAAGCAGTGGTCAGGAAGAGGGCACATAGCTGCAGTGGGGAGTCACACAGCTGGGGATCAGGAAGTTAGGGTATGGAATTACACAGAAGGTGGGCACGGGAGCAGGGGTGGGGAGTCAAACAGCCGGGGGGACAGGAAGCTGTGGTGAGGAATCATGACACTAGCTGAATGGGGGTGGGGGTCGCATAACAGCTGGGACGCATGACAATGGGATGGGGATCACCTAACAGGGTTAGAAGTGGGAAACGAAGCTGGGTGGGGAGTCACACAGCAGGGGATCACGAAGCTGGAGTCGGGAATCGTATCGCAATGGGGAAAAGTGGGTGGGGTAAAAACATTGGCATTATCATGGTTCCAGCAAATATTAATAATCAATAATGCCAGAATCACGTTCAAATCAATACATCTAACGACTAACGGATCATTGGTAACATCGTCAGCGAGTAATCGTTAAGGAAGCAGGATATTTGGGCCATGGTATTTCTGAGACGTGAGGTGCGTCTCTCATGACAGTCGCCAACTGACAGAATTCACTCATATTTATAGGTTTTGTCAGGCCGCTCTGGACAAGTTCCATACCTTTCCATAAGGTTTCGGACAAGTTCCGTAACATTCTGTAAGGTTTTGGACAAGTTCATGTACTCTCCGTAAGGTGTTGGACAAGTTCCGCTGCTTTCCGTAAGGTTTTACACCGATCTATCCTCCCACACAGTGATTGGCTAGATTGTGTGGACGGAAAGTTCCAATCAGACACGAGCCAAAACGAGCACACCCAGTAAACAAGAATTCCGCCACGGAAGCGGTGTCGCGCCTGCCGAGGCATTTGACCATGAACATTACAAGTAAATAAATGACCTTGACCTTGAGAATTTGGATGTGGGGGTGTGCGTAATGATGAAGCATCATCCATAGACAAACATTGATGTGAAATATTATCAAAGTGTGGCAAGGGGTTAAAGAGATATTGTGAAAAAACAATAACTTTAACGCATTTCTGTTACAAAACCGGTGAACATTACAAGTAAATAAATGAACTTGACCTTCAGAATTTGGATGTGGGGGTGTGCGTAATAAAGCATCATCCCTAGACAAACATTGATGTGAAATATTATCAAAGTGTGGCAATGGGTTAAAGAGATATTGTGAAAAAACAATAACTTTAACGCATTTCTGTTACAAAACCGGTGAACATTAAAAGTAAATAAATTACCTTGACCTTGAGAATTTGGATGTGGGGGTGTGTGTAATGAAGCATCATCCCTAGACAAACATTGATGTGAAATATTATCAAAGTCTGGCAAAGGGTTAAAGAGATATTGTGAAAAAACAATAACTTTAACGCATTTCTGTTACAAAACCGGTGAACATTACAAGTAAATAAATGACATTGACCTTCAGAATTTGGATATGTAGGTGTGCGTAATGAAGCATCATCCCTAGACGAACATTTATGTGAAATATTATCAAAGTCTGGCAAGGGGTTAAAGAGATATTGTGAAAAAAAAAATAACTTTAAGGCATTCCTGTTACAAAACCGGTGAACATTACAAGTAAATAAATGACCTTGACCTTTAGAATTTGGATGTGGGGGTGTGCGTAATGAAGCATCATCCCTAGACGAACATTGATGTGAAATATTATCAAAGTCTGGCAAGTGGTTAAAGAGATATTGTGAAAAAACAATAACTTTAACGCATTCTTGTTACAAAACCGGTGAACATTACAAGTAAATAAATGACCTTGACCTTCAGAATTTGGATGTGGGGGTGTGCGTAATGAAGCATCATCCATAGACAAACATTGATGTGAAATATTATCAAAGTCTGGCAAGTGGTTAAAGAGATATTGTGAAAAAACAATAACTTTAACGCATTCTTGTTACAAAACCGGTGAACATTACAAGTAAATAAATGACCTTGACCTTCAGAATTTAGATGTGGGGGTGTGCGTAATGAAGCATCATCCATAGACAAACATTGATGTGAAATATTATCAAAGTCTGGCAAGGGGTTAAAGAGATATTGTGAAAAAACAATAACTTTTAACGCATTTGCCTTACAAAAAAAACCTGACGCGGACGACGCGGACGACGCGGACGACGCGGACGACGCGGACGACGGAAAAGCGCCGACTATAGTCGCGCCTCTGCTAAAGCAGGCGCGACAAAAATGGCAGACGTATTCAACACACACAGGAAATATCAACAAACTACATGTATTGTGAATTATAACAAATTTAACAAGTTTCCTGGTGTATGAAGACGACAATCATAAACTATTGACAATTGTGAACATTCAGGCATGCATCAGAGATCGTGGTAAGTTGTGTGCGCACAACATATTTTGTGGTCCAAAATGTGTGATAAATTTGAAGCGAGGAACACTCAATACACAAGCGTGTATAATGATGATTTGCTGGCTGGGTCGCTTCAATATCGCTCGAAAATTGTCATCCCGATGGTGCGCTTACACCGTATATATCTCTCATCATCAACATATCGACTGGATGTATGCATTAAGATGCACAGTTTAATAGCACATCTTGGTTCTTCTGGCATGTTCGCATAGACAGGACAGTTATTAAACTACGTCATTTCCGGTCATGACGTCACAGTTTTCAAATATGTCATCGCGTAAGAAACGTTAAATAATGTCGCTATAATTTCACAAAATTTATTTGAACCAGAAGCAAGCAACACATAAACACCGGCACTCCTCATTCTGCCGTATTTAAGAAATATGCATACAAAATTACGTTACTTGTGCCGAAATGCAAAACATGGCATTACTATAGCAACGCAACACAAGCCATAAACATTATTTTCATACTTTGTCTTGGGTTAATGAAAAACGATTGACCAGACTACGTGGTATCTAAATGTTATTGAAATGCCATACAAAACGATGAGATTTGTCCGGGTATTTTATGAACACCCCTCGTAACAGTAATGCTGTGCATGTTTACACACAAGAATTCCGCCACTTGTGTTCAAGTTCGGGGTAATATAATGAAGGGGTCAGTGGACAATAGGGAGCTATGTCCATGAGGGACTAGCCCTTTTTCCATAGTCCCCATCTTCCACTGACCCATTCAAATACGTTGTCATTTATTGAAGGGTTCAGTGGAAAGAGGGAGCTATGTCCATGAGGGACTAGCCCTTTTTTCAGAACCCTTCAATTGGTAGTTTATAATTAACATACCTTTAATCTGACAGGTGGGAGGTGGGTCGCTCCACGAACGTATCAGCCGACAGACCACAGTCATTGTGCCCACAATATCGTACCCCATTTGTTACACGAATACGTGGCCACCTCACCGAACGTAATCCCGTTAGACATGTCCACCGTCCCGTCATTGGGATTAGTCAGCATGCTGCATACTGTAGAATGATACATTAATTTATGTATTATTTAATGGTGATTAACGGCCTGTCAACAGTTAAGGTCATTTTATACCGGGTTAATTTCACCTGTTGTAAATGCCAAAATCAGAACAAAGTATTTATTATTTAATGGTGTTTAACGGCCTGTCAACAGTTAAAGGTGCATGGCCATTCAGTAGGCACAAACTGTTGTGTATATTAGAGACATCAGCCGAGACATTTTCTAGCAAAATAAACATTCATTCACTATTGCCCCACGTATTGATTGGCATTATTATAAAGTTTATATCAGACGTAAATGTTCACACTGATATCAGGGACAATAACGTTAACAATAACAATAATGTTTTGTTAAAATTATAACGGACATTACTATTTATTCTCTGTATTTATTTTTTGATGTGAAATGATCATACTTTATAATCTGTCGAAAGTATTATTAGTACTGACGCATTTAATTAGTATAAATAATAAAATGATTATATCTGTATAGCAGGCACTCGTAATTTCTAGAACAGGTGGAATAGTGACACAATTATACACTTATTTAATTCCTATAAAGAACATTTTGTGCCTACTGAGTGGGCATGTACCTTTTAGGTCATTTTAGACAAGGTTAATGGGGTCGAATCCCATATTTCACCTGTTGTGATGGGGAAAATGCCAAAATCATAACAGAGTATTTCCAGAAAAAAAAATATATTCAGCCCTGAAATTAGAATAGCCTGACTTGGTGCCAGGTCCTCACCACACCAGAGTAATACATCTGGGAATAACCGGATTCAACTCTCAAGTAACAAGAAAGCTAAAAATACAATGACTGAGGGCCAAACCAGGGATTGCAGTAAGAATGAATCCCATCATACAGATTAGCATTGTTCCAGTGGGAATGGGGTATGCACCATTGACAATACAAGTGGGGCTAGCATTGCTCCAGTGAGAATGAGGTATGCACCTTTGACAATACAAGTGGGGCTGGCATTGTTCCAGTGGGAATGAGGTATGCACCTTTGACACTACAAGTGGGGCTGGCATTGTTCCAGTGGGAATGAGGTATGCACCTTTGACACTACAAGTGGCATTGTTCTAATGGGAATAAGGTATACACCTTTGATCAATTTTAAAATAAAAGTGGATCTGTCATTGTTCCAGTGCGAATACGGTATGCACCTTTGACAATACAAGTGGGGCTGGCATTGTTTCAGTGGGAATGGGGTATGCACCTTTGACACTACAAGTGGGGCTAGCATTGTTCCAGTGGGAATGAACTATGCATCTTTGACAATACAAGTGACATTGTTCTAATGGGAATGAGGTATACACCTTTGATAACTTTTAAAATAAAAGTGGGTCTGTCATTGTTCCAGTGGGAATGAGGTATGCATCTTTGACAATACACGTGGGGCTGGCAATGTTGCAGTGAGAATGGGGTATGTACCTTTGACAATACCAGTGGGACTGGCATTGCTCCAGTGGAGATGAGGTATGCACATTTGACAATACAAGTGGGGCTGACATTGTTCAAGTGAGAATGGGGTATCCACCTTTGACAATACCAGTGGGACTGGCATTGCTCCAGTGGAAATGAGGTATGCACCTTTGACAATACAAGTGGGGCTGGCATTGTGCCAGTGAAAATGGGTATGCACCTTTGGCAATACAAGTGGGGCTGGCATTGTTCCAGTGAGAATGGGTATGCACCTTTGGCAATACAAGTGGGGTTGGCAATGTTTCAGTGGGAATGGGGTATGCACCTTTGACACTACAAGTGGGGCTAGCATTGTTCCAGTGGGAATGAACTATGCATCTTTGACAATACAAGTGACATGTTCTAATGGGAATGAGGTATACACCTTTGATAACTTTTAAAATAAAAGTGGGTCTGTCATTGTTCCAGTGGGAATGAGGTATGCATCTTTGACAATACACGTGGGGCTGGCAATGTTGCAGTGAGAATGGGGTATGTACCTTTGACAATACCAGTGGGACTGGCATTGCTCCAGTGGAGATGAGGTATGCACATTTGACAATACAAGTGGGGCTGACATTGTTCGAGTGAGAATGGGGTATCCACCTTTGACAATACCAGTGGGACTGGCATTGCTCCAGTGGAAATGAGGTATGCATCTTTGACAATACACGTGGGGCTGGCAATGTTGCAGTGAGAATGGGGTATGTACCTTTGACAATACCAGTGGGACTGGCATTGCTCCAGTGGAGATGTGGTATGCACATTTAACAATACAAGTGGGGCTGGCATTGGTTCAGTGGGAATGAGGTATGTACCTATGACAATACAAGTACGGCTGGCATTGTTCCAGTGAGAATGGTGTATGCAACTTTGACAATACAAGTCAGGCTGGCATTTTTCCAGTGGGAATGGGATACGTACATTTCACAATACAAGTGGGAATGAGATACGAACATTTCACAATATAAGTGGGGCTGGCATTGTTCCATTGGGAATGAGATACACACCTTTGGCAAGAAGTGAGCCTGACATTGTTCCAGTGGGAATGAGGTACTTACCTTTGACAATACAAGTGGGGTGCTGTTATTGTAGCAGTGGGAATGCGGTATGCACCTTTGACAATACAAGTGGGGCTAGCATTGCTGCAGTGGAGATGAGGTATGCACCTTTGACAATACAATTGGGGCTGTAATTGCTCCATGATCCGTCCGATTGGCAGCTCCTGCTGAGGTTGCCATTCATGTATATCCAGTGTTGCAGGTGAATGTTGCTGCCTCGCCATATGCCGTGCCTTCAGGAATGCTCACAAGGCCATTTACTGGATTCGGTAACACACCACAGTCTGCAATCAAGTACATGTATATAATGTAATTAATTCTGAATTCCGCGTGTGCTCTGAATTTGGAATAGAGGATCTTGCACGAGTGATGATTTAATATGATATTTATTAAACAAGTTTACTTATTTCATAAGAAACGAGCCTATGCTGAATTTCTTTGAACTCAGTCAACGAGATTAATAAATAAATGTAGCGAGATTAATAAATGTCATTTTAAATCAACACAAATGTTAGATTCTACTTATTGCATAAGCTAATAAACATTAATTGAAGCTGTACCGATCACCCAGTATGTTTTTGTAGTGATGCCATTTGCATATTTATTACACCAGACTGAGTTTAATATGATTTTTATTGCACTGTGTTATCACACTGCTAATGTGTAACCATTAATAAATGGAGCTTATGGAATTTCTGGCCAGTCTAGCCCCTGGTGTGCTGGCACGTCATTGTCATCAGTATGTCTCAACAAAACATAGAGAAGAATATTCATATCAAACTTTACTTTTGCCAAAAAACGTATGAAATGCAATGGCTTAATTAATATCCATATGTATTGCATAAAATGGGCTTTCACAGATTAATAACTGTGTTAAAAAATCATACGTTTTATTAAATGCAATGAATAGAATCTAATATGTCCGATTATTTAATACGGTAGTATATATAACGCCCATTCTGTTCTCGCGTTTTGTGAATAAAACAAATAAAATGATAATCCATGTCAAGGCAGGTATATTTACATGTTTATTGTGGATCTATGCAAGGTTTTTAACAGAAGTGTCAAGTATTAAACCGCTCGCTCGTCACTAAATGCCAGGACAGAATGAACTGTTATTGTGGCCATATTTTGTTACGGCCGAGTCTCAGCTATAAGGATACAGATAATATAAAAGACATGAACTAGTAAAAGTAATCCGAATAGCTGAGGTTATCTAAGCTAATGGCATGATGTGCCAAAATTAAACCTGAACACTGAAATATGACACAGATATGGCAAGCCAAATGCACAATAATTCCCTAAACCATGGTTTGGAGCTTAAACCCTAGTTTAGGCTCCTGAAAACCGTAGTTTGGGCTTAAACTGCCATTTGCGATCCCAAATGGTAGTTTTCTTAAACCCTGGTTTGGGCAATTATTGTGCACTTGGTGGCTCAAACCACCGTTTAGACTCTCAAACTAGGGTTTCTGATAGCCTAAACCAAGGTTTGAGCTTAAACCCCAGTTTAGACTGCCCAAACCCTAGTTTTTACGCTCGCCAAATGCACAATAGTTCACTAAATCCCAGTTTGAGAGTCTAAACAATGGTTTAGGCTCCCAAACCCCAGTTTGAACAAGTATTGTGCATTTGGCCCGAGACTGCCATTTCAGATCATAATCCAATAAAGCCTAAACCCACCCTAGTTTGGACCCAAACCACAGTTTAAGAAAAAAAATGCCAATTGTAATCCGAAACGGTAGTTTTCTTAAACCCTGGTTTGAGCAATTATTGTGTTTCAGATCGAATGACGGAACGGTTTCAAAAGAGTTGTGTATACAAACTCTGTACCATATATAGAATAGTATAAACACATGTGGAAAAAATGGCTTCAAAATATCATGTTAAATATGATATTTTTGTTTAAAAAAAAAATCTGCATAAAAACACCAAGGTTCACATCTTCAATATGTGTAGAAGACGTGTGTATGGTTTCAGATCGATTGACTAAATGATTTCTGGAGTTATGTACACAAACTTTGTACCCTATATTGAATTGTATACAAAAATGTAGAAAAATGGCTTAGTTAAAAAGGTGATATTTTTGTTGAAAAATATTGTTTCGACATAAAAACACCAAAGTGCACATCTTCAATGTGTGTGTGCAGAAGACGTATGTATAGTTTCAGATTGTTTGACTGAACTGTTTCAGAGGAGTTGTGTACACAAACTATGTACCCTATACAGAATTGAATACAAACAAGAGCTGTAGGAGAACAGCATAGCTCGACTACGAGGGTTGTCGATGTACACATAGCTTGACAAAGAAGGTGGCTGCGGCCTGTATAAAAACCTTAACCAAGGTTGACTAAAAACATTAACCAAGGGAAATTAAGTAAGTAATTCAAGGTTAAATGTAGGTGAAGGTCAAATATAGGTCAGGGGTTGTTGATGTACATCACTAAGAGATGAAGTTGTCCAAGTATGGTTGGTGTAGGGCCATGAGTATTCCATCTACAAGCTTGACTAAAAACCTTAACCAAAGAGAATTAAGTAAGTAATTCAAGAGGAAATGTAGGTCAAGGTCAAATATAGATCAGGGGTTATTGATGTACATCACTATGAGAAAAGGTTGTCCAAGTATGGTGTCTGTATGCACAATAGTATTCCATGTACAAGCTTGAGTAAAAAGCATAACCAAGGTCGAGTAAAAACCTTAACCAAGGGGAATTAAGTAAGTAATTCAAGGTTAAATGTAGGTCAAGGTCAAATATAGGTCAGGGGTTGTTGATGTACATCACTAGGAGATGAAGTTGTCCAAGTATGGTTGGTGTAGGGCCAGGAGTATTCCATATACAAGCTTGAGTAAAAACCGTAACCAAGGGGAGATAACTAAGTAATCCAAAGATAAAAGTAGGTCAAGGTCAAATATAGGTCAGGGATTATTGATGTACATCACTAGGAGATGAAGTTGTCCAAGTATGGTTGATGTAGGCCCAGAAGTATTCCATATACAAGCTTGACTATAAACATTAAGCAAGTAATTCAAGGTTAAATGTAGGTGAAGTTAAAATAAAGGTCAGGGGTTATTGATGTACATCCCTATGAGAAAAAGTTATCCAAGTATGGTGTCTGTATGCACAATAGTATTCCATCTACAAGCTTGACTAAAAACCTTAACCAAGGTTGAGTAAAAACCTTAACCAAGGGGAATTAAGTAAGTAATTTAAGGTTAAATGTAGGTGAAGGTCAAATATAGGTCAGGGGTTGTTGATGTACATCACTAGGAGATGAAGTTGTCCAAGTATGGTTGGTGTAGGGCCATGAGTATTCCATCTACAAGCTTGACTAAAAACCTTAATCAAAGAGAATTAAGTAAGTAATTCAAGAGGAAATGTAGGTCAAGGTCAAATATAGATCAGGGGTTATTGATGTACATCACTATGAGAAAAGGTTTGTCCAAGTATGGTGTCTGTATGCACAATAGTATTCCATGTACAAGCTTGAGTAAAAAGCTTAACCAAGGTCGAGTAAAAACCTTAACCAAGGGGAATTAAGTAAGTAATTCAAGGTTAAATGTAGGTCAAGGTCAAATATAGGTCGGTAGGGGTTGTTGATGTACATCACTAGGAGATGAAGTTGTCCAAGTATGGTTGGTGTAGGGCCAGGAGTATTTATCCATCTACAAGCTTGACTAAAACTTAAAAACGTTAACCAAGGGGAATTAAGTAAGTAATTCAAGAGGAAATGTAGGTCAAGGTCAAATATAGATCAGGGGTTGTTGATGTACATCACTAGGAGATGAAGTTGTCCAAGTATGGTGGGTGTAGGGCAAGTAGTATTCCATATAGAAGGTTGCCTAAAAACCTTAACCAAAAGGAATTAAGTAAGTAATTGAAGAGGAAATGTAGGTCAAGGTCAAATATAGATCAGGAGTTATTGATGTACATACCTATGAGAAAAGGTTGTCGAAGTATGGTGTCTGGATGCACAATAGTATTCAATGTACAAGCTTGAAAAAAAACCAAGGTTGACTAAAAACAGAAACCAAGGGGAATTAAGTAAGTAATTCAAGAGGAAATGTAGGTCAAGGTCAAATATAGATGAGGGGTTATTGATGTGCATCACTAGGAGATGAAGTTTTCCAAGTATGGTGGGTGTAGGGCCAGTAGTATTGCATATACAAGCTTGACTAAAAACCTTAACCAAGGTTGACTAAAAACCATTAACGAAAAGGGGAATTAACCAAATAATTCAAGAGGAAATGTAGGTCAAGGTCAAATATAGATCAGGGGTTATTGATGTACATCACTAGGAGATGAAGTTGTCCAAGTATGGTGGGTGTAGGGCCAGTAGTATTCCATATACAAACTTGACTAAAAACCTTAACCAAGGCGTGACGGTGACGCCGACGCCGACGCCGGGGTGACAACATAAGCTCTACTTATTCTTCGAATAGTCGAGCTAAAAATGCATAAAAATGGCCAAGTTAAAAAGGTGATATTTTTGTTAAAAAATATTTTTCGTGATAAAAACGCCAAGGTGCACATCTTCAATATGTGTAGAAGACGTGTGTACAGGCTCAGATCGATTGACTGAACGGTTTCCGAGGAGTTGTGTACACAAATGTATAGAAAAAAATGGCTAAGTTAAAATGGTGATATTTTTGTTTTTAAAAAAACAAATTTCGCATAAAAACACCAAGGTGCACACCTCTAATATGTGTAGAAGACGTGTGTATAGTTTCAGATCGATTGACTGAACGGTTTCAGAGGAGTTGTGTACACAAACTATGCAGTTTCCGTCTGTCTGTCGCCCGCTTGCGGTAAAAAATAATACTACCGTTATTTTTAAACGGTCGTATAAAAATGATTTCTCTATGGGAATTTAACATTGGGAGGAAAGGAGATAGAGAACTGGGAGGAATCAAAAAATCAACCAGAGTGCCGAAGGTCACAATATACACCTGTCGAGGCAAGGCCAACAAGGGGAGATAACTCACTGAAAACCAATAGGGTTCTTCACCATGACGTGATAAACATGTATAGCGAATTTGGTTACGATCTGTTATTAGAACTTGAGAGTTATTGCATGGACAAGTATACAGAGTCCAAAAATTAAAATAGCAACCAAGAGGAGATAATAAATAAGCTTCTTCATCTTGCCATGATAAACATTTATACTGAATTTGGTTACAATCGGTAAATTTAAGTAGAATTTTTATAGAGATATTGCGTGGACACTGATACAGAGTGCGAAAATTAAAAATGGCCGCCAAGGGGATTTAAGTCATCGGAAATTTTAGAAAATCAATATGCTTCTTCGTCCTGCCATGACAAACATGTATGCAGACTTTGGTTACAATCCATCCAGTAGAATGTGAGTTATTGCGTGGACAAGGATACAGAGTGCAAACATTAACAAGAGCTGTAGGAGAACAGCATAGCTTGACTACGAGGGTTGACGATGTACACATAGCTTGACAAAGAAGGTGGCTGCGGCCTGCATAAAAACCTTAACCAAGGTTGACTAAAAAACTTAACCAAGGGAAATTAAGTAAGTAATTCAAGGTTAAATGTAGGTCACTGACAGATAAAGGTCAGGGTTATTGATGTACATCACTAGGAGATGAAGTTTTCCAAGTATGGTTGTTGTAGGCCCAGGAGTATTCCATATACAAGCTTGACTAACAAGAATTCCGCCACGGAAGCGGTGTCGCGCCTGCCGAGGCATTTGACCGTGAACATTACAAGTAAATAAATTACCTTGACCTTCAGAATTTGGATGTGGGGGTGTGCATAATGAAGCATCATCCGTAGACAAACATTGATGTGAAATATTATCAATGTCTGGAAAAGAAAGGGGTTAAAGAGATATTGTGAAAAAACAATAACTATAACGCATTTCTGTTACAAATCCGGTGACCATTACAAGTAAATAAATGACCTTGACCTTGAGAATTTGGATGTGGGGGTGTGTGTAATGAAGCATCATCCCTAGACAAACATTGATGTGAAATATTATCAATGTCTGGAAAGGGGTTAAAGAGATATTGTGAAAAAACAATAACTTTTAACGCATTTCTGTTACAAAACCGGTGAACATTACAAGTAAATAAATGACCTTGACCTTGAGAATTTGGATGTGGGGGTGTGCGTAATGAAGCATCATCCCTAGACAAACATTGATGTGAAATATTATCAAAGTCTGGTACGGGGTTAAAGAGATATTGTGAAAAAACAATAACTTTAACGCATTTCTGTTACAAAACCGGTGAACATTACAAGGAAATAAATGACCTTGACCTTCAAAATTTGGATGTGGGGATGTGCGTAATGAAGCTTCATCCCTAAACAAACTTTGATGTGAAATATTATCAATGTCTGGAAAGGGGTTAAAGAAATATTGTGAAAAAACGCATTTGACTTACAAAAAAAAACCAGACGACGCGGACGACGGAAAAAGCGCCGACTATAGTCGCGCCTGCTTTAGCAGAGGTCAAGGTCAAATATAGGTCAGGGATTATTGATGTACATCACTAGGAGATGAAGTTGTCCAAGTATGGTTGATGTAGGCCCAGGAGTATTCCATATACAAGCTTGACTATAAACATTAACCAAGTAATTCAAGGTTAAATGTAGGTGAAGATAAAATATAGGTCAGGGGTTATTGATGTACATCCCTATGAGAAAAAGTTATCCAAGTATGGTGTCTGTATGCACAATAGTAATGCATATACAAGCTTGACTAAAAACCTCAACCAAGGTTGACTAAAAACCTTAACCAAGGGGGATTAACTAATTAATTCAAGGTTAAATGTAGGTCAAGGTGAAATATAGGTCAGGGGTTGTTGATGTACATCACTAGGAGATGAAGTTGTCCAAGTATGGTTGTGTGGGCCAGGAGTATTCCATCTACAAGGTTGACTAAAAACCTTAACCAAAGAGAATTAACTAAGTAATTGAAGAGGAAATGTAGGTGAAGGTCAAATATAGATCAGGGGTTATTGATGTACATCCCTATGAGAAAAGGTTGTCCAAGTGTGGTGTCTGTATGCACAATAGTATTCCATGTACAAGCTTGAGTAAAAACCTTAACCAAGGTTGACTAAAAACCTTAATCAAGGTGACTTAAGTAAGTAATTGAAGAGGAAATATAGGTCAAGGTGAAATATATATCAGGGGTTGTTGATGTACATCACTAGGAGATGAAGTTGTCCAAGTATGGTGGGTGTAGGGCCAGTAGTATTCCATATACAAGCTTGACTAAAAACCTTAACCAACGGGAATTAACTAAGTAATTCAAGAGGAATGTAGGTCAAGGTGAAATATAGATCAGGGGTTATTGATGACATCGCTATGAGAAAAGGTTGTCCAAGTATGGTGTCTGTATGCACAATAGTATTCCATGTAGAAAGCTTGACTAAAAACCTTAACCAAGGTTGACTAAAAACCTTAACCAAGGGGAATTAACTAAGTAATTCAAGGTTAAATGTAGGTCAAAGTCAAATATAGGTCAGGGGTTGTTGATAAAGTTGTCCAAGTATGGTTGGTGTAGGGCCAGGAGCATTCCATCTACAAGCTTGACTAAAAACATTAACCAAAGAGAATTAACTAAGTAATTCAAGAGGAAATGTAGGTCAAGGTTAAATGTAGGTCAGGGTCAAATATAGATCAAGGGTTATTGATGTACATCCCTAGGAGTTGAAGTTGTCCAAGTATGGTGGGTGTAGGGCCAGGAGTATTCCATATACAAGCTTGACTAAAAACCTTAACCAAGGAGAATTAACTAAGTAATTGAAGAGGAAATGTAGGTCACGGTCAAATATAGATCAGGGGTTATTGATGTACATCCCTATGAGAAAAAGTTATCCAAGTATGGTGTCTGTATGCACAATAGTATTCCATGTACAAGCTTGACTAAAAACCTTAACCAAGGTTGACTAAAAACCTTAACCAAGGGAAATTAACTAGGTACAGAGTGGCCTGCGGTTCTCTTACCAGGCGAATTGCAATTCCTGGAGCGCAGGATTGCAATTCGCGTTCCCATTAATTGCAATTGGACCGCAATCGGACTGCAATCATGTGACTGCGGTCCAAAGAGTTGGTTGCGGAATTGCAATACTTATAGCGCAGTTAGCGCTGCGCTCCGCTTTTAATTGCAATTTACGCTCCTTTGTTTCTGTAAATAAACTGCGAAAGAATGACCGCTTTACGCTGCGCTCTGCGGTAAAACCAGCGGACCGCTCTGCTTAACCAATGCGGCAATACAATCGAAATAGTTGACAAACGTATCCGTGTTCCAATCCAAATGTTATCCCATCTATCTAATTCAAAGTGACTAGCCTAGAAAGTCAGCGGTATTTGTGATCTGTTTTTTTGGTGCGCAAATATAAATCGGCGGGTTATTTCTAGACAAACAGTGAAACATTGACCTTGACAATTTCTTGGACAAAACAAAATGTCGTCATTCACTCACCGCCGTTCCGAATATCAAGAACAAATTAATAGACACCACCATGCTGACAATATATTTATTTTCATATAAAATCAAATGATAATGTGTGGTCTACGGTATAATATAGCAAAACAAAGCATAAATTTTGCGTTTTGTTTACTTTTTTGTCTGTATCAAATTACGTTTTCCTATTATGTTGACATTATTTCGACGCGATCCTATAGTCGACATGACAATTTCTGAGATCAACACAAGTCAACTTTTCATAATGTCTTTCAATTTCAAGCTGCAAGGTGACTGTGAATTGCATAGTAACCATAATAACATGGTGAACATATTGATAATAATTTTAAAAGAAAAGCATATTTTAATTTTCGAAACCTGATCATATATTAAAAATTTATTTTGGAATTAGATTTATATATTACTGCAAACGTTCTGTTCTGGCTGTTGATTTCTATTGGCCCGAATCAAATTTTGTGAAGATAATATTTATTCCGGTGATAGCCATTTCTTTAAAATAAAACGGTTTACTTGTGTCACAGAGTGAGAAAGATAAATAACGGCCCGGAATCGAACCAGGGACCTCATGTTTACCGTACCATGCCCATGACTCTACCGAGCAAGCTAACAAGGCACAGATCATACACATTTCATCCCCATGGTCAGTTGCGTACTGTGACATTCTTCTCCGCCAAATTGAAATTCGTCCTCGAATTCTATGTTTAATTTTTGTCTCCGAATTCCATATGTTTGGGTACAATTTGGGAGTATTTATCAGTCGCGTCCTTTGTTGGGCAACAGAATACTCAATTATTGTCCGTACCCAGAGTTCCGGTGCTCCATAGGTTTTTCCTGCAGAGTACCGAATCGGATCTCATTCGCGCTTTTTGAGCTGTTAATTGTGACATATTTTTCTGTACTTATTACACAGAAATGAATAAGTATAATACTGACATTTCTTTCAATTGAAAAATACAGAAAATATGTCGCAATTAACAGTTGAAGTGCAAATCAGATGTGATTTGGTACTTTGCAGGGGAAACCTACGGAGAGCACCATTATAAACTCTCGGTACGGACGATGCGGGAGTATTCTGCAGAGTTACTTCCCGCAACTACGTTGGGCGCTAAATGTCACAGGGTGAGAAAGATGTGCACCAGCCCGGAATCGAACCGGGGATCTCTGGTTTACCACACCATCGCTCTACCTGCTGAGCAAACCGGGCACAAATACACACTTATTCACCATAGTGATCACTTCATTCAACCAAAAATTCACAAGCTAGAAGTTGTACCAAATTATTACAGTCAACGTCACAGATTATGCTCTTGGCGACATTAGCGGACACAAATTTGTCCATCAATTTGATCAAATAAACAACGGAATCTGACAGAGATAACACTACGACGGCGCATGGAAACATCATTATTCTGGTACTTGGAATCAAAATGGTGGATATTAAGATCAATATGTGAGGTGCTGACGGAACCTTTAACATTTTTTATCACGATAGCAGCTACAGGGATTGTTGGACGCATTTATTTAGAGAAACAAGAGATTACAATGGATTGGATAATTATACTAAGTGACATTTTGTTCTAACGTACACCAACATAGAGGATTAAATTTGCGACAATGTTGGATTCTGGATTTTGTGGACAGGTGACAGAAATCGGAGCTGGATAAGGACAGACGTGATTCTGAATATGCGTGCTTGGTCTGTGGTTTTTCTTCCAGATCATGTCATGCATGTTTTAATTTCACGTCATGTCAAAGCAGCACTATTGAATATAATGAATAACTTTAATATTCTACACCAGAATTAAAGTTCATTCATCGTCTGATGAATTAAGGTAAGTTACTTGTATATGACAACTTTTGCCTCACCACGATAGTGGAGGGGGCATTTAGTGTTACCCTTGACCTTGTCCATTCTTCCGTCCGTCACCAACCTAGTAACTCGAAAAACTTTTAAACCGTAATAGCTACATACCTGAAACTTGGTACATGTATGTTTGATTCGACCCCATGGTCATGGATTATCTCCCCCTTTTCAAGTTTAGAATTTTCCAATTTTGTCTTGTAGCTCGTAAAACTTTTAAACCCTAATAGCTACACACCTGAAACTTGGTATGTCCTTATGATGAGTAGATTTGCAAAGTTTATTTTCATTCGACCCCCCGAGTCATGGATTATCTCCCTCTTTTTGAATTAGAATTTGAAAATTTTGCCTTGTAACTCGTAAAACTTTTGTAATAGCTACAGCACTGAAATTTGATATGTAGCTTCCTTATGATGAGTAGATGCGGAAAGTTTATTTCGATTTTTGATTCGAACCCCGTGTCATAGATTATCTCTCCCTTTTGGACACTGTAATTTTACCTTGTTTACTATCAAAGCGATATGTAGGGTATCCGTGTTCTATGAACACATTTTCTAGTTTAGTTATCTCCCTTTGTTTTTTTTGCGCACTGATTTGTCCGGAGCATAACGTGAACACCCTTTGCAATATTTTTTATGAAACTTAACACATGCATAGGTCTCACTGGACAGGGCGGAGCTAGCGTTAAAGGTACATGCCCACTCAGTAGGCACAAAATGTTCTTTATGTCAGAGACATCATCGGAGACATTTTCTGGCCAGATAAACAATCATTTACCATTACCCACGTATTGTTTGGCATTATTATACATTTTATATCAGAAGAAAATTTCCACATTGATATCAGGGACGATAACCGTGTTTCCTTAAAATGTTAACGGACATTACTATTTATTCTCTGTATTTATTTTTTGATGTGCAATGATCATACTTTATAATCTGTCAATTTTGTTTTCAGCTAGTTGATGCATTTAATTTAATAGTATAAATAATTATAAAATATCATGCCCCATTTGCACATGAAAATACCGATACCACCGCGCGTCACTATCAGTCAAATAAATATTACCAAATGATTATATCTGTATAGCGGGCACTCGTAATGTTTATAACTAGTGCAATAGTGACAATTATACACTTATTTAATTCCCATAAAGAGCATTTTTTGCCTACTGAGTGGGCTTGCACCTTTAAAAAGGGGTTGGACAATTGTTGTCGCGACCGCCTGTGGACAGTGCGATAGTCTGCACATTGACGTCCATCTGTATTTTTTTTGCCGAGCCTGCTTGCGGAAAGCGAGACTTAGTGATCACAATGACGTCCGAGCGTCATTCTGTCCGAAATCGGTGTATGTTTTTAAATACCATATCCTTTTATTAAAGTCACATTGACTTGAAACATCAAATGCTTATTAGTCATCATCCATATATTCATTCTGTGTCCCACTCATGCGGCCCCTGTGCCCCAAGGTCAAGGTCAAATGACTTTGAAATTTTAAAGTTTTTGCATACCTTATATCTCCACAACACTTACCCAGATTTGCTTCAAACTTCAGATAATTCTTTATTATCATCCATATTTTCATATTATAGCCCACGCATGCGACCCACATGCCCAAGATCAAGGTCAAATGACTTTCAAATTTGCGTTAAAGCTTTTACATACGTTAATTCAAACTTCAAATAAATATACTCGGACATCATCAAATGCCTCGGTGGGCTCAACATGCGGGCCATGGCCATCTGGTTTTTATTTACCGTAGGTTAAAGTTTTTAAGAACACTATATCTCAGAAACAGCTTCGCCAATTCACTCGAAGCTTCACATGTGTGTTTATCATCATCCATATTTTCATTCTATGCTCAACCCCTGCAACCCCTGTGCCCAATATCAAGGTAAAATTACTTTGAAATTTACCTTAAAGTTTTTGACATGCCTGCATGTGGACAGTGCGATATATATAGTTGTCACATTGGCCTACATACGTACGTACATCCATATGTACGTCACTTCGTGCGTCCGGTTAAATTTTTTTGATTTAAGGTTAAAGTTTTTAAAGGTACATGCCCACTCAGTAGGCACAAACTGTTCTTTATAGCAATTAAATAAGTGTATAATTGTGTCACTATTCCACCAGTTCTAAAAATTATGTGTGCCCGCTATCCATATATAATCATTTAGTAATATTTATTTTACTGATAATGACTAGCAGTGGTATCAAGCTATTTTCATATTCAAATGAGGCATGATATTTTTATGCCACCGGGTTTCGAAGAAACGGGTGGCATATAGTGTTTGGACCGTCCTTCCATCCGTCCGTCTGTCCGTCCGTCACACTTTTCGGTTAACCACTTTGTCACAGTTTCTCAAATATGCTGCAGGTGGCATCCGCGTTCGACAGACGCATTTCTTGTTTTTAATAATTTATGCTAATTAAAGGTACATACCCACTCAGTAGGCACAACAATTAAAGTTATGTGTATTCTCGGTTATTTGTAGGAATTAAATAAGTGTATAATTTTGTCACTATTCCACCAGTTCTAAACATTACGAGTGCCTGTTATATGGATATAATCATTTAGTAATGTTTATTTCACTGATAGTGACACGCGGTGATATCAGGCTATTTTCATAGTCAAATGGGGCATGCTATTTTTTAATTACTTATACTAATTAAATGTGTTTCCCTGAACAAATAATGTTTTCGACAGATTATAAAGTACATGTATGATCATTGCACATCAAAAAATAAATAGTAATGTCTTGGTAACATTTTAAGGAAACACGGTTATCGCCCCTGATAGCAGTGTGGAAATTTACGTCTGATATAAAATGTATAATAATGCCAATAAATATGTGTATTAATGGTGAATTAATGTTTATTTTGCCCGAAAATGTCTCAGATGATGTCTCTGATATAAAGAACATTTTGTGCCTACTGAGTGGGCATGTACCTTTAAGAACACTATATCTCTGAAACCGCTTCACCAATTCACTCGAAACTTCACATACGGTGTATTTGTCACCCACATTTTCATTATTATTTATATGTGACCAATGTCACGGTCAAATTACTTTGAAATTTCCCTTAAAGTTTTTGTTGGGACCCGCTTGCAGACAGAGCGATATAGTTGGCACATTGGTGTGCATTCAGGATAAAGTTTTTGGTTAAAGTGTTTTTTAGTTAAAGTTTTTGGGTATACTATCAAAGCCTTGGCGGGTGCGGCCCGTTTTTACGTCGACGGGCTAAAGCTTTGTTGCAATAAAAAAAATTGTTTGTACTATCAAATGCCTCGGCGGGCACGACATGCAGGCCATGGCCATCTAGTTATTATGGCATGCGATTTGATCAGTCGGCCATCGCACCACGACTAGTTTAGCACTTGATCAGTCGGCCATCGCACCAGGACTAGTTTAGCACTTGATCAGTAGGCCATCACACCAGGACTAGTTTAGAACTTGATCAGTCGGCCATCACACCAGGACTAGTTTAGCACTTGATCAGTCAGACATCGCTCCAGGACTAGTTTAGAACTTGATCAGTCGGCCATCGCACCAGGACTAGTTTAAAACTTGATCAGTTTCCCATCTCACCAGGACTAGTATAGCACTTGATCAGTCGGCCATCGCACCAGGACTAGTTTAGAACTTGTTCAGTCGGCCATCACACCAGGACTAGTATAGCACTTGATCAGTCGGCTATCGCACCGGGACTAGTTTAGCCCTTGATCAGTCGGCCATCGCACCAGGAAAAGTATAGCACTCGATCAGTCGGCCATCGCACCAGGACTGGTTTAGAACTTGATCAGTCGGCCATCGCTCCAGGACTAGTTTAGAACTAGATCAGTCGGCCATTGCTCCAGGACTAGTTTAGAACTTGATCAGTCGGCCATCGCACCAGCCACCAGGACTAGTTTAGCACTTGATCAGTTGGCAATCTCACCATGACTAGTATAGAACTAGATCAGTCGGCCATCGCTCCAGGACTAGTTTAGCCCTTGGTCAGTCGGCCATCACACCAGGACTAGTTTAGCCCTTGATCAGTCGGCCATCGCACCAGGACTAGTGTAGCCCATTGATCAGTCGCCATCGCACCAGTCTAGTATAGAACATTGATCAGTCTGCCATCGCACCGGAGTAGTAGACCGCACTTGATCAGTACATGCCATCGCACCATAAGTCCAGTATAGAGCTTGATTAGTCGCCCATTGCACCATGCTTAGTATAGCACGTGATCAGTCGGCCATGCCGAGTATAGCATTGATCAGTCGGCCAATCGCACCGGACAGTAGAGCACTTGATCAGTCTGCCATCGCACCATATCTAGTATAGCGCTTGATTCAGTCGCCATGCACCAATGCCCAGCATAGCACGTGATCAGTCGGCCATGCGAGTATAGACTTGATCAGTCGGCCATCACACCAGGACTAGTTTAGAAACTTGATCAGTCGACCATCGCACCAGGAATTAGTTTAGCCCTTGATCAGTCAGCCATCGCACCGAGACTAGTTTAAGCCCTGATCAGTCGGCCATCGCACCAGGACTAGTTTAGCACTCGATCAGTCGGCCATCGCACCAAGACTAGTTTTAGAACTTGATCAGTCGGCCATCGCACCCACGACTAGTTTAGAACTTGATCAGTCGGCCATCGCACCAAGATAGTTTAGAACTTTATCAGTCGGCCATCGCACCAAGAGAGTATAGCACTTGATCAGTCGGCCATCGCACCAGGACTAGTTTAGCACTGATTGTCGGCCACGTCATCCTGGTTCAGACAGAAGTGGTGGTCGGGAGGGGGGTGGGGGGGGGGGGGGGGGGGGGGGGGGGGGGGGCGGTGTAGTGTAGTCATAGACAAAAATGGTGGTGGTGGTGATACACCATTGTTCCCACTGTGGTATAGACCGGAAACTTTTAGGAACGCCAAATGTAGATTGGCTGGTGTGTATGGGGGATCATTGTTTTGTGTCCCCGGCGGTGGTGCGGAGTACAATGATGAATTACTGATGAATTACTGTATTGAACACACCATGGTTATATGCACTGTGATACCGTACTTCACAAATCCTCAGTTTTAAATTGTTTCTGGTATCGTAAAAACTGAACATTTATTCATTTGAAAACTAAAAATTGTGGCAGATGAATCGAATAAGAAAACCGGATGTTTACATGCGAAATGAACCGGTGGTTGCATCGGGTATATTTTTAACCGCACGATGAACCACTGTATTATTCATACCATATCCGCACGGATATCGTATATACGAACGGATGTCGTATGTTTTTGTATATATTCGTATAGTACGTTTGTATAATGTAAACAAACTGTACTATACGATGATACGGTAAGTTTTTAACGGAAATAGCGAAAGAATGACCGCACAAACGGTATCGCGAAGGAAAGAAGAACGGGATCGCGATTGGACCGCAATTAGACTGCAATTTTAGAGCGGACGAATTGCAATTCAACGACCGCTGGATTGCAATTCTTGGTAAGTGAATCGCAGGTGGGAGTGTAGTATTTCACCATGCCCAGTACGTATAGCACTTGATTAGTTGGCCATCTCACCATGCCAGTATAGCACGTGATCAGTCGGCCATGGCCGAGTATAGCACTTGATCGTCGGCCATCACACCGGACTAGTAGAGCATTTGATCAGTCGCCATCGCACCATATACTAGTATAGCGCTTGATCAGTCGCCCATTGCACCATGCCAGTATAGCACTTTGATCAGTTGGCCATCTCACCCATGCCCCAGTATAGCACGTGATCAGTCGGCCATGCCGAGTATAGCACTAGATCATTCGGCAATCACACCAGGACTACTTTAGCACTTGATCAGTCGGCCATCGCACCAGGACTAGTATTGCACTCAATCAGTCGGCATCACACCAGGACTAGTTTAGAAACTTGATCAGTCGGCCCATCACACCCAGTACTACTTTAGCACTTGATCAGTCGGCCCATCGCACCAGGACTAGTATAGCACTCGATCAGTCGGCCATCGCACAGGACTAGTTTAGAAAACTTGATCAGTCGGCCATCGCACCACGACTAGTTTAGAACTTGATCAGTCGGTCATCGCACCAAGACTAGTTTAGCCCTTGCTCAGTCGGCCATCGCACCAGGACTAGTTTAGAACTTGATCAGTCGGCCATCGCACCAAGACTAGTTTTGCCCTTGCTCAGTCGGCCATCGCACCAGGACTAGTTTAGAACTTGATCAGTCGGCCATCGCACCACGACTAGTTTAGAATTTGATCAGTCAGCCATCGCACCAAGACTAGTTTAGCCCTTGCTCAGTCGGCCATCGCAATTGGACTAGTATAGCACTCGATCAGTCGGCCATCGCACCATGACTTGTTTAGAACTTGATCAGTCGGCCATCGCACCAAGACTAGTATATCACTTGATCAGTCGGTCATCGCACCAGGACTAGTTTAGCACTTGATCGTCGGCCACGCCATCCTGTGTTTTACAGACATAAGTGGTGGTCGGGGAGGGGGGGGGGGGGAGGGGGGGGGGGTGTAGTGTAGTCATAGACAAAAACTGGTGGTGGTGGTGATACACATTGTTCCCACTGTGGGATATAGACCGGAACTTTTAGGACGCAAAATGTAGAAGGCTGGTGTGCGGTGGGGGATCATTGTTTTGTGTCCCGGCGGTGGTTACGGAGTTACAGTGATGAATTACTGTATATTGAAAAACACAATGTATATGTACTGTGATACAGTACTTCACAATCCTCAGTTTTAAATATTGTTTCTGTATCGTAAAAAAACTGAAAATGTATTCATTTTGAAAAACTTAACTTTGTGGCAGATGATCGAAATGAAAACCGGATGTTTACATTCGAAATCAACCGGTGCATCGGTATATTTTAACCACAGTATGACCCACTTTATATTCATACCATATCCGTACGGATATATGTATATCATGTATACGAACGGATATCGTATGTTTGTATAATATTCGTATACTACGTTTGTATAATCACTGATAATGTAAAAAACAAACTGTACTATCGATGATACGGTAAGTTTTTGCCGCAAATAGCGAAAGAATGACCGCACAAACGGTATCGCGAAAGAATGACCGCACAAACTGGACCGCGAAAGAATGACCGCACAAACGGTATCGCAAAAGAAGGACCGCAAAAAAACGGGACCGCGTTTTTGGACCGAAATTAGACTGCAATTCCAGAGGGAAGTAATTGCAATTCAAGGACCGCTGGATTGCAATTCTTGGTAAGCGAATCGCAGGCGGGAGTGTAATTCAAGGTTAAATGTAGGTCAAGGTCAAATATAGGTCAGGGGTTGCTGATGTACATCACTAGGAGATAAGTTGTCCAAGTATGGTTGGTGTAGGGCCAGGATTATTCCATCTACAAGGTTGACTAAAAACCTTAACCAAAGAGAATTAACTAAGTCATTCAAGAGGAATTGTAGGTCAAGGTCAATATAGATCAGGGGGTTACTGATGTACATCCGTAGGAGATTGAAGTTGTCCAAGTATGGTGGGTGTAGGGCAGGAGTATTCCATATACAAGCTTGACTAAAACCCTTAACCCAAGGGGAATTAACTAGTATTGAAGAGGAAATGTAGGTCAAGGTCAAATATAGACCAGGGGTTATTGACTGTACATCCCTATGAGAAAAGGTTGTCCAAGTATGGTGTCTGTATGCACAATAGTATTCCATGTACAAGCTTGACTAAAAACCTTAACCAAGGTTGACTAAAAAAACCTTAACCAAGGGGAATTAACTATAGTAATTGAAGAGGAAATGTAGGTCAAGGTCAAATATAGACAGGGGGTTATTGATGTACATCCCTATGAGAAAAGGTTGTCCAAGTATGGTGTCTGTATGCACAATTAGTATTCCATGTACAAGCTGACTAAAAACCTTAACCAAGGTTGACTAAAAAACCTTAACCAAGGGGAATTAACTAAGTAATTAAGAGGAAATTGTAGGTCAAGGTCAAATTATAGATCCGGGCTTTTTGATGTACATACTAGGAGATGAAGTTGTCAAGTATGGTGGGTGTAGGGCCAGTATTAAAAGTATTCCATATACAAGGTTTTTTTGCACTAATAAGAATTCCGCCACGAAGCGGTGAATTGGCTGTCGCCTTCCGAGGCATTTGACCGTGAACATTACAAGTAAATAAATTACCTTTGACCTTCAGAATTTGGATGTGGGGGTGTGTGTAATGAAGCATCATCCGTAGACAAACATTGATGTGAAATATTTTATCAATTGTCTGGAAAGGGGTTAAGAGATATTGTGAAAAAACAATAACTTTAACGCATTTCTGTTACAAATCCGGTGAACATTACAAGTAAATAAATGACCTTGACCTTCAAAATTTGGTTGGATGTGGGGGTGTGCGTAAATGAAGCATCTTCCTAGACAAACATTGATGTGAATATTATCAAAGTCTGGAAAAGGGGTTAAAGAGTATTGTGAAAAAACAATAACTTTAACGCATTTCAATGTTACAAAACTGGTGAACATTACAAGTAAATAAATGACCTTGACCTTCAAAATTTGGATGTGGGGGTGTGCGTAATGAAAAGCATCATTCCTAGACAAACATTGATGTGAAATATTATCAAGTCTGGAAAGGGGGTTAAAGAGATATTGTGAAAAAAAACAATAACTTTAACGCATTTCTGTTACAAAAAACTGGTGAACATTACAAGTAAATAAATGACCTTGACCTTCAGACTTTGGATGTGGGGGTGTGAGGTAATGATAGCATCATCCCTAGACAAACATTTTGATATGAAATATTATCAATGTCTGGCAAGGGGTTTAAAGAGATATTGTGAAAAAAAAAAACAATAATTTAATGCATTTCTGTTACAAAACCGGTGAACATTACAAGAAAATAAATGACTTGACCTTGAGAATTTGGCTGTGGGGTGTGCGTAATGAAGCATCATCCGTAGACAAACATTGATGTGAAATATTATCAAAGTCTGGAAAGGGGTTAAAGAAGATATGTGAAAAAAAACAATAACTTTAACGCATTTCTGTTACAAAACGGTGAACATTACAAGGAAATAAATGACCTTGACTTCAAAAAATTTGGATGTGGGGGGGTGTGCGTAATGAAAGCATCATCCTAAAGACAAACATTGATATGAAATATTATCAGTGTTTGGCAAGGGGTTAAAGAGATATTGTGAAAAAAACAATAACTTTAACGGCATTTTTGTTACAAAACCCCCAATGGTGAACATTACAAAGTAAATAAATGACCTTGACCTTGAGAATTTGGATGTGGGGGTGTGCGTAATGAAGATCATCCGTAGACAAACATTGATGTGAAATATTATAAAGTCTGGCAAGGGGGTAAAGAGATATTGTGAAAAAACAAAAATAAACTTTTAACGCATTTGCCTTACCAAAAAACCGGACGACGCGGGACGACGACGCGGACGACGACGAACGGAAAGCGGACGGACGACGCGGACGACGACGGAAAATACGACGACTATAGTCGCGCTTCTGCTTAAAATGCAGGCGCGACAAAAAACCTTAACCAAGGTGACGCCGACGCGGGTTGGGTGCACAAAAATAAGCTCTACTTATTCATCGAAATAGTCGAGCTAAAAATGGCCGCCAAGGGAGCCCCCGCGCCCGCCGCCCCTCCGCCCAGCCGCCCTCCAAACATATACAAGGTGAATCCATAATGTGCCCTGTTTTTCAAATGGGCACATAAAAATCACCAAAATCTGGCTAGACAGCTTGAAAATGATCTAAGAAAACATAGAAACAGAAGTGTTAAATGCCCATATAGATCAAATGTCTATGGGGATTTAACATGTGGATATTGCGTTTCCGTAATGAATTAAATATTTGACCAAAGTTCACAAAATAAACAAGAGGGCTGTGATGGACCTAATTCGCTCACCTGACTCCATGAACACCAGAGGAGAATGTGACATTGACTTCATATGTGTTTTAAAAAAGATTGTGCTATTTTTAGATGGCGGTCATCTTGGATTAAGCGATGACTCTCATTTTACCAAATCTGAAAATGCTTCACCCAATGATCTTAACTTACTATGAAGTTTGGCCAGCATCGGCCATGTGGTTCCTGAGAAAAAGACGTTCAAAATCTCGAATAAATGGACCTTTTGGAGGCCATCATGGATGACATAATCATCCGATTCCGACAAATATTGCACCAGAGCAATTGTCTCATCGATACCTTCAATTTGATATATGACATGAGCATAATTGGTCAAAAATAAAATTTGACCCCAAGGGCCACGCCCACTTTTTGACCCCGGGGGTCACCATTTTAACACCTTTGAAAAGAGCATTCTACGTCGATCATTACTACCATGAGAAGAAGATTTTTTAACAATTTGTGCTATTTTTAGATGGCGGCCATCTTGGATTAGCGACGACCTCCATTTTAAAAAATCTGAAAAGGCTTCACCCATGGACCATAACTGTCAAGAAGAAGAATTTTGAAATCTCTAATAAAAGAACGACCTTTTGACCTAAGCTTTCGGTGGCCATCTTGGATGACATGACCATCCAATTTCGACAAAAAATGTCCCAGAGCGATCGCCTCTTTGATACCTTCGATTTGATATAGACATGACCATATTTGATCAAAAATAAAATTTGACCACAATTTCAACCCACGGGCCAAGCCCATTTTTGACCCCGGGGTCACCATTTTAACAACTTTGAAAGAGCATTGTACATCGATAATTCCTACAATGTTTCATCGAAATCCGGCTGGCGGTTCATGAGAAGATTTTTTAAGAATTTCTGCTATTTTTAGACGGCGGCCATCTTGGATTAGCGACGACCTCCGTTTTAACAAATCTGAAAAGGCTTCACCCATGGACCATAACTGTGAAGTTTGGCTACCATGGGCCAAGCGGTTCATGTGAAGAAGAATTTTGAAATCTCTAATAAAAGAACGACCGTTTGACCTTTCGGTGGCCATCTTGGATGACATAACCATCCAATTTCAACAAATAATGCACCAGAGTGATCGCCTCGTCGATACCTTCGATTTGATATATGACATGACCATATTCGGTTAAAATTTGACCCCACGGGGCCGCCCATTTTTGACCCCGGGGTCACAATTTTAACAACTTTGAAAGAGCTTTGTACATCGATCATTTCTACCAAGTTTTGTCGAAATCCGGTTTGCGGTTCTTGAAAAGAAGATATTTGAAGAATTTGTGCTATTTTTAGACAGCGGCCATCTTGAATTTTGAAATCTCTAATAAAAGTATGACCTTTTGACCTTTCGGCAGCTATCTTGGATGACATAATCAACCTCGTTGATACCTTCAATTTGATATATGACATGACCACATTCGGTCAAAAATAAAATTTGACCCCAATTCGACCCCACGGGCCACGTCCATTTTTGACCCTGGGGTCACCATTTTAACAACTTTTTTTGTATTTTTGAAGTATTTGTGCTATTTTTAGACGGCGGCCATCTTGTATTACGTAATGACGTCATTTTAACAATTTTGTAATCCCCCTACCTAAGGACCATGACCATGAAGTTTGGTGACTATAGGCCCAATGGTTACCGAGGAGAGCGTTTGAAAATGTTCACGGATGATGGACGACTACAACGGACGACACATTGCGGTAACAATAGCTCACATGAGCTTTGCTCAGGTGAGCTAAAAATAGGCCCATTCTTAAATTAATTGTGCTAAAATGTAATAGTAGTGAAAACAATATTGTTTTTACCATGTTTATATAATCGTAAAAAGTTGACAAGTTTACGAGACGAAACGGTATACCCACCTCGTATGACACATGTGGGCTCTACTCCGTCCCACAGCCCGTTACTAAGGCAGTGCAGGGTGTTGTCATGCGAAAGGTCGTAGCCGTCAACGCAGGTGAACGTGACCGCCGCACCATACGAAATGCCCAAATTCGCTATCATGTCACCATTCAGAGGCGGGGTAAGTGCAGAACAAACTGCAAACAAGACAAAAGTGTTACTGGAATGACTCGCCTTTAATGCATGGATTGTGATCTAAGGGTAGGGCATTGAACAATATTTTCATAGCATTTCCATTCTACTTTTGTTTTGACTGATATTTTAAACAAAGCTCCCATCTCTATACAACCTAAGCTGTTGCTGGAACGTTCAAACCATTAACATTCACTGCATAGCTGTTTTTTATCGATTAAGATTTTGAGGAAAAACGCAAATGAAATCGGAAGTTAAAAATAAAATTCAGAATTCAATTCCGCCTGAACTCCGAACTTTTCATTAATCCTAATATCACTAGCGAACACTTGTTAATTTGTTATTCAATTGGCATTGTAAAGGTGTTTTTTTTTCTCAAATCGTTGGGGAGGGGGGGGGGGGGGGGGGGATTGTGGGGAGGGGGTGTGCGGCTGGCTTTGAGCATTTTGTGAGAACGATATTCTCATTAGCTCATATGAAGGCTGGACCTTGCTAATTACATATTTCAAGCCAATAAAATGGCGTGTTATAAATGTATGTGAGTTAGTTAAATAAAGTATGTGAAAATGGTTGCAATACACTGCAGCTCCATTATAACGCGATGGTCGGGGTCCAAGATTTCAAGATTTCTGGACATGCACGGGTACTGGTATCATCCGCATTTCGGTTACCAACTATTGCGGGAATTCCATTAGCAACAGACCCATATAAAATCATGTCATTTGAACAGAAGTTAAAGTAATTATTGATAATGACTAGATGATACAAACTTGTGTATTAATGTATTAAACATACGAGTTATTTATAAAATCATGCTTGTTACGTTGTATAGTGCCTGCGATAGACAGACACTTATTACAATGTATACTGCTCGCGATCAACAGGCACTTAAAAGGATTAATTGATAATAAATAATGGTCACGTGTCCTGCCTATTCATGCGGACGATTAGCTGTTGATACGTGCATAATCCCACCGACAATTCCGCATGAACTCTGAATTTTGTGTCAAATTTTCAACACCATTTACGGAAAATATTTTCGGAATCGATATCGGCGAAATATGGCGACAGATCTGCGTATAATCCAGAGTGATTTTTTTTAATGCATTCCTTTCGGAATTACCTGATTAAAGGTATTACATTTGCAAACATACTAATAATAATTCTTTCATGGACTTTGAATGTCATTGTTTGAATAAACTTACAGAAATCACTAATCAACTAATTACACGATGAGTAGTATATAGGGAGTCAAAATGATACCACCTAACGGTGGTATCATTTATCAACCCTATATACTACTCCACCACCCTCAAAAAATCAAAAATTAGTTAACGAGGAAATTGTCCCACCAACCACGAAAAATTCAAAATTGGTGTCATAAATACATCATGTTGGTTTTCACGTCCAATTGAACAGATAAATTTAATAGGTTATAATAAAATATTATAACAAAATGAATAATAAAATACACAACGAATTGGACGTTTGTAATGACTTGGATGAAGCATTTTACGCTGTTGTTTCTACAGTATTAAAACACGGTAAAATGACAATACTATGTGGTATCGAATACATGAAATATCAGCGTAATTTATTACGCTGCGATAAAAAAGTTGCATTTACAATATTAAACCGGCAATTATGTCGCCGGTATAAGTATAAAATTTATGTAATGAAGCGACTAAATAGGATCGGAGAAACACTACCGAAACATTATCAAACTAATTTTATAAAACAGTTTAAAATCAAAGATTCGTTGACTGATATGCGTTTCTACGATATCACTTTTAACGAAGAAATTGGAAAATTATTAGAAGAAATTGAAAATTATTGAACAGAAAAAAAACAACTATTAGAGAAAATGGATAATACAATACAATTGGAATTGAAAATTTTTAATAACTGTGTTGAAGAAGTTTACGAAGCTTATGGGGGTTATAATCCTATATATAAATTCTATAAAATGAGAACACTAGGCGATATCGAATACATGAAATATCAGTGTAATTTATTACGCTCCGATAAAAACGTTGCATTTACAATATTATACCGACAATTATGTCAACTATACAAGAGGCAAATACAAACATTAAGACGGATAGTGCGTATCGGATATGAAACTAAGGTGTATTATATTGTTAAAATTAAAACCAAACGATTCGTTTACGAATATACATTTCTACGATATCGCTTATAAAGAAATTGAAAAAATAATTATTGAACAGCAATGTTGATGCTAAGACAAATAACATCATGACAACGGTCGGAGTTGTCTGCTCATTTTTTTTTGTAAACTGGTAATTTATTTTTCATCAACCTCAAGCGGCCGGAGTTGTCTGCTCATTTTTTTTTGTAAACTGGTAATTTATTTTTCATCAACCTCAAGCGGCTGGAGTTGTCTGCCCATTTTTTTTTTAAACTCAATTTATTTTTCATCAACCTCAAGCGGTCGGACTCCGAACGCCGTTGTCAAGCAGTTGTTTACCATAGCGACCACATTTGTAGGGATAGAAATAAATAAATAAAAAATGTTTAGCTCCAACCGCGGCACGAACCCACGACCCTCGTCTCTATAGAGTATCTCCTTAACCCACACGACCACGTAGGCTGTTATGATAAACATTACCTAGTGTTGTACAATTATCAATTACACGGGTTATGAACCATGCGTAAATTGATAGCCAAGGTAAACAGAGCCGAGTGTATCAATTACACAGACGGTGTGTACACTGTAATCCTCGACTGAATTTATAATCAGTGAAAAAACAGTGAAAAACATGTGTATAGGTATGTAAATTTGTTTACTGCACCAATATAATTTTGATATTGGAAAATTATAAAATTAAGAAAATTAGAAAATTAATTTTTTTTTTTTTTAAATTATTTTATAATTTGGTGCTGTAACATTTCCTCCGACTTTATTTCCAAGTTTTACCCTAAATTTATCCCAATCAGTACACTCAATTTTGGGCATGGTGGCTCGCGCCTTGATCCTTATATCATTTTTTAATTCTTCATATCTCCCCATTTCTTCCACCACGGATTCAAACTCTAAATTTGATATTTTCTTATCGGCCAACGCTTTGGACACCATAACGTCGATGCTATTTTTCTTAGACCTAGCGAGAACGGATATTCTATCATGTTTTCTACTTTTTTTTCTCGAGTTTTCCACCCGCCCGCCCTAATTACCATACAAAGTGTTCCAGATAAAACGGTAATTCCACTCAAAACCCCTGCAAGTGGAATCATTACAATTGTAGATAGCGTTGCAGCAGTCCCCGCCCCGCCCCGCACAACACAGAAACACTTGCCATAACCGTACTAGATGCTTCAGCTATGTTTGCCGCGCGCTTATATTTTTTAGCGTGTCTTTTTCTATTTGCACATTCTCTAACTAAAATATCCTGCATAGCGACGATATTATTCAACCTAAAATCTGAACTTCTTTCGTTAATTGGATATAGTGCTGGGGGAGTGGTATTTAGAGTTGGATACAGTGTTGGTGGAGTGGTATTGAGAGTTGGATACAGTGTTGGTGGAGTGGTATTGACAATTGGAAGCGGTGATTCGTTCATATTTAAATTTTAGTTCAATATATTAGTATTTACACAATAAGTTCAATTAAACAATGAGACAATAGTGGAAGAACTCCCTGGGTCACCGATTTTCGTAACAAAGTTAATAACACTACCTTTGGAAAGTCTAATTCGATCATCACCGGCGAACGAAACCACCGTCGAACTATCTCCAGAGATTTTAGTGACTCCAACCCCCTGTTCTTCCCCATCTACTACAATATTTATCGCGACCGCACCCACAGGTTTACCAATTACCATTAACCGAGCAGACCGCCATTTGGACAACTTCACCTGCAGCTGTCATAGTGTATCCCCCATATTTATTACTCGCTTTGGCACCGAACGAATATTCATAGTGCCCCACAACTAATGGGCCCCGCTTCTCAGCCCAAACTGTTATGACACGTTTTTGCGTTTTCATTGTTTTCACTATTCCGCCAAGCGCATTGTTTGCGTTATATGCCTCAGTACGAATCTCATAAGAGGCCTCCTCAAGAGCTTTGGTCGCGGCTATACGATCATGTTTCAGTTTATCGGTTATCTTTTCATCTAGTTCGGTAAGTGTCGCTTCTCTGTTGAGAGAGTCCTCTGAGTGCAACACCTCATAAGCCTTCGCAATGGCTACCTTATGGTCTTCTCGGGCTTTCTCAACCCCCAACCGGGCCTCTTTTTGAAATTTGGTTATTTTTTCATCTAGTTCAGTAAGTGTCGCTTCTCTGTTGATAGAGTCCTCTGAGCAAACACCCATAAGCCTCCGTAATATCCGCCTGGTGGTCTTCTAAGGCTTCTCAATATCATGTTCGGACTCCATCAAGATCCAACCGGGTCTCTTTTTGAAATTGGTTGGTTATTTTTTCGTATAGGTCGTAGTAAGTGCCGCTTCTCTGTTGAGAGAGTCCTCTGAGCGTAACGCCCCATAAGCCTCCGCAATGGCTCATCCTTATGGTCTTTCTCGGACCCCCTACTAACCCCCGACCTGGTCTCTTTCAGAAATTCGGTCTTATTTTTTTTTTCCATCTAGTTCGGTAAGTGTCGCTTCTTTGCTGTGAGAGTTCTCTAAGCGCAACGCATCATAAGCCTCCGCAATGGCCTCTGCAAGGTCGACTGGTGGTCTTCTCGACTTTATCAATACCCGACCGGGTCTCTTTTCGAAATTTGGTTATTTTTTTATCTAGTTCAGTAAGTGCCGCTTCTCTGATGAGAGAGTCCTCTGAGCGCAACACCTCCATAAGTCCTTCGTAAGGTCCGCCTGGTGGTCTTGCTCGTGCTTTCTCAATACCCGACGTGGCCCTCATTCGAAAATCGATTATTTTCCCGTCTAATTCAGCAAGTGGTAGCTTCTTTGCTGAGAGAGTCTTCTAAGCGCAACGCATCATAAACCTCCACGTAATGTCAGCCTGGCGTTCTTCTCGGGCTTTATCAATCCCCAACCGGGCCTCTTTTCTAAATTTGGTTATTACCTAGTTAGTTCGTTTATTGTTTCCGTATGCGTTTCTTCACGACTTGTGTATTCACAGCCAGGGCATATTCTCTAAGTTGTGATAGTAGACTCTTGTGAATCTCGTCCGTGGTCCTCGATATAGTTCTATTGATCAAGGCCTTTGTTTTTTGGGTGTAGTTAAAAAGTCGCCCTCCTGTCGGGATGAATCCCCTTCTCTGTCGTTCCAAATTATTTGAATTTGTCACCCAATCGGAAGAACTACCTGGTCCGTATATACTCATTTTCAATAATTTTGTTTTTATAATATATAAATTACGAACATGCGTTTAATTCAAATAATATTTTTCTTAAAATTAATTATTAATTAATTTGAAATTTCTAGGACGACCGAAAATCGGGTAATCGTTCTTCAACTCTCGCCCTTTATCATCAAGAATATAAATTCTTCAACTCGTGGATGTGTCCCGATTCCCAAAACTTTCATCTCTGGGTGTGGGAAGTCTAAGGTTACAGTCTCACCATAGAAACAATCGCTGGCGGGCACAGTTTTCAGTAATGTGCTGGGGGATCCGTCTATCGTGTTGTACGATGTGTTCACCCGATCCAGGTGTCACCCGATGAGAGTTTTCGTGAAGGCGAAGTTTACTGGGGTATCGCCGTGGTAATAACCCACGGGGAAGACAAAGTGCAACGGGAACACTCGCCCTTCATCCTCGTTGTAAGGGGGTGCAAATTTTAAATCCTAACATTGAGGCCAACCCGGAGTGATCTTTATTTTTTTATTCATACGTCCAATGTCGCAATCCCCGTGGCTTTTGAGACTGTGAGAGTGACATTATCAGGCATATTCCTTGCGATTAAAGCTTGGACATCTCTGACACCCCAAAGGCCAGGACGTAATGCGACAGCTACTTCCCGAATGCGTCTCTCTACTTCTGCAGGACTATCGGCGGTCTCTAGATCTAGACCATCTACGGAAAAGATAACCTCTGGCCGTTCTATTACCTGCCCGACTGGGTTGATCTCCTTATACAGTTCAATGTTTTTCCACCCGACCGTGAACGTGATTGATCTAAGGCCTACACGGCGTTTTCCGCAGCAGTTGTCTATTAATTTTTGAAGTTCACAACTCCCTTTTTGAACATTAGTTATAGTAGCAAACATAATAATATCTTTCAATGGATACCAAAGCATTTAGCTTTAACTCTAATATAAAGTACGCGGTCGGAGGTAAATACACACAAAAAGACGTTGTTAACCGCCTTGTACACACAACCGTAACGGTTAAACCGGACAGCGGCTTTGCCACCAATTTCCCTAACATCTTTGAACAATATAGGCTGCCCAAGATTACTACGATGGAGGTGGTAAACGGGTGGAAAGCAACACCGATACAGTTTTGGCAGAACCAAATAAATTTCGCTGTATGGTGCACAACAGCCGGGTGTGGAGTTTCATATAAAGACCATCTGACATCCAAGAATGTCATGCTCCGAAGTGTCTACAACTTTCACGTGTATTATACTATTAGGAGAATTCTCAAAGAACTAGGTATTTCACTACCTCAAGACGACGCCTGGGATCCAATTTCCAACGCATACGACCGTTATGGCGTTTGAAAAACTGTGTAACGAATTTAACGTTTCAAAAGACGCGGACTGGAGACAGAAAGCATTTCCTACCAGCACCGGCCTCGGGGGCGTTCTCATTCACGGCCAGTCCGGGAATTGGACACAGACTGATTTTAGACACGATCACTACCTGGTGACCACATCGTCAGTCGAACGCCGGGAATGACCCCGCGACTATGACTTTCGGGCCGGAAGTGTCTGGAGGTCGGCACTGTGGCGTGTTTTCTTGTACAATGTTACCTCCGAAACTGGCTCACGTCGATTACATACAGCAGGCTGCTGAGGTTCAGAACGCGTGGGGTACATTTATGTTAGATACGGGTCTAGGGTTCACGCAGGCCAGGGTTACTCGCGTCAACTACTCCATTCGTACGTACGTCTGGGCCATCCTCGGCGCACAGAAGCAAACTCGCAGTTCTATACTGGGCACGGGAACAGCGTTTGATGCACAAAAACAATTCTTGGCACTTGTAGAGGACGCCATCTCAGCTAGGGTGGACCTGGAGAAGGCGATCCAGAAATTATCAAGTCGTTTTGCAGATTGCCAGCACCCAGTAGACTATGTATTTGGAATAGGTCTTTATATGGCGCCGAGCAATATGATACTACGAGACGACCCGGTTGACGGTTACAATAATCAGATCGTAATCGCCACCGCCAATCAAAAAATTGGCCACAACGGTAACGTGAACACGGATATCATCAAGCGCACCCCCAACATGATCGGGTTCAACAGTGGAACCGATTTCATAAAACACAAAATGGATACACCTCCCCCAATTCGTAAATTGGACCCAGTACCCCCAATTCGTAAATTGGATGCACCATCGAGTTCCATCAACAGACCAGTCGCGATTGGAGAAACACCAATCAATCGCAAATTGGGTGAAATTGTAAGCACAACACACGAGGAGAGAAATTATGGGCTTGTCCATCGTCCTCGTGGCGATCGGATTATTTACGCTTTGGTTGTAGTAACTCTCTGGCGAAGAATAGTAGGAGACCGGCGATTGCCACGATTAAAGCCCAGGTATTTTTGGCTAGCCATCCGGCCGTTTTTGATAATATAGATACGCAAGTAAGAACGATACTTCCGATCAATCCAGGTAGTGCGGCAGCCGCCATTTCCAGCTATTTAGCTAAAGAGTTGGCGAGGGCTTTTAGTTGTTTTTTTACCCACTCCTTGGCTCCACCGGATGGAGCGGGTGCTGGTGCTGGCGTGGGTGGTGGCGCCGCACCACCAGTGAAAGCTAGAACTATGGTCGATATAGTCATGCCGATAGCAACGAGGATGCTTGCTATCGTGACGCCCTGCTCTCTGAACAGAGTGCGAAGACGCTCACCGAGTGTCGTCTCCTCGTGCAGGACCCTCGAGATTGATTCGCGGATCCGACTTATTTGTGTGCGGAGAGCCTCACGGTTAACCGAGGCAGCCTCCAATCGAGCTTCTCTTTCGTCCCGCAACGACCGCAGGATTTGTTTGTTGATCCGCTCGGTAGATTCTCTATCGTCACCGGCTTCCTCCAGTTTTCTTTCTTCTAGCGCGATATGTTCATCCAGCGCCGTGAGTTTGGAGAGGTTAAGGACCAGTTCGCCCCGGATCCGTTTGTAGAGCCTTATCGAGTCCACGGAGTTCGCGAAGAGGTAACGGTGGGCATCGTTGAGTATTTTTCCCAATTGTGATTGGACGCTGAACGTGGTCTCCATCGTGTTAATAACGTCGGTGGCTATTTGAGGGACCTCGCTGAGCTCGACCGTTTCTATCGCGGTGGCCGTCTTCGCTATAGTTTCGTCAGTAGACTTTAGGGCCTCTACAGCGCGGGCCGGTATAATTGTTTTACCCCTCTTCCAATCCGTGAATCCTAGTTCGTTCCTTATGATTTGGCCACCGCCCGGGTTATTGGCAATGGTGCCAATCGCTAGGGGTTTAACGGTCTTCGTGTTGATTATTGGGAGATTTGATGCTGCTTTTAGTCGCAATCTACCGTTTATATCAAATTTGAACTTGGAGTAGTCGCGACCGACAGAGGGGACCAGACCTTTTTTTGCCAAACTGTTGTAGTAGTCGTTTACAGCTCCCTCGAGTAATTCCCGACTTTGACTAGTAGTAGCGCCACCCAATTGTGATTGGATTGGAACTGGAGTCTCTATGGTGGGTGCCTCGAGGGAATCCTCGAAATTATCATCACCATCGAGGTAATCGTCTCTTCCGATTTCATCCATGTCAACATTGTAATCAGCCATATTTATAATTTCCTTAAAATTAATTATGTATTAAACAAAACTACGGTAATAGTTTCAATAATTTTGAAAAAAATATTATGTCTTCGAGTCAATACGGTCGCAAACTCAATCCATACCGCAGACTGCGTGAGCCCCTCGGGGCAAAAGGCGTGAGACAGAGTGTCGTTATTACGAACAACCCATCGACGATCGACCAGAACCAGCAGCTCTTAGTCCGCTTCCCCAACCTCGGAGCTAACGACGTCATTGTTCCGGGTACTGTTCGCCTCGCTTTCACTATTTCGCTAACGTCGACGGACGCGGACCGAACCGTCGTTCAGAACTTGGGTCGCGCCATAGTCAAGAAGACCATGATAAAGATTTCTGGTAATGAGGTGATCTCGATCGATGACAGCGACGTCTATCATTGCTACCAGGACCTGTGGAAGACGGCACAAGAGCGTGAAAACGCTGTCTATCAGGGTATTGACACCAGCAAAAATAAGAATGTAACCAAACTTAGAATCGGGGCTGCTAACAAGACAGATAACAACGCGAGTGACAACGCGGTCGCGGGCGCTTACGGCAACCGCTTCTACATCCCGCTCGACTTTGAGTTGCTAGAGAGTCACATGCCCTACTATCAGAGTGCTTTGGCTGACCGCCTCGAATACGAACTAACGTTCAACGACTACGGCCGAGTTCTCATAGCCACCGACCAGTTATCGACGTATACGGTCGATAATGTTTCCCTGGAGTACGACATGGTCACGATGCCCGAACTAGCGCGATTGATCAGAACCCAGTACGCCGGGCGCGTTGCCATACTTTACGACCGAGTTCTTCGCCATCGCAAGATGCCGAAAGACAAAAGCGACACATTGTGGAATATTAATGTCAACGTACCCGCCCGCTCGATGAAAGGTATACTGATGTTGTTCGAGGATGCTCGGTTCGCGTTCGGTGCTAGAAAAACCGACAAATTCTATAACCCCAAAATCACGAAGGTAGAGGTGACGATCGAGGGAGTCCCCAATCAACTCTACAGCGCGGGTCTTCGCGCGCACCAGCAGTGGGACGAAGTAAGAAAGCAGTTTGCTGCCGGCTCTAAGCGCTCTCCGGAGGTTGCAGCAGTTGCTAAAGACCTGCAACTCTCGGCCGTCTCCATCGCAGAGTTCCTGAATACCAAATACGCGTTATGGCTAGACATGCGAGCCAGCGACGATGACCAAATACACGGTAGCGGACGCCAAGTTGAGAACGCTAGTGAGGGTGTGACGATCCAGATAACCAAAGAGGCGGACGGAGACGGGTCATTGAACGTGTACTTATATATAATTACAGACGCACAACTCAACATCGAAGATGGTCGATACGTATCAGCGATCTACTAATTCTAAAGAATTAATTAAATATCAATACCAATTCACGATTGGAGATGCTCACTCTGTCATAATATGTGGGCAGACAGGATGTGGAAAAACGGTTTTCATCCTCGACTTACTCGAGGGATCCTACCGCGATGCCTTTCGTCACATTGTGATCCTATGTCCCACTGTGCGGCACAACGATACTTATCAGCGGTGCCCGTGGATATGGACCGACCCTGAGGTATACGTTATTGACCCCGGTGATAGGCTTCACGATTGGTTGCGTGGTTTATACCAAATATTTCAGGGCGAGCCCACCCTATACGTGATTGACGATTGCTCAGCCAAGGCGGCGATGACCAAAAAGAAGGACATGCTCTCCGAGCTCGCATTTTCTGGCCGCCATGCGAGGCAAAGCGTATGGATCTCCACTCAAAAATACAACGCCGTCCTCAAGGATCTGCGCGAGCAAACGAAATGGGTCGCCCTCTTTCACTGCAAGGACCGAGACTCATTCGATGACTGTCTTAGAGAGAATGACGTTATCCCAACGCGCGAGGAGCGCCTGGAGGTTCGACAGATGCTTTCCGAAACTAAGCACGCCAAGCTTCTGCTAAAGACTGATCAACCAACTGCTTATAAAGTTATCAATTAATTAATAATTAATTTTAAGAAAATTATAAAATTAGGAAAATTGCAAAGTAATAAGCTATTGCAATGCTTAACAATGCTTAGCAATTGCTGAATAATGCTGAACAAATGCTTAACAATGCTTAGCAATTGCTGAATAATGCTGAACAAATGCTGAACAAATGCTTAGCAATTGCTGAATAATGCTGAACAAATGCTGAACAAATGCTTAGCAATTGCTGAATAATGCTGAACAAATGCTGAACAAATGCTTAACAATGGTTAACAATGTTAACAATTTGGTGCTCCGCTGCGAGCTTTGTTGCGAGCATAATGGTGATCATAAGTATCGGGTGGTGCGCTTGGCAATATGTTAAAGTGATGAGAGTTGTTAGAATAGTTAAATTACTAATTTTGAAAAAATTAAGAAAAATGAACTGCGACGAACTTCTCGATCAGCTAATGGAAGAAACCTCAACTCCGACTGCCAACAATAATGATCCGACAGAGCAATCGGGATCGGGGGTTGGTATTGGGTTGAGTGCAACGACTCCGAATGAAAATGAAAATGCGGCGCGACGAGAGCGGCTAGCTGCGCTGGTTGCTGGGGGACAATCGGAGCATTATCTAGGTAGGCGTCTCACAGTTTTTCAGGTGGATAAGATGTCAGATGCGGAGATTGATAAAATGTATGCGCGATACGAATCCAAATTGGGAGCAGAGATGACAAAAACTCTTGGATCGGCGGCTATTCATTTGTACGCTACCGCCGTTAGTAGACTTCTCCCTATACCAAACACCGAAGGGTTGATTCACGATCTAGAGACTGACCCTTTTATAGGACACACTCTTAGAACGGCATGCTGCTCAATTTATCACAAGTTTGGAATGTACTTAGCTCCACTGACAACCGCGTTGACCACGGGTAAACACTGTCAATTTGGACATATATGCCCACGAACTATAAGCCGTGAAAATGATGACACAAGACACACCCACGAGAGTGACGGAGTTGAACCAGATTGCTCCAACACAATCGAACCAGAGTGTTACTCCACCACTGGATGACATACCACATATAAAAAATCCCAAAAGACAGGCAGCTGGGAGGGCGGCGGCTGCCACCCGAAAAGTTAAACAAGATAAAATACTCGCCGAGCTTCGAGAGGCTAAACTCCAATCGAGATTGGGATTGCAGCCAATTAGTGAATTGATGCGGACGGAGACAGCAAAACATCTGAAGACAGATCAATCGGGTTCAACTTCACCCCAAATTCACGAATTAGAAGCACACCCAAATTCTTTGAATTTGTCACCCAATACCAACTCCCGTTGGAGTTTGACTGAACCCCAATTCACAAATTGGAGTTGGTTTGTTGGTGGTAGTGTGGCAGTTGTTGGTGCCCTGTGCGTGTGGAAATACCAGAAAAAACAACCAGCCAGTGTTAAGAAGAAAGTTACTAAACACCAATCATCAACAATGTTGAATTTGGATGCGCCCCATTTAAACATTGATCGCGATCCCTTTTATATGCAATAATTATAACAATGGCTGAACAAGATGGTAAAATGTTAGTGAATGCGCTTTATCACGCCGTGGTGATATCGGTTTTCAGTATCGGGTATGCTCGACTATCAAAGATGGCCCTAGGAGGGTCCACTCCCAAATTGGACTTTACTGTGAGAGACGCAGGGCTCGCGACTTTAGATGTAGCGGCCGCAGTTTGGACCTGAGATTATCTAGTTAAAGCTGGAATTATACCAGTTAATATATGGAAATAAATGGCTTCAATCGCAGTAATAGTAGGTGGTGCGCTTGTAAACGCATTGGCGTTCAGTGGTAGCAACTTTATATTCTCTAAAATGAAAAGCTCGAACGTGGATGAGGAGCGTAAGCGTCACGATTTAGCTGTAGAACAACTCAATAGCGCAAAGGAAGCGTGGTCGAAAAAAAACCGACGAACCGCCCATCTGGACTGGGTCAATGAAGAGCTTCGCCGCGAAAATCACGCCGCGCAAACTTTTCAGAACGTTGAAGAAGCCAACCGCGAGTACGCGCTGGCATATCCGCACAAAAGTCTCGATCCAATGGATCACGAGCCCCAACTTTCAGATTTCTATGTACCATCAGAGCCCTAAAAAGACCGCGAGATCGCGTTATCGTCGTGAATGGGAATGTGTGTGGGTCTCGTCGGTTATTATATTCAATCGAGATTTTAAATTAATTAATTAAAACATTTTTTTTTTATAAATATATATATATAGAACGATGTTAGTTGACGAACTTTATGACGCTATGATCGATGTAGGCTACACTGCCCAAAAACATCGTTTACCTGGTGCAAAGAGTATGATTCGTCTGGCCCGAGATTGTCTCGAGACGTGGCGCGAGGACGAAAAAGCGGCCACCCTTTTCGCAAAGCGGATGTTAGATTCCTCCCAATCGAGATTGGATGAATTAGATTCCCCTCTCCTGTTCCAACCAAACGCGATTGGGGCTGCAGCGAAACTTCCAACAAAGGTTTATTATTATTAACGACGCAGTTACCGGACGAACTGGCGAGGGCATGTTGGAGATTGTCCGATATATAGAATACTTCGCATACGATGAACACGCGCAAACTTGATACCAAACTAACGCGCAAGCTGTCGAATACATACTATGCCCACGCGGCTACTGGAAGGGACTCGCGGCCATCAAGAACCTCGCGGCGGCGACCAAGGTTTCAGAAAACGCTGTCAAGGAATGGCTCAAGAAGCAGGCCATCTGGCAGATCTATTTACCTGCGCCTCACAATATTCCGCGCCCGAAATTCGACGTTTCGTGCCGAACCAAGTTCACCAAGCGGATCTCCTGTTTCTACCTCACGATCGCGTCGGTCGCAAAACGTACAAGTACGCACTGACAATCGTTGACGTAGCGAGTCGTTATAAGGGGGCTGAGCCGTTGGCCACTAAAGAGTCTAAGGAAGTGGCCGAGGCTCTTTCCCGAATATATAAGAGCAGTCCTCTCAAATGGCCGAATCTTCTCCAGGTCGATCCCGGCCGCGAGTTCATGGGCGCGGTCTCTCATCTATTGTCTAAGCATAAAGTTTCTATCAGACGCGGCCGCGTCAACATCCACCGGGACCAGGGGATCGTGGAACGCTTCAATCGAACCCTGGCTGAGAGACTGTTCGGACACCAATACGCCAAAGAACTTGTAGACCCTCATTCACGATCGACCGAGTGGGTGGCCAGACTGCCCGCCGTGGTCTCCGCACTGAACGGAGAGGTGACCAGATTGATAGGTAAGAAGCCTGTAGATGCTATCAAGTTTAAAAGGGTGACGAGCAAGCCCTCTGCCGTCTCGCGCGGGCGACCCGTTGGTTTAGAGGAGCAGCAATCGGCGATTGCACTTCCATCAGATATTGACGTCCGGTACCTCTATCAACCTGGAGAGCTCGAAGGTGGCAGCCGCCGCGCGACTGATCCAGTGTGGTCTCTCAATGTATATCATCTAGATCGATCTATTACCAAACCCGATGAGCCCGTGCTCTACTATTTGGATGATGGGCCATCTCGAGGGTTTGTTCGCGAAGAACTTCTTATTGTACCTTCTGGCACCCAGCTACCCCCGGATCGTCAGAGTCTTTAGAGAGGTTCTGTATGTATTCCGTCTGGTAACACGCGTCTTTTATCGTAGTATGCCGAGAGTCCTAATTTTTGTTGACAGTACGTTTTCATAACTCCGTCTTTCATTTTAAATCCTCTATTTTGTGCTACATCTATAATGTGTTTTCCATCTTCTGTAGTTTCACTTAGTACTCGTTTATATCTATCCCAATTTAAATTGTTAGTTCTCTTGGACATTCCTTTCGCAGAGTTTTTATTAAATTTTAATTTGTTCCAAATTATCTTTAGTGAAATTAATTTTTTCTACGAAATAACACTTACTAGATAACGCTATCGCCCTATCCCCGCTAAATTCCATTTTGAAAAGTCCGGGCTCTCTTTCGCTCCATTTATCCCAAGCCAACCATTTCTTTTTTCTTTTTCAAACTCGTCTAGTAAGTTAGGTCTAATCAATTCCTCTATCGTTTTTTCCACTAACTCCATACTATACATACATCTGTATCCATCTGTATTAATTCAAAGTCTTCTCTTTTTATGTATTTATCTAGAAATTCGTAGTAAAATTCCAACATTCTCAATTTAGCTAGTTGATAAACCGCTATTCCACAATGGAATGGTCTCTTTACCGCACACATGGGTTTTCTTGAAGATATTTCGTACGCATCTCCTATCTCTTCCAAATCGTCAAAGAATGCAGATCTTAATGCTTTGTCAACACAGGTTTCGTTTTGTGTATATGTCGTATTTAAATGTCTCTCCGTTGCCTCTATCATTTTTCCACAACACGAGTTTCCTAATAATTTCATTATGTCGGCTACTGGTTTCTTATTTGGTTCTACATCGCCTGTTCGTCTTGCGGCTGTAACTTCTTTTGCGAACCATTCGAATGGTTTTCCGCTAATATAATCTATAACACGATGAACTCCAGTTATTTCTAGGCCGTGTTTTAAATACCATTTCAACAGTGGCGCGTACAGCAATACTTTAGTGGCGGTCATAGATCCCACCAATTTTCTTCCATTTCCTCTAGTTCTTCCAGTATCTTTCAAATATTTTAACATGTGTGGTGGGAACTTCATCAACCTCTACTTCTCTGTTTATAAATATTGGGGACATTTCAGAAAACTTATGTTTTAAGTTGTGTGGAACTTCTATATCCACCTCCGCAAACCCAAACCAGTCTCCAGATAAAACTCTTTTACAAAACTTTTTAATAAATTTAGGGTTATGTGGGGTATCTATATGGTGTATAGTTTCTCTCCCACACGGCATCTCTTTATTTAACGTAGATAAATATAACGCGTTTGCATCGTACCCCAAAACAGCCTTGCAAGGTTTGTTAATTTCATTTGATCCAAATGATCTAATATTTGAAACACCAGCTTCTGCATATCGTGTAAATACTATTGATGGACCGCCAACTAGAGCGTCCTTCATCATTTCGTATGTTTCTTCTTTTGGTGCATATAGAGCATCCTCCGGTATAATCGTCTTTGAAGATTTTTGTTCTTTAATGGTTCCTCTCAATAAATATTGTATAGCTACTCCAGGTAGTGTTACCGCATCTTTGAAAATATCCACACCTCTGTGTTTATAAAATTCACACATTTTTTCCACCGCTTCTAGGAACGGTGCTACATCTAAATCGTTATAATATTTCAACCAATCTCTGAAAGTTTTCATATTATTTTCTTCGAAAATTCTACGACATTTACTTAATTCTGTTTCATCTATTAACATTTTCCCAGATAGCTTGGAATACCAATTCTCTATATCGGGTAGTCCTGGGTAATCCAGTTTGTCTGGAGAATCGAACCACTCATAAGGAAAGAAAGATTTCTGTCCTTTGCAGTCGTAGGCCTTTTATCCAACTATCGTAACTTACACCAGGTCCTAGATAAAGTATTACATCAAGAAATCTAAATTCTGGAGTAAATAGAAATATTGTTGCGTTTGCACGTTTTCCGACCATTACTTTCTTTGTTGTTGATGTCAGTTCGCCTACTAGGTATTTCTTTATTAAGTTTATATCGTACTTACTGCTGTTAAAACCTATAACCGGTACTTGCTCTATCCACTGTTCGATCTTGGCGATTTGGTTTTTACGTAAATGTTCTGTATTAAACCATATCTTGACCACACTTCTTCTCTTATAGCTTTTCCCATGACTTTCAAATCTTCTACGAATTTTTCTATAAGTTTTGCGGGATCTTTATCACAAATATGAGTTACTGTTCCTGATAAATTATCTCCTATACTAACGCTTACCGGAACGTGCTTAGCTTCGTACTCTAAACTATTACCGGTAGTTTCAACTTCTGACTGGAGATACGCCTCAAAATCGTATACTATCTGATATGGATAAAGAGTAGTGTCGCAACCGATCTTTATGTCTTTACCCGTTCTTTGAAATTCACATTCCCACATAACTACTAGGTTGAATTCTTTGCTTTTTCTAATAACTTTATCTCTTCTCATTGTGGATGCGCGTTCTTCTTTTTTATGCTTTGCATGAATCTCACACCCGTGCCAGTAACAGCCGTGATATTGATACGGTATTGGTTTCTGGACAGTATCCATCTACCGGAGCTCCTAAAATCCATCTTTCACCTCCGTGTCCACACTGTTCGTGGTGAATGTGAATTCCCTCCCGCTTTTCCACAGAATACATCCAATCGATCGCCCCATAACTGTTAGAACCTTTTGGGTAAAACGCTTTCTCGAACGACGAACGCGGGCGCTCTAAATAATTACCATCGCATATTACTTTTGTCTCACCTCTCATACATGTTGGTCCGTGTCTCTTCATATTACTCGCTTTCGTGAATTTCTGCTTGCAATTATCGCAGGCGTAAATTTTAGATAGGTTTTTTATCAGAAATGCGTGATTATTAAACAGTCCTATTGTCATTGGTTTATTACCTATTTCATTATAGTGCGCTGGTACCTTTTTCAACCACCATACATTACATTCGGTGGGTTGATATACTTCTATACCGATTTTAAAAAACTCTTCAACCTTTTTCAGATCTGAAAAAGAAATTGGTGAAACCACATTACTACCGAAATATTGCTTACTAAGTTCTTTCGCCTTTTCTGTACATCTGTCAGGTCTGATCTTTTTATCAAGGTGCATAGCTAGACACCTGAACAGACAAAGATCGTCATTATACTTATACTAAAGAATACATACCTTTTCTATTCCTCAACCATTCTGGAAGTTCTCCTCCTGCTGCTTCTTTGGATTGTAGTCCCAAATCTATTCCCCTACTACCCTGTATTAACTTTACAAAAACCTTTACCCATCTTACAAACTTCCACTTTGTATTCGGTCCTGTCTATTTTATCGGACTTATATTCGTGTTTGCTCCTTATCTGACAGCCATTTTTTAACGGTTTTCATTGATGATAGTGGTTCGCTACCACCGAGATTTTTGTGAAATATTATAGTTTTAGGTTTTCCATTTTTAATTTCCTCCATATGTTCTAGCTTGTAAGAATATGAATATCTCAAATAAAAATTGGTTGTTAGATACGGAGCGAGTTTATCGGACATGCGTTCAGACTCGTTAATGTTAATGTTTTTTACGAAAGGATAATGTAACTACCCGTCTTCCATTTTCTACCTTTTCCAATGTTTCATCGTGAGCCCCCAATATTTCTTCACCTTTTTCCACTATCGCGCTAACGATAGATTTTTTCTTATTATTATTTTGGGCGTCTAATTTGGGACAAATTATTTGTGCTTGAAGGTAATTCTTTATAATTAATTACACTAGCCCTTAACCCCGCAATACTTTCTTTTTGAATTCTGTTACCAACTTCATCCGCTTTGGATATATCTTTAAAGGCTCCTCGTTTGTGGGCGCGGGTAAACCGCTTCATAAACGCCTCATTCTTTGTGGCATTTTATCAGCTTTGTCAACCCCCTAACTCTCAACCGTTTACTATAAGTAATCCCTAGAGATTCGGCTTCTCTTCTCAAACTTTCTATTTCTGCTCTAGTTTCTGACGTTATCATATTTTCTGTAATATAACCTATTAAATTTATCTGTTCAATTGGTCTTGAAAACATTATGTTTTTTTCACTTCTAATTGAATATAAACATAAACATATACATATATAATGGAGTGTGAGACTTGTTGTAAAACGTTTACGTGTAAAGACTATCTACGAAGGCATCTAGCGAGACGTAGAAAGTTTCCTTGTGCCCCCCCACAATTTCAATGCCCCAGATGCCCTTGTAAATTCGTTAGTGCCCAAACTCTTTGTAGACATAAGCAACTACGCTGTCATGTGGCTACAGGTGAACGTGGTAGACTAGAGCTGGTAGAATTAGTTGCTGATCTACGGAATCAATTAGCTATATCGGAGGAGGAAAATGCCGTGTTGGAATATAGACTATTGCGTGAGGACGCATTTAAATCGGAAACTTATTAGAATAAATTCATAAATTTACTGTCAAAAATAAATCCTTTTTAAGACTATTGTTTTATCTGTTCAATTGGACGTGAAAACAACATGATGTATTTATGACACCAATTTTGAATTTTTCGTGGTTGGTGGGACAATTTCCTCGTTAACTAATTTTTTATTTTTTGAGGGTGGTGGAGTAGTATATAGGGTTGATAAATGATACCACCGTTAGGTGGTATCATTTTGACTCCCTATATACTACTCGATGACTACGACGTCCGACGATTTGTTTTTGATTTTATTTCTTTGTTTTCTTCGTTTTCTTTTTTATTATTTTTTTTCGATTTTTTTAAATGTTTTTTGGGATCCACGAGAGACCCGCGTTATAATGGAGATCGCGCTATACGCGATCACGTTATAATGGAGCTGCAGTGTACCTTAAAAACATATATTTGAAGCTTAAGGTGTTGATATCCGAGTATTTTGCTCTATGTATGAAATAATCTACATTATCAGACTGTTTCTTCCATATCACCTTTAAGTTATAGCTAATCTCCCATTTGAGGACAGGGACCATACAACGTGTGCAACCAGCATAGTGCCAGATCAGTCTGCACATCTGCAGTCTGATCAAGGCTGACACGGTTTGCCATTCAGTCATAAAATTCAACTTATGACTTTTGCGCCCAGTGTAGATCCAGATCCGCAAAGTCTGATGAGTAACTGCACTGTTCGCCATTCCATCAATGAAACACTTGTCATGCATCTAACAAGCGATATATATTGCTATCAGGCTACAGAAGAGTGTGCATATTGATCAGGAGCTACTCTCATCCCGGTGTCTACAAATACTGCAACTGCGGTACCGTACGGTCCTCTCTCAGATGATGGACCACATTTCCTGCCTTCATACCTTTGATAGTGCATGCTGGACTGGTACCGCTCCACGTGGAATCCACCTGGCAGATCCGAGAAGACTGACCCGACAACTCGTAGCCAGAATTACACGTGAACTGGGCCATGGAAAGGTAGTCTGTGCCGTCTGCCATATTCACAATACCATTCACTGGGTCTTCCAATGATTCACAGACTGTAATTCATAACAATATAGACAGTATTATTTAACCTGGACTCCCACATTCCAGTACCAGATTTCACCAAAATTGCTAAGCATACTTATCTTAAGTATACTTTGAGGGAGTCATTAATTATTTTTCACGAAATGCATTATTTCATATAGAACTAACGACTGCATATATTTAATGATTAAAAGTACGGTATGCAGAATTATTATACAATTATTATGCTGAATTTATTACACTATCACAGCCCAAATGGCGGTGACAATGTAATAAAGTCAGTATACTAACAAGAAACGAGGCAAAGCCACGAAGTTTTTTCCAAGCATAGACACTTGGATAACATAAATATACCCACTTTTTGTAGACTAGATGGCCGTGGCCTGCATGTCGCGCCTTGGGGCGAGGCATGGACACTAAAAAAATAGATATAGTAGATGGAAAAAATTTAACGAAAAAACTTTAACCGGACACACGGACGTACGGACGTACGGACGGATGTATGCCAAAATGCCGACGATATCGCTCTTTCCGCAAGCGGGTGTGACAATGATGATAAACACCCATATGAAGTATCAAGGTAATGGGTGAAGCAGTTGCAGAGATATAGTACACGAAAACACTTTAAAAAAAATTCAAAGTAATTTGACCTTGACATTGGGCACAGGGCCGCATGGTTGGGGGTTAGAATGAAAATATGGATGATGATAAACACCCATGTGAAGTTTCAAGGTAATGGGCGAAGCAGTTGCAGAGATATAGTATAACAAAAAAGTTTTAACCAAAAAACTTTAACCAGACGTACGTTAAAAAGTTAACGTTGACAATGGCTAAGTCAATTACGTAGAAATAATAGGTGAAGGTAAAAAAAATGGTCACATGTTGGATAGTTGTATGTGGTAGGCACCCCTTGGTTATGAAGCTGTGAAAGTTTGGTGGTCCTAGGTGGTACAGTACCAAAGAAATGGACTTAAACACGAAAACTTAACATTGTAAACGCGAAAACTTAACATTGAAAACGCCTAAGTCGACTGCGCGGAAAAAATGGGTCAAGTTCAAAAAAAGGTAACATGTTGGATAGTGATATGAGGTGGGCACCCCTTGATTATGAAGCTGTGAAAGTTTGGTGGTCCTAGGTGGTACAGTAACAAAGAAATGGACTCAAACACGAAAACTTAACATTGATTGTGGACGCCGCCTGCCCGCCGCCCGCCGCCCGCCGCCCGCCGCCCGCCCGCCCGGCTTTCGCCAATCCAATAGCCTGGATTTTTTTTCAAAAAACCTGGCTAAAAATGTAGAAACAAGAATTCCGCCACGGAAGAGGTGTCGCACCAGCCGAGGCATTTGACCGTGAACATTACAAGTAAATAAATGACCTTGACCTTGAGAATTTGGATGTGGGGGTGTGCGTGTCATCATCCATAGACAAACATTGATGTGAAATATTATCAAAGTCTGGCAAGGGGTTAAAGAGATATTGTGAAACAACAATAACTTTAACGCATTTCTGTTACAAAACCGGTGAACATTAAAAGTAAATAAATGACCTTGACCTTGAGAATTTGGATCTGGGGGTGTGCGTAATGAAGCATCATCCCTAGACGAACATTGATGTGAAATATTATCAAAGTCTGGCAAGGGGTTAAAGAGATATTGTGAAACAACAATAACTTTAACGCATTCCTGTTACAAAACCCGTGAACATTACAAGTAAATAAATGACCTTGACCTTCAGAATTTGGATGTGGGCTGTGCGTAATGAAGCATGATCCCTAGACGAACATTGATGTGAAATATTATCAAAGTCTGGAAAGGGGTTAAAGAGATATTGTGAAAAAACAATAACTTTAACGCATTCCTGTTACAAAACCGGTGAACATTAAAAGTAAATAAATGACGTTGACCTTCAGAATTTGGATGTGGGGGTGTGGGTAATGAAGCATCATCCCTAGACAAACATTGATGTGAAATATTATCAAAGTCTGGCAAGGGGTTAAAGACATATTGTGAAAAAACAATAACTTTAATGCATTCCTGTTACAAAACCGGTGAACATTACAAGTAAATAAATGACGTTGACCTTCAGAATTTGGATGTGGGGGTGTGCGTAATGAAGCATCATCCCATGACAAACATTGATGTGAAATATTATCAAAGTCTGGCAAGGGGTTAAAGAGATATTGTGAAAAAACAATAACTTTAACGCATATGCCTTACAAAAAAACCGGACGACGGAAAAAGTGCCGACTATAGTCGCGCCTCTGCTAAAGCAGGCGCGACAAAAAAAGCTAAGTTAAAAAGGTGATATATTTGTTAAAAAATATTTTTTCGGCATAATAACACCAAGGTTGTCGCGTGACACGTGCATTCTTGTATATTCCAGATTTCCGTATAATTGTATATTTGTGATGTGTGGTACTGTGTTGTATTGTTGTGTGTACTATTGATTTCACATACCTGTGATTCCACATACCTGTGATTTCACACACCTGTGATTTTTACATACCTGTGATTTAGCATGTACATTTGCCATGTACAATGTGCGTGTAATAACGGGGCTTATGTTGTATTGGTGGAAATACGTTTATGCGTTTCCTTTTTGCGGATTTAAATACACGTCCATTTTATGAGCAATGTTTTACTGATGTCACGCCATATTTGCCACAGACTATGCACGTGTGTGGTAGAGAACTCGTTGACTGCGTGTGCTGGTTTCGCTAGTGAAAAGACCCCTTTTGGTATTACGGACGTCCACTATCAGTGCGCGGCCAATTTGTCCCCGTGTCAGTTGTTCACCAGATAAGGGACCTTCTGTAGGTGAAGCCAGTATATAGCGCAGACCATACCATGGTCTGCCCTGTTATCTATGCTACGGGTTAGTGTTTCAGCATATCCTGGTACTGGCCAACACGGGTATATCCGATCCCATACTGGTGATGCTTTGTGTCGTGATATTTCCGTAAATGACCACGATATTTGAGTTTAGTATGTGCTACACTCTCATTTGAGTGTACAGCCCGTAGTACCGATATGGACGGGTTTGGCGGGGCCAAATAGCGACCCTCGTATGTCGAGACCAGTCGAGTCCATTTCGCATTATGAGATCTGGGTCTATAGCGTGCAGATTTATGGTAGTGTGGGATATACCATGTTGGATGGTATTTATTCCGCGAGGGCTGTACACTAGTTTGGTTGTATTTATGGCGTGGGAACATATATTTATGCCAAATATAACCCACGGGTGAAATGGCAAAAGCCATGGTTTTGTAATATTTATGCTGAGATGTCGAACGAGGTAGGCATATTCATTATTCCGTGCGTGGTTTCGCTGGTGCGTATATAAGTGATGTCTCGCAATGTGTTGTTGGGACATATATTTTCTGGTAGCAGAAGGATAGTACTGTATTCACCAGTGACACGAAGGATTTTGGTATGTACCTACAACATTTTATTTCAGCTGTGATTTGCCATTGTTCGATTCCCGTTTTAGTCCGTTGTGCATCCTGTATGTCCGTCTGTGCGTATTTGTCCAGTAATTGGAGGCTCATTTCATTTTGTAGCCTCTTGAGATCGCTCCAACGAGCCACATTGGATGTTTTGGTCCACTCGTTGAGGGCAGACCCCAGTCAGTGCAGAGTACCAGGTCGTCTGAGTGTCCGTACGTCTGTCTGGCGCAGTGTGTGTAGCAGCTCCGGGTACAGGCCTGTATAGAGCAGTGTGTGATTACTACATCGCGTTCAGCAGACAGTCACAGCCATCGATTAGTGAAGTCAAAAGTTATGCAAGTTTTCATAATTGTATATGTTATGCAAATTTATGCAATGTTTTCCAACAAAATTAAATCGCAATAAAAAGTTTTCATGAAAATAAAAAACCTTTTTTGTATATTTTTCATTTTATTTCATCATAAGTTTATGTAATAAAATAATGAGGAACAAATCTAATTATAAAAATTAGGGTGGGCGGGGGAACGATAAATTAAATATCTGATCTCTATCAGATAGATTCCATACAAGCCAGGGGAGGTGGGGATATATCCGAGGAAATTCCCCCACCCCATGTTATTCCATTGTAATTCTACGGAATTGTAACAAACACGACTAAAACATTTTAGTTACCGTAATTACCCTATGAATTCGGACACCCGAAGAATTCGGACACCCTTCATTTCCGCGAAAATAATTATTTTACGTGTCTCTAAAATTTCGGATAGGTAAAGAATTCGGGTATTTTTTCCAAACTATGTTTTCGGACAGCAAATAAAAAATAAACATAATATTACCGCGTATACCTGTAGCAAGGTGGCAGAATTCATGCATTTAATCCGCATTTAATCCGCCAGGTTTGGATTTGAAAACATCCCCGGGCGCAGCCTAATTATAAACAGCTGACGTGTGGCAACTCAGTAACAATTGATATTCAATCCGCGTCATAGGTTACCGGTACAGTTCTGTACATGCGAAGTTGGAAATAAAAACTTAATTGAAAACAAAATCGATCTCAATATGAAGGATATTTTAAATATAATGTAAATTTACGATCTACATTTTCCTTAAATTTTCCTTCATATTGAAACCGATATTTTTCCAATTTATTTATATTTTCCAAAATCCCAGGTACGGGTCTGCAACCTGTGTGTGTAGCTGACTGATTTATAACTAACACGTCATATGTTGGCCAGTTGTCAAATCAGCTTGGGGAATTCCTACTGGTGCGGTGTTTTGTTTGAAGTTAACATTTCATCGACCACGTGTCAACGCAGGCACATTAGGCTTGCAGTTGTGACGTCGTGTGTTGCGTGTATTAGAAGTGTGTAATATCGAGTATTCTGGATTTTCATTCGGTGGCATAATGACAAACAGCGTAATGCTTGATCGGAATGCACACATCTGCGGGCAGTCTGATCTGGGATACACTGATTGTAAAACCTTTATTTTTCAGATAATGACGGAACTGCATGCAGATCGAAGCCTTTCCAGACAGATCGGGTTTTCCAGCGTACATAACCCAATATGCCAGATATTATATTTTCTATCTAACCGTCTGCTTTTATTTTTATTTGTTTTACCATTTTCTGGTTCTCGTTGGTGGGCTGTTGGTGTGTGTGGGGGGGGGGGGGGTGGGGGGGGGTGGGGGGGGGGGGGGGGGGGGGGGGGGGGGGGGGTGGGGGGGGGGGTACACCTCACCACTTTTAATGACTGGGGAAAACAAACAAACACTAAACATTCAAACTGTTTATAAATATTCAACAGAGCAGCGAGTTACATGTAGACAGGGCTCCAGTTAAGGTGCGTAATTTGGTGTCAATGTTATATTTCTCCATCAAAACCGGCAAGTTGTGAGTGCTTCAGAATCGATGGAACGATTTAAAAGGACCCCCGACTTGACAATTATTGTGAAGAAATAACAAAATTGTACCCCAAATTCATCAAATTACGCACCTTATCTAGAGCTCTGACTGTATATCTAAGCAGTATCCAGACACAAACAAATTATATTTAGCGATCGCCTGAGGTGTAAGTTCGCAGCCAATGACACGTGAAATTTACACCAGGAAGAAGATTACCAGTGTAATAAACCCGGCATGTGATGAGAACTGGTGTCTGCTATTTTTCATATTACACAATTTTTTCTGCATAAAAACATGGGTTATCATCGTATGAGAATAATTTTCGGGATTCTACAGTTATTGACGATTTTTGTAAAATTATTCTCATATGTTGTGAAAACATGTTTTTATTTAGAAAAACGACAGATGTTTTTTTTATTGATTGTCCAATAAATAGAGAATAGTAGGTTAGTGCTGTGAATGGGAAAAAATATCTGGCAAGGCTTAGGAAACGGGATGGGCGAGGCTCTGCCGAGCCCATCCCGTTTCCGTGCCGCGCCAGATATTTTTCCCATTCACGGCACTTACCTACTATTTCTATTTATCCCGTCAACACCTACAAATAGCTTTAAAATGCAAAAGATAACTCCAGCCACATCCTCAACATCGGAGAATCGACTAGAGTGATAACCGCATCACAACTTTTATTGTTGCTACGCACACACAAAATAAGTCTGTGCCTTTTGGAAGCAAACATCGCTTAATGTCACGGTAGTTTGGCATATTTCACACAAAAACATTTTTACATGTATTTCTACTTTTAATAATGTCGAGAATCATGAATATGAAAGTATATTTAATAATTACACAGCTGTGTAAACACGTGTGTTCATGAGATTTTGGAGCGGCAACTTACTCGTTGCGTTTCAAACACACTGTCACTGGGCAGATATTTTACAATTAACAGCATGTACAGTTACTGTTTGTACACATGGAAGTTGTTGATGTTCAGTGTGGCTCCGGCAAATAGTGACTGGACATATTGCAGATTCGTATTACTGGACATTGTCAGCGATTGAACTTGAAGTGCGACACCACTCTGCCTCTGGCGAGTCTGGGTATGTAAAGTTTCATTTTCACACGTGTTTACATTTGTCATAGCCATAGCAGAATTCCCATTGCAGCACACACGTCAGCACTGATCTCTACTACTTCAACACCAACATTTTCAGCACTGCCCCTACCACTAATGTCGTCCCAGAAAAGTTCAAATGTTCCTGGATCTAAATAATCAGACATCTTTTTTTTTGCAATACTTTTCCAAGCTCAAGTAGCATTTATAATTTATCAATGTTTTTGCTTTTTCCAATTTTATTCTTGCTTACAGAAGACAGCAAAATACAATGGATTGTGGGACTGGGAAGGCTGCCAGTTAATGCAGCAACAATGTAAACAAATACTCTTAATTAGATGCATTTTAATTTGTTTTTGTTTTCTTTCTTTCTGGTACTTTTTTTATTATCATTTCACATTATTTCATAAGTAAGTGTAAAGTGCCAAATCTCAAATGTCAGCGCTTTTCTCAAGCGTATCATTTTGTTTACAAGACTTCACCTAAATCAGTAAATGTCAAAGGTTACTGTGTCAAAGTAGTTCTAAAGCATTATTGAAACACATATTCATACGCAGTGATTGGGTCGTATTGACTGGATATCAAAAATGTTTCACGGCACCTTGTTTCACGGCACATAGGCACTGTGTTGACGGGATAAATCTACAGTTATTGTTTGGAGATGATTCTCCTATGCGGTGAAAACATGATTTTAGCACATACAATCCAGCGAAACTATACACACACTATACACACATGTTGATTGTCAAATAAATCGACTGCTATTGTTTGTATAGACGACTTGTTTGTGAAATGATTCCCTGATACTGTGAAAACATGTTTTAGCACATAAAATCCAGCGAAACTATACACACATTATGTTTAATACAGTTAGTCACTCAGTTAAGTTGTCCATTGCCGCTCGGAGTTCAGCACCAGAGAAGCCCTCGAATTCTTCCTCGTCTTCATCGTCGCTGTCTAACCATTCCGGAACCTCTTCACGGATTAGGTGATCTTCCTGGCCGCCCAATGTGTTACTGATCCCGCACACTTTGAAAGATTTCATGATCAGTTCTGGTTTTTGTTTGAGTGACGTCACGGCCTCTTCTACCCATTCCACTACAGTTTCCTTCGCAGCAGCCTTGATTCGCTGAGCGCCTGATTCTGTAGCCTTGGCCGATTCGTCCCGCATGTACTTCGTCCAGCACTTTCGTAGATCCGCCTTGAAGGGCTTGTTGACGCTGACGTCCAGGGGCTGAATTTTGGACGTGTAGCCCCCGGGAATGATGGCGGGCGGGAATTGTATTGCCCTTTCGGAGGCTTTCTTTTTCACTTTCTCGGTGATATGGCCACGGAAAACTGTCCATTACCAACATACTGCGGTCCTTTCCCGTGTATTTTAGATATATGTCCTTAATCCATCGTAGCATGAGTGTTTCGTCCATCCACGCCTTTTCCTGGACGCAAACTATCCAGGAGGGTGGCACTGGGAACTTGAGCTCACGCTTGCCCTTGAATATTACCATCGGAGGTAAAACGTTGCCGTCAGCGGCGATCGCCAATACTAGTGTCAAGTGTCGTTTTTCACTCCCTGTTGTACGCAGTCGGACGGATTTCCAAAAACACCTTTCCTTTGTCGATCGTTTTCCCGGGGACAATGTCGAAGTACATGGGTGTCTCGTCCATGTTGATGATCATGTTGTCGTCGATCTCGTCCTGCTCTCGTTGCTCGGTGACGAAGTCGTGGAAAGTTTCTATCTTCTTCTCGAGATCTGCGGGAAGTCGCTGTGCCATAGATGTCTTCGGGCGCAGCGACATGTCGTTCCGAACCATGAAACGCGAAGCCCAGTTCCTGCTGCCAACAAATTCCGCATTCGCTGGGCGAATCGTTTCTATGGCCTTGTTACATAGATCGTCGATCGTGACCGCGATTTGTTGATCGCGCTGCTGTAGAACGAACTCGATCAGCGAGTTTTCCAAGTACATCGGATATGTGAGTGGACGTCCGGCCTTCGGGAGGTGTCCCAGCTTGTCACGTTGTTGGTCGTCGTCGAAGTTGATTTTAACCCAGTCGCCGACGGTCGATTTGGGTATCTTGAACTCGCTGGCTGCTTTTCTAATGCCGTGAAGTTTTGCGAATATGACGACTTCGCGTTTCTGTTTGACGTCAAAATGTTTGTAGGAGCCCCGGATCTTGGGTGTGAGTGTGTTGACTGAGTGTGTTCATGGTGGGTTTTACCGGGGTGTTCACAGGGGTGTTCACGTTTTTTTTTACTGGGGTGTTCACAGGTGTATTGACTGTCGTGATCACTACACATGATAAGTCCTGTGTCGTATCGGTATTCGGATCACTCTCGGTAAAGAGACGCTTACGACTCCCGATATCGTCGTCACTGGTGTCGAGTGGCCGTTTACGCGGACGACCCACGGGCCGTTTTGGTGTAGAACGTGGCATTGGGCTAGCCTTCCAAGACAGAGGAATGGCATCCTCACTCGTCGTGAACCGTTTTACAAACTTATCCATCGTAAGGAAATTAATAACAATGTTACGTATGAAGTGATTTTTATTAAGTTGCGTCAATGTTAAATATTAAACACAGTATTACTCAATTTGTGCTCAAACTGAGTAGAGCAATAAAAATAAATTTCATTGGATATAGTTTAATACAGATGTGTTCATTGGCTAAGGCCTAATAAGTCACCCATTTGCCGAGCGCGGTAATTGTTGCCGCCTTAATTGACGGGCACAGAGGACACGCCGACGTGCAATAACAAAGGCACTTAATTGGCATGTAAACTGGACAACGGCAATTAACATGTCCACGCTCGTACATAAATTTGGAAGAATGGAAATTAATGTGTTTGGACAGTAATTTTTTTTAATTATTTTTACCTGTCCGAACTCATAGGGTAATTACGGTAGTTTCCAGTGCAAATGCAATAAACCTGTATGAGCATGGTGTATACTATTGGTTTAATATTGATCGTTGATCATTCATTCTGTGGGTATGTCAACAAATCGGCTATAGAACTGTTGATACATACCTTTGATCGCACAAATGGCCATATTTCCATCCCAGCTACCGTCATCGAGACACAGGGTAGTGGCGTCTGCCGTCATCCTGTAGCCACATCACAGCTGAATGTGGCGACGTCGCCGTACGTTCCCTGCGTGATGTCGGTGGTGCCGTGAGTTGGATTGGGAGGTGGCCCACAAGCTGTACATAGATGGTCGCACATGAGTGATGGTTTAATATGATATTTACTAAATAGGGCACCATACATGTGTGATGGTTTAATAGTACGGTGGACATCACAGACCAAATCAAGGGGGATCTCGGGATAGGTGTATGAAATGTGGTCTCGACAATCATAGCACCAGTGAATGTCGGTTTATAAATCAGCTGCAATGTTTTAAATGCAAGTTGATGGGACACAAAGACACCATCTGTTGGAATGTATAGGACATTGGCGAAGGTGCCAGTACCCCTCATAACAGTATACATGTACCAAGCTCAACAATAAGTTTAACCTGTTATTCTGAGGAAACATTATTTTCTTTGTTGGGACATATTTATGATCAGTGCAATCAATTTTCATGCTATTGTGATCAAATAGAAAATAGAAATATAATGAATACTGTTTTTTTAGAAGATACTTTTACCGAGCATCAGCTCACGCGGAATTCAAATAAAATAAAAAATAATAATTTAATAAATAGACGCCGAAGGCTACTGTGTTTGCGGCCAGTGAATTCTGGTCATGGTAGCCACAGGCGCAGTTTGAACAGTGTTATGATCAGATGGAGGACAATAATTATTTCAAATTCATAAAAAAATGTTTGCTCTCCGAAAATTAATTAATGGTGACAGCCAACAAAATATATTTTGGG
>CM055265.1:128209531-128226975 GCA_029237695.1 Conchocele bisecta
CCAACAAAATATATTTTGGGACAGTAAAAAAGTATATGGTATAGACAGTACCTCAAACTTAAAAAAGCAGTAACAAACTGTCTGTGTACATGTATATATTATTTAAAGACGGACACTTTCATTGTTGGTAAGTTTCTATCAATTTATAGCTATTTTTATTAAAATCATAAAATTGTGAAAATATTAAAATCACAAAAATAATATATATGGAGAAAAAATATATATACCAAGTCAAGGTTTGAACCCCCGACCCTTTCGGGAATCGGTAATTAAATCATAGAATTCGGCGACCTTAACCTCACGACTATTGCACCATTTACGACGGTTACATTTGTACAGAAGTGCTATCAGTATTAAGCAACCATTTGAACGCAATAATTATTAAATTATTTGCAACTCCATCTACAACGATACCGTTACAGCGATACGCTATTGAAACAACACGTATTATTAGTACCCATAACATAACAAAGTAATGTCTCATTATATATCACAGGAGATAGATTAAAACTATATATACAATAAACAGAACAATCCGCTTGGCTCGTATGAAAATAGTTTGCGTGATAGTTGTGTATATTGATTATCTCCCTTGCCGAAAGTAGTTTACTGATTTATTAATTGCAAATAAGACGTGTTTGCGTAATGTGGGCATGTACCTTTACTATGACATTTATTAAACAAGTTTACTGTTTTCATAAGAAACAAGTTTATATTAATTCAACACAAATGTTAGATTCTATTTATTGCATATCAGCACAACACCATATGTTGAAGCTGCAAGGCAGAACAAAAATAGCTCTGAAATCAGGAGATTTCGGTTGAAAGCCGTAATTTTTTCCTCATCACATTTCAATGGGACTTTTCATCAACTATTAAACAGATCATATCAGCTAGATGGCCAGTGACCTTGTGACAGTGACCTTGACCTTTCTGGTTAGCGGGAACCATGGGCTTTCTGTAGAATGATGCGGGATGTTGTTACAAATGCATGTATGGAATATTAAAGCATAAACTGAGCGTTAATTTTTCCAAACACGGAAATTTCTAAGTCAGTGACCTTGACCTTTGGGGTTAGCGGGCACCATGGGCTTTCTGTAGAATGATGGACTTTCTGTAGAATGATGCGGGATGTTGTTACAAATGCATGTATGGAATATTAAAGCATAAACTGAGCGTTAATTTCTATGTCAGTGACCTTGACCTTTGCGGGCACCATGGGCTTTCTGTAGAATGATGCAGGATGTTGTTACAAATGCATGTATGGAATATTAAAGCATAAACTGAGAGTTAACTTTTCCAAACACGGAAATTTCTAAGTCAACAACCTTGACCTTTGGGGTTTGCGGGCACCATGGGCTTTCTGTAGAATGATGCGGGATGTTGTTACAAATGCATATATGGCATATTAAAGCATAAACTGAGCGTTAAAACTGAGCGTTAAAACTGAGCGTTAACTTTTCCAAACACGGAAATTTTTATGTCAACGCCCTTGACCTTTTGGGTTTGCGGGCACCATGGGCTTTCTGTAGAATGATGCGGGATGTTGTTACAAATGCATGTATGGAATATGAAAGCATAAACTGAGCGTTAAACTTTACCAAACACGGAAATTTCTAAGTCAGCGACCTTGACCTTTGGGGTTTGCGGGCACCATGGGCTTTCTGTAGAATGATGCGGGATGTTGTTACAAATGCATATATGGCATATTAAAGCATAAACTGAGCGTTAAAACTGAGCGTTAAAACTGAGCGTTAACTTTTCCAAACACGGAAATTTTGATGTCAACGCCCTTGACCTTTGGGGTTTGCGGGCACCATGGGCTTTCTGTAGAATGATGTGGGATGTTGTTACAAATGCATGTATGGAATATCAAAGCATAAACTGAGCGTTAACTTTTCCAAACACGGAAATTTCTAAGTCAGTGGCCTTGACCTTTGGGGTTAGCGGGCACCATGGGCTTTCTGTAGAATGATGCGGGATGTTGTTACAAATGTATGTATGGAATATTAAAGCATAAACTGAGCATTAACTTTTCCAAACACGGAAATTTCTAAGTCAGCGATCTTGACCTTTGGGGTTAGCGTGGCACCATGGGCTTCTGGAGAAATGATGCGGGATGTTGTTTTACAAATGCATCTATGGAATATTAAAGCATTCCATTGAGGGAAACAGAAGTTACAATGAATTAACCTGAGCGTTAAGTTTTAGAAACAGAGCTAAATGCAAAAACTTAACATTGCATGCATGTGAAAAGTAGGTCAATCAACCATGAAAACTAGGTCAAGGTCACATGGGCTCCCTCTGTGTGAGATGGTTACACCACAGTGTTGATGTATACCGAAGCATTCCATCAAGGGAAACAGAAGTTGTAATACATTAAACCGAGCGTTAACTTTTCCAAACACGAAAATTTCTAAGTCAGTGACCTTTGGGGTTAGCAGGCACAATGGGATTTCTGTAAAATGATGCGAGATGTTGTTACAAATGCATGTATGGAATATTAAAGCATTCCATTGAGGGAAACAGAAGTTACAATGAATTAACCTGAGCGCTAAGTTTTAGAAACAGAGATAAACACAAAAATTTAACGTTGAATGCATGTGAAAAGTATGTCAATGAACCATGAAAAGTAGGTGAAGGTCACATGGGTTCCCTCTGTGTGAGATGGTTACACCACAGTGTTGATGTATACCAAGTATGGAGGTCGTAGGAGTTATAGTTTTCTGGAAACTGAGCTAAACGCAAAAACTTCACGTGAAATGTTGCCGCCGCCGCCGTCGACGGCCGCCGCCGCCGCCACCGCTGCCGACGACGCCGACGGAAAAGCTATGCCTATGTCCCGCTTCTGCTAAAGCAGGCGGGACAAAAATACAGATGATGATAAAGATGCATGTGAGATTTCATTTGCCTTACAAACAATGTGAACAGTTACCTTGACCTTGGGCGGTCAGACGTGGATATTAGGCAAAACAAAGCACCATCCCTAGACACACATTGTGGCCAAATATTATCCAAATCAGTGAAGAGGCTCATAAGTTATTGACAAATGAAAGGTGTTACTGATGTACGCACGTACGTATGCACGTACACACTAATGCTATATCCACTTCTACCTATCAGCGAGGGCAGAAAAAAGCAGGAGATTGTTCTCCTGTTATGAGATATGACAGGTATGCTTACAGTGCACTTGGCAGACAGTGGGCGCTGACACAGTCCAGGCGCCATTGCTCTGACACGTGGTGGATGCATCTCCTGTCAGATCGTAGCCAGTGTGACAGCTGTACGTGGCTTCATCCATGTATTTCGTACCCTGTGTTGTATCTACTGCACCATTTTGTGGAATTGTAGGGAACCCGCAGTCTAAAGACAAGAAATAGCATTGCTACATGTAGGAAAAACAATCGCTGACAGACTTAGTCACAGAGACCACAGTTATTATAACCCGCTCACATCAAAATATATTATAGGGTCTGTTCCATGTACATTTTGGACTATGGCATTGACCAGAAAAGGGGAATTGTTTCAAAATCTTAAAAATAATGACAAACACTACCGATCCTGATGTGACGGCTCACCAGTATTTATAGTGTTTGTAAATGTTGGCTTCATATGTTTGCAGGGTTGAAAGGGTTAAATAGAACATTTAAAATGAGGTTGAACAAGAAAGTGATCTTGACCTTAGATGTTGGAAAGCGGGTAACAAGCACAAAAAATAAATCGCTGATGGGTGTATGGAAAAAAATAATAACCAAAACTTCTAAGGGTCCGCATGAGTGGGCCACACAATGAAAATATGGATGATGACTAATAAGCAAATTAACTTTCAAGCCAATCAGACTTGCAGTTACAGAGATAGCAGGTAGCTGCAAACTTTAACACAAATCTCGGACTAACAGATAAGTTGCATTGTTTTCTTTTGTCTTAGGCCACCTCTCTAACCACCTAAGACGATTGTACAGAATGGGTTGGTTACCTTTGATTTTAGCGTGGGTCGGTTAGGGTTGTTGGTACCATCCGAGCGCACCAAAGATTTCTAGTGCCAATGTGTTTAGACACATATACTTTATATATTTCTGCATGATATACTTTTCAAAGTAGTAGCTTAAGCCCACTAATTTGCATAAACAATATGGATGGAACCAATATTAGAAGGGACATTTTAGCGCATTCAAATTTATTTAATAGCTAATACATTACCGAATATATAACAATCGATTTAAGCCTGAACCGAGCTTGTGAAAATCCAAGATGGCCGCCATTTTATATTTTACGTCGGAAATATTATTTGTATACATGTATATATTACATTACTGTCCGTCCGTCTTTTAAATAAATGTATATGATATTAGTAGTCAATACTTTTAACTTGTGCAAATCCGGAAAGGTCAGATTAATACACAATGTGTTAATCAAGTTGATCTGTAGGACCCATCTACTGTTTGTGTTGGTAATATATGTCTGCACAAAACGCGATTGCTACCTACGTATTGTGTTGCTTAACATTTAAAATATGTGTACAGCAGCTGTGTTTTAACAAGTATGCTATGTACATAAATACGTGTAACTTATGGTGCTTATAAGGAGACCGACCCACAAATGTGGATACATGTATTAATATTTTGCTGAATAAACTAGATTTGTCAGTAAGCGGGGGCTTACGGAATACACCCCGCGTCAGCCCTGACCAAGTTTCTAAGTCCGTGACCTTAACCCCTGGCATAAATGGGGGTCGTACGTTTGTTGCAGAATGATGTATGAGTGTCAGAGAAGGAGCGGGTAAAATATGAAAGATTTCCGCAAAGGGAAAGATAAGTTAAAAGGAAATTTACAATTGTTAAGTTTTCGTTTTTTTCTAAGTTTCTAAGTCCGTGACCTTGACCCCTGGCATAATTGGGGGTCGTAGGTTTATTGCAGAATGATGTATGAGTGTCAGAGAAGGGGCAGGTAAAATATGAAAGATTTCCGCAAAGGGAAAGAGAAGTTAAAAGGAAATTTACATTTGTTAAGTTTTTGTTTTTTTCTAAGTTTCTAAGTCCGTGACCTTGACCCCTGGCATAAATGGGGGTCGTAGGTTTGTTGCAGAATGATGTATGAGTGTCAGAGAAGGGGCGGGTAATATATGAAAGATTTCCGCAAAAGGAAAGAGAAGTTAAAAGGAAATTTACAATTGTTAAGTTTTGTGACGGACGGAAACACGGAAACACGGAAACACGGACGGACGGACGGACGGACGGACGGACAAGCTGACTCCAGTATACCCCCCCACAACTTCGTTGCGGGGGGGGGGGGGGGGGGGGGGGGGGGGGGGGGGGGGGGGGGGGGGGGGGGGGGGGGGGGGTGGGGGGGGGTATAAATATTTATTACAAATTTCATGGAATCACTGTGACTATCTGCTATATATGCATGCACAATCATCCGGTTATTTAACGTGCTTATGTAATAGTGTTAATACTCTATATTTATCATCAGTGAATTAAGTTCTAATTTCAATTTCGTGCATGCGTTGTATATTTATGGCAAGGTACTTTGCAAATAAACAATATAAAAGTAATATTCTGACATCAATGGATAACCCCGGCCACCAATTGGATAAACGGCCTATAGCATTATTACCACAAATTTTGCCAGAAGCTTTAGCGTAAAGTCATTTGACTGTGACTATTGGCAATGGGGCAGCTATAGAATGAAAGTATGTACCGCAAATATGCAAACATTATGCCATGGGTAACAGAAAATACAAAAAATTACGAACTATTACAATTTATCATGTCTATGTTATAGGCGGAAGTACAAAAATAAACAAAGGAACGAAAATTAAATTGTTTTACCCCTTAGCATGCTGCACATCCCATATCCCATCCCATCCCATCCCATCCCATATCCCATCCCATCCTATATCCCATCCCATCCCATCCCATCCCACCCCACATCCATCCAGCCAGCCAGCCAGCCAGCCAACCAGCCAGCCATCCAGCTAGCTAGCTAGCTAGCTATTTCCCTACATATAGTAAAGTATTTTTTCATTGGCGGCCATCTTGTTTATGCAAATTACTAAGCCTAAGCTACTACTTGTGGAGGTCTATCATGCGGAAATATATAGAGTATGTATGTTTAGTCACATTGGTAACAAAAATCTTTGGTGCGCAGAGATGGTACTAAAAACCCTATTTTATGCCGGTATGTCCCAGGGCCTACTGTGTTTGTAGAGTGGGATAGTTCAGAGGTGGTCAATTACCTGTGATTGTACAGAGTGGTCATATGACCTTTGACTGTACAGGATGGGGCGGTTACCTGTGATTGTAGAGTGGGCCAGCTACCTTCGATTGTACAGAGTGGGCTATTCATCTGTGACTGTAGAGTGGGCCATTAACATGTGATTGTACAGTGGGTCAGTTACCTTCGATTGTACAGAGTGGGTCATTCATCTGTATTTGTGAAGTGGGCCATTAACATGTGATTGTACAGTGGGTCAGTTACCTTCGATTGTACAGAGTGGGTCATTCATCTGCGATTGTGAAGTGGGCCATTGACATGTGATTGTACAGTGGGCTGGTTACCTTCGATTGTACAGAGTGGGTCATTCATCTGCGATTGTGAAGTGGGCCATTAATATGTGATTGTACAGTGGGCCGGTTACCTTCGATTGTACAGAGTGGGTCATTCATCTGCGATTGTGAAGTGGGCCATTAACATGTGATTGTACAGTGGGCCGGTTACCTTCGAGTGCAGAGTGGGTTGGTCACCTGTGATTAATAAGAGTGGGTCGGCCATCTGTGATTGTAGAGTGGGTCAGTCATCTGTGATTGTACAGCATGGGCCATTTACCTATGCTTGTAGAGTGGGCCATTTACCTGTGATTGTAGAGTGGGTCAGTCACCTGTGATTGTAGAGTGGGTCAGCCATCTGTGATTGTAGAGTGGGTCAGCCATCTGTGATTGTTGACTGTAGAGTGGGTTGGTTACATGTGATTGTATAGAGTGGGCCATTTACCTGTGATTGTAGAGTGGGCCATTTAATTGTGATTGTAGAGTGGGTCAGTCACCTGTGATTGTAGAGTGGGTCGGTCATCTGTGATTGTAGAGTGGATCAGTCATCTATGATTGTGAAGTGGGCCATTAGCATGTGATTGTACAGTGGGCCGGTTACCTTCAAGTGTAGAGTGGGTTGGTCACCTGTGACTGTAGAGTGGGTTGGTTACATGCGATTGTAGAGAGTGGGCCATTTACCTGTGATTGTAGAGTGGGTCAGTCACCTGTGATTGTAGAGTGGGTCGGCCATCTGTGATTGTAGAGTGGGTCAGCCATCTGTGATTGTACAGCATGGGCCATTTACCTATGCTTGTTGAGTGGGCCAATTACCTGTGATTGTACAGTGGGTCAGTCACCTGTGATCATAGAGTGGGTCAGCCATCTGTGATAGTAGAGTGGGTCAACCATCTGTGATTGTAGACTAGGTCAGTCATCTGTGATTCTACAGCATGGGCCATTTACCTGTGAGTGTAGAGTGGGTCAGTCACCTGTGAGTTGATAGTGGGTCAGTCACCTTTGATTGCAGAGTGGGCCGGTTACCTTTGATTGTACAGAGTTGGCCATTTACCTGTGATTGTACAGAGTGGGCCATCCTTTTACCTGTCATTATAGAGTGGACCATTTACTGTGATTGTACAGAGTGAGCCATTACCTGTGATTGTAGAGTGCAACATTTACCTGTGATTGTAGTGTGGGCCTTTTACCTGTGATTGTAGAGTGGGCCTTTTACCTGTGATTGTAGAGTGGGCCTTTTACCTGTGATTGTAGAGTGGGCCTTTTACCTGTGATTGTACAGAGTGAGCGATTTACTTTGATTGTAGAGTGGGCTGTACAGAGTGGGCCATTTACCTGTGATTGTACATAGTGGGCCATTTACCTGTGGTTGTCCAGTGGGCCATTTACCTGTGATTGTAGAGTGGGCCAGTTATCTTTGATTGTACAGAGTGTGCCATTTACCTGTGATTGTACAGAGTGAGCCATTTACTGTGATTGTAGAGTGGGCCAGTTATTTGTGATTGTACAAAGTGGGCCTTTTACCTGTGATTGTACAGTCAGCCATTTGCTGTGATTGTAGAGTGGGCTGTACAGAGTGGGCCATTTACCTGTGATTGTACATAATGGGCCATTTACCTGTGGTTGTCCAGTGGGCTATTTACCTGTAATTGTAGAGTGGGCCAGTTATCTTTGATGGTACAGGGTGTGCTATTTGCCTGTGAATGTAGAGTGGTCGATCACCCGTGATTGTACAGAGTGGGCCATTTACCTGTGATTGTAGAGTGGGTCGGTTACCTTTGATTGTACAGAGTGGGTCGGTGGAGCTCCAGGTGCCATCCGCCTGACACTGGGATGTGCTCGCCCCCATCAGGTCGTAGCCTACGTTGCAGCTGTAGATGCCCTCCTGCCCATATGTTGTGCCGTCTGTGCTTGATGCTCCGTTATCCGGGTCAGGAAGCAAAGTACAGTCTGTAAGAGGTCATGGTAAAAATACAGAAATTACCATTCCACCACTGGTTAAGCCATTCAGCAAAACTGTAACATATGGTTACAGAAATTTAAGCTATACATTGCCACGATTCAACGTCTGCCTGAAACTCTCTTAGGTAAGATACTGACCAGATATGTCATATATCAAATTGAACGAGATGGACGATATTTTGTCGAAGTCGGACGATTACGTCATTCAAGATGATCGCCGAAAGAGACAACCTGAACAATTATTCGAATGACCTTTTATAAACTATAAACTTGGTATATATAATAGACAGTCTGTGGCACTTCTAGTTTACTTTGTAAAAAAAATGGGGATAATAATTTCAGGTGAGTGATACAGGCCTCTTTTTGGTTTTCCTAACGCTTTCCGCGATTTAAAAACCGGAAATGATATTTTAATGTTTTCATTAGAAACTGGGATGTTGATCAATTACAGCATCCCTGTACTAGACAATTGGACGTCTATAGGTCCGCCACTTTGTGCTGACGCGTTATTTTTGTAAATATTATTGTAAACAACGGCTATTTTTAAAATTCAACATTCGTCATAGATCACATGACATTTGTTATTGTTATAATATTGTGCTGACTTTTACATATCAGTTACCTCATTTAGTCTCCAGCAATTACGGCTTACTAAGTTTTATTTCTCACAAGAAACACGACGGAAGAACGTACAGATGTAAGAACAAACAGACAAACGGACACCAGCAACAGAAAAACAATAACAATATACTAATATATCGATACCAAATATATGATTAGTCGTCAGTCTTGAACAGACGTGGGAAATCCCGAAGGAATAACCCTTTATTATTTAGAACTGATTGTTATGTAAACAAAAGCATGTAAACAACGCCACAACAAAGTGGTATTATTATAGACAGTTGCTATCCACACGGCGGAGAGATTTTACTCGCTCTTACAACAGATCACAGTCTCGTTCTGTTGACATTGGGCCCCGTGTTTTTTAGTCATGGCATTATCATCAGATGCAATTTATGCAGGTATACTTGCGCTAATATCGCGTCATGAGCGAATATACTGAATTAAAATAGTTTCCAAGATGCTGTATACATAGCCACTGCAAAATTAATCTGTATATTGGAAAAGTTTAATAAAGTTACAAGGTGTCTGAACAGTTGTTGTGGAGATTGATAGATCATCTTCTAAATAATGATGAGTCAGAAATGTCGGTGATTCTTGGAATACTGTATGTAGTCGCCTTCATCTAGTAATGAATGAGAATTAACCGACATGTGCCAGTATTCCAAAATGATCTTTGTCTAATCCAGAGGAGTGTGGTAACAGTGATTGTTTCTACACATGTGTCATATTGGGTATGTGGTCTAATATTACCCCGGTCATTCTGATGGTGAACACATTGGTATGTGAATAACTGAATTGTTGGTAGAAAATTATTCAATTTTGTTTTCCACAATTCTGGTTCGACAACTACTAGTATATGGAAGATCTATGCAAATTTCTTTAATCATAGCCGTGAAAATGACTCACTGTGTTTGCTTCTTTCAAAACCAAATGTAGTCTGGGGTACTTACCTCATTGGCAAATTTACTGATCCAACACAATGACCCATATTGTCTCATAGTAGTACACACAACTTGAACAACACGTCTTTCACTGTACATGTACATCACAAGAAATATCACAATGAAACATTTAACCGTTTGAACAATGCGAGTATGTGTGTAACGCGGCCATCTTTGATTTAAAACTAGTAAATGGCATGTTATTGTATAATGGTAAATGACATATTATACCATACATACATTATATGTAAGACAAAAATAACATATTTAGAACTGGTTATTCTAAGTAGCAATATTTTACATTCTATTGCTTATTTTGCAGTTTGGCGGCCATCTTGAATATCTATTTCTACATTACCTGGTTGATTTACTAAAGATATAGTATAGCCAATGTATAACATGTCATGTTCAACACTCTTTTTACATATTATGTATGAGTGATGTATGCCTTCAAATAGCGAAATGCAGAAAACCTGTGCTTTTTGTCTTATTTGACACCCATGAATAACCTTGGAACTGCCCCAAACAGTCCAACTTGAGTGTGGACCCATATCTAAACGTATAGTTTTGAAACGTATAGCCCACTTTGAGCATTCATTTGTAAAAGAAAATGTAGAATGGAGTGGAATCGTGACAATTTACAAGTTATTCATTTGAAAATTTCACATATGTAATTATTGGCGGCCATTTTGGAATTGAAGTTAGTAAATGATCTAATATGCTATTTTATTAAATGCCATACCATGATACAAATTGATTTTATGAAGACATTCAGTAACAAACACCTACAAAGAGCTAGCTTATGTTGGATATGCACGAAACTGTAGTTTTTTCCATATAGTGTCACTATTTTGGCGGCCATTATGCATTTTTATTCTTTCCTTTTCTATTACTAACAATAATAGTGCTACCAGCATTTAACTTGTTTCCATCTTCAACATCGATTTTATATGAGTGATGGTGACCTTTATATGGCAATCATCAAGACATCTATGGTTTTTCTTGATTTGACCCCTAAATGACATTGAAATGACCTTCAAATGTCAAATTTTAGGGGGTACCCACCCCTATCCGAAAGCTTACACTAACCCGTCTAATATGCCTTTGTTGTGGCAATGAGACACAGGTACTTACCACGAATACGACATGAAGGCTCAGCTACCTGTGACCATACGGCGCCACTGAGACATATTGTTGAAGAATCACCGGTGAGGTAGTAACCAGAATTACAGTGGAATGTGGCCTCATTTTTGAACTTGGTGCCCAGTGCAGTGTCAACGTAGCCATTTGCTGGAGCAGTCGGCTGGCCACAATCTACAAATGCAATATTCGTGTTACTAAATGCACAGGCATACACATAATAATTTACACAAGAATTATCACCATTTTGATTTCAGTAATTCCCAATCACATTTTATTCTCTCATTTTGATTGAATAGCAGATTTGTTTTCTTTTAGTAAATTCTATTTTTCAGACAAGAATTCTGTCACGGAATTAGCGGTGTTGTGCCTGTCGAGGCATTTGATCATAACATGACCATGGTATATGCTACAGCAAGCATCACAAAAACCATCAGAGAAGTGCATACTTCAAAACAGAAAAAGCACAATGAAAGGGAAATAATAAGAAACGTTCCAGTGGTGTTGTCTGTTGATGTCATTGGAAAGCATTTTGTATGGTTTGGGATATTTGTCCTTATTTTGGGGTTTTCTAGAGCAAATTGTTTTCTATAATTAACTTCAAATGGCATTGCTAAGACAGGAAGTGACATAGAAATCCAATGTGACATGTCGCAAGATAAAATCAACCTCATAAACCTCCAAATGTCACATTCACGAATAATCTATCCAATAATATACAGTACGCCGTATTAAAGTTGGGGTCCCATAGATTAGATACAACATGTAAGAATTAAATAAGTATATAATTGTGCAACTATTCCACCAGTTTTAAACATTATGAGTGCTACTTGCACAGATATAATCATTTAGTAGTCTTGAATTTTTTACTGACAGAGACGTGTGGTTGTATCATGCTAATTTGATATGCAAATGAGGCAGAACAGTTTTAACTAGAGAAAGTGAGCAGGGGCCCACGTATACCACCGGCCGCCACATGGACCGCCATAAAAACGAAGCAAATCTTACGGATGCAAATTCCCAAGTAACTTGACCATGACCTTGGCCATGAAGGCCGCAAGGGTGTGGTATGAAATGAAAATATGGATGATGATAAGGATATACATGAAGTTTGAAGTCAATCGATAATGGGTAGCTGAAAACTTTAACCAAAATTTTTAAGAACGCATGGGTGTGGTATGGAATGAAAATACGGATGATGATAAGGAAGTATATGAAGTTTGAGGTCAATCCGACTTACTGTTACAGAGATAATGGATACCTAAAAACATTAACGTGGACGGACGGACGGACGGACGGTCGGACGGAAGTTTCTTACTCTTACTAATACTTATGGTGGCTTATCAATGTTAAATATTAGCCACATAAAACGATTTTTAGCCACATAAAACCGATTTTTTAGGTGGTAATTGTAAACAAACACTTCCTTTACCAAGTCCATAACTGTTGGGCTAGCCACTTAAGTACCCTAATGTGTGCCCGGACGGACGGACGGACGGACGGACGGACGGACGTTCTTACATTACTATACTTATGTGGCTTATCACATGTTAAATATTAGCCACATAAAACGATTTTTAGCCACATAAAAGGATTTTTTAGGTGGCTAATTGTAACCAACCCTATCCTTTACCAAGTCCATAACCCTGTGGGGCTAGCCACATAAGTACCCTAAAATGTGCCCGGTGACGGACGGACGGCGGTCCGGACGAACGGGACGTTCTTAGTACTACTTATGTGGGCTTAATCACATGTGAAATAATTAGCCCACATAAAACGTTTTTTAGCCACATAAAAGGATTTTTTAGGTGGTGGTTTTAACCAACCCTATCCTTTACCAAGTCCAACCCTGTGGGGCTAGCCACCATAAGTACCCTAATGTGTGCCCGGACGGACGGACGAATGGATAAACGGACGGAAGGATGGAGTTACGAAAACTATATACCCCTTGACATGTATGCCAGGGGTATAATTATTTATATCAACTAAATGTGTCATCTGAATAAATAATATTATCGACCTAATATAAAGTATGTTCATAGCACATCAAACAAGAGGGCCTAATTCGCTCACCTGACTCCATGAACACCAGAGGAGAATGTGACTGAGTTCATATGTGTTTTATGTGCTATTTTTAGATGGCGGTGATATCTAATCTTAGTATCATATAATTATTGTCATCTACAAGGTAGAAATACATTATTTTTTTACGAATAGGTTACCATGGCAACCATTTTTGAAAATGTGCTTTTGGTCTAGAAATTAGGCATTTTAAGCAATAAACATATTTGGCAAACGTAGATATATAAAATTATAAGAAATTAATGTCATATTAGTTCTATAAAAGACAAATTGTTGCTATAGTAACCATTTTAACATTTCACCCAAAAAAATCAAATATACACATTCGGAATACACATTTATGGATATGAAATTTATTAAATATTTTATTTTTGTTATTTCTCAATGAAAGTATATATTGTGACCACTCATTTGATTCGTCTCGACGGGACGGTTTAAATGGTGGTCGTGGCATATACATCTGAGTGCATAGAAGGAAAATATTTAGGATTTTACGCAAACATAAGCATATCCTCAGCATGAAATGGGTTACTGATTGCCCCATGATGCGAGGATGAAAGTCGCACGTTCGCGATGCCTGCGGCACATCAAAATGCGTGTTGACCAATCGGTGCAATTTCAAAACAACGCCTAAAGGTCACACAGTTTACAGCCTCGTGCTGAATGATGTCGAACGATAAACATCTATAAGTTGACACATCTGGGTTCGATTTTTTGCACAAGCAACACACAAATGTCGCCTGTGTAATATTTCAAAATAAGTCGCATCTTGCGCAAATGACGCTGAATGTTGACAGAAATTTCAGAGCAGTGCAGCCGAAATGACGCTGAAATCAGTCTATAGCTATGACGAATTTGCATTGTCTGCTGACGTAATTATGATGTTTTTAATTAGAGATTGGCGAACATTGTAAACCATGTGCAGACTACGCGAATCCACCGCCTGGTCTGGCCGCTAATGCAATAAGCCGGGATTAAGCAGAGATAGAGACCCAATTCACATAAACACGTTTGCCGCGTCATAAATAGACTGGTTCCCGGCAGTATTGTTTCACTAGGCACGCATCAGACAGGGTACCAGTCTAGTGACGAATACGAAACTGACGTCAGCAACCGCGTGTATTGATATTTGATATGGCTTGATATGCGGTGTGTTTGATGTCGGCCAGCTGACTTAGGCTTGCCACTTTGGACGAATGAGCATCGTGTAAACACACAGTTTCGATCTAATGATTTTATAACTTGTGTGGAATTGCATTATGTATTTGGGATTTACCGTTAATGGCGTCGTGCAATATTTATCATGGCAAAAATAAATGACACCGACCGATATGGGCCAGGTAAATGTTTTCAAAAGATAATTCAAATGATAGAGGCCAGATTGTGATTCGTCAGAGAAAATGTCGACCGAATGTGACACAGCGTCGAAACCACAGGCATTTGGCGTGTTTCAGCTTTCGTCGGTATAACTTTATACAGTGGAACCCCTCCAAACCGGACCCCCTCTATACCGGAATTTGCGCTATACCAAACATACGACCACGTCCCGAATATTTTGCTATATAAACACATCTCCTCTATTCCGGAACCCCTCTACTCCGTAATCCGGACGCCATTTCAAGTCCCAAAACCATATTTCAGCGTTAAAATAACCCTGGAAAACCGGACACACGGTCACCTGTCAGGATGTCATCCAAGAAATACACCGCGCCCAATTTCAATGTTGCTGTTTCAAGCGGTTGTCAAAATCACACCGTGTTTACAATAGACTGGTTCCCGGTAGTATTGTTCAGCTCTGGTTCCCAAAATGCGGAGCCATGAGAATGAGACGATTCAAACGGACTCCCAACTTGACATTTGTGTGGAAGAAATAACAAAATTGATCAAATTACGCACATTAACTTGAGCTCTGTACAAGCGCTATCCATGCGTGTAATGCGCTAAGCGGCGTGTTTTTTTGAACATCATAAGCGGCATTACAAAGTTAAGAATCTATTCAATACATGCGACCTAAATACGAGATATGTTTGCTGTTTTACAAGCTGATTACAATAGCATGGTTCACAATTTAATTATACGCGTACGTAACAATTACGGAAATAAAATAATCGGCACATTATTTGTGAACCCACCGACCGATTAATTGAGATAATCTGATAATTATTACTTAACGAGGCTGTAAACTCGTACTGTAGCCTGTGGGCTATTGTAGCTAGCTGGCGGTAACTACACAGCACACGCGAAGTGTGTCATATGCTCTTTGCGACCAGTGTAGACCGTAGACTCAGATTACATTGCGAATCTGCACTATTTGCTATACCCCTTGCGAATCTGCACTATTTGCAATGTCAATAAAAAAACAACACATTCTGGTCTTAAAAGAGCGCTCCAGCTGATCAAGAAAGTTCCACAGTGGCACAAAATACTTAGGGGCCTTTATCCCATGTCATCTGCACTCTGTTTATTGGGAATTACACATGTCGACATGATAAAACACAACTGGGTAGCCGAGCCCCCGTTAAGGTACGAAATTTGGGGGTACATTTCTTTTTTCTCCATACAAATGGCAAGTTGGGAGTGCTTTAGAATCGTCTGATTGGGACTTAACTTTTTTATGTCATCCAATGAAAAAGTCATCATATCAATTCTCAGAATAAAAAGAAACTTGACATATTTATTGAAAAAATGTGTACATATGCTTTCAATATGGTAATAATGGTATATACTATACAAATCCAAGAGTTAATGATGGAAAACATACATTTACTTAACTGGAAACAGAAAACCCATCTAAACCGAAAACCCTTATAAACCAAACTTTTCAGTCTGTCCCCAGGGTGTTCGGTTTAGAGGGGTTCCACTGTATATATGAAGTTATACCGATGAAAGCCGAAACACGCCGAATGCCTGTGGTCGAAACGAGTAAGGCGCGAACTGTTTAGAATAAGAAACTGAAGCTACTTTTCCAATTTCAAGCAGATCAATACTAACAACAACTAATATCGAAACAAATTTTTATTTTATGATTTTTTGGTCATTTTTGTTGATATTTCGGGGTGGAAAAAAGATGCTCTTGTATCCAAACGTATGTATAGGACTTTGTGTGATGAAAATCTGGGTAAAAAAAGTGTGTCTAATACTCGGCAAAATACGGTATATGCGGAATGTACTCTGAACATTTTGTCAACTTTTAATGAAATTACGCATATGGCCGAAGGTACAACGCCACATGGCATGTCTCATATCAGGGGCTTTGTGGGTTGAAAATCTGGGTAAAATAAGTGCATCTAATGCTCGGCAGAATACGGTATTAAACTTGAAGCAGAACTATCCAGTGACATCATGACAGGTTAGTTTCTTAGTTGAACAGTTAATTTAGTAAATAAGACAGCTATGTCATCTGACAGCAGGGTCTGAGAATGTTACACATTTTGACTATATTCAGAATAACTTTTTATTAAACTATCAGAATGTGATAAAATTGTGTCACAGTGTAGCAATTAATCATCTTGTTTATTCCGAAATCCACATATTTTATTATGACGTAACCAAGGCTAAAGTTGATGTAAATTACGCAGAATTAGCCGAAATGACAGTATCCACATACAAATCAAATAACCTATAATAATTACGGTACCTTTAATAGTGCACAATGGATCCTCAGGACTCCAGGTGCCATCAGCCTGACAGACGGTGGAGACATCGCCCAGCTGTATGTAGCCCGTGTGACAGGAATATGTACCAGACTGCTCAAACGTGGTTCCATCCGGCGTCACCGCTATACCGTTGGGCGGGTTCGACAGGTTATCACAATCTGGAATGGAGATGTTCACACAATTAAGCCATTACATTCGGAATACACCGTTACAGGTATGGCCCTGTGTCTCAGATGTGGATGAAATGTGAGCAAAACAGATGGTAAAAACGTAGCTAGCCGCGAAGATGGACCAGGTGGCAGTACGGTATACCTTTAATGAGCCGGAAGGCCTCTTCCAGTATTCCCGCGACTTTTCCAAGAGTTGGTTTTGTTCGTTTGTTTATTGGTGTTTAACGGCCTATCAACAGCTAAGGTCATGTAAGGCCGGGCAAACGGGTTCGATCCCGTTTTAACCTGTTGCATTGGGGGGAAAATTCCAAAATCAGAACGGAA